>WOVY01012161.1:0-210068 GCA_013436015.1 Rhipicephalus annulatus | reverse complement strand
CGCGAAAATGCACGAAGGACAAGAAGGACGAGACAAGCACTGACTTCCAACTAAAATTTTATTGACGGAAGGCCGTTAATATGCAATGGAGCACAAAGAGTGAAAAATGACAAATTTTAAGATACAATTATCACCGATCGCTAGCCTGCTTGCGCCGACCCTCGCAACTCAAGAAACATATCTCTTTATCTGATAGGGCAACTGATGGCTTGCTTACACATGCGCTGCTTTCAGCTCCATTGAGCAGCCTCATAAATTAACGCACGTTTTCCTCTTTAATCTTGCATAAACTGTTGTTTTTTCAAACAGCGGAGTGCACCCACACGTGCTCACGTGGCGCTAGGAAGCCATCTTTTCCGCCACGAACATTATTGGCGTGTTCCCGTAAGCGATCGTTTAAGCATCTGCCCGTCTGGCCCACATAACATGCACCGCAAGAAAATGGGGTCCTGTAAACGACGCCTAACGCGCAGTCCACAAACTGCGTCCTGTGCCTAACCATACACCGTTTTCCCAACTCTTTACAGGGCCAGGGTCCTGTTTGTCAACTGGGACAACTTATCAGGGGCACTGAAAGACCACTTTCACATTGAGGCGCTGTCCTATTTTCTTTAGGCGGTGTGAACACAGAATGCATGTACGGAATAACCGCCACCTTTTCCCGCTTTTCCGCTGTGGTGCCATCTCTGTTGCCGTCGTGCCCAATCGTTTACTTTTTTCTGTGCATTGCCTCCGCCACAGAATGAGCAAAGTGCGCGGGTACCCTTCTCTTTCTAGGCGCTCCGACTGTGCCAGGAGACTAGCTTCTAAGACGTGGTGACAGGACCTCTCTAAGCATTGTGAAACACTGATTGAACAATGCTCTCTTTACTAATTTGCTATGCGCAGACGAGAACGGAAGAACAGGCTTCTGCAGAGCGAGGCTCGTAACACCAGCACGTGTGGTTCTCCAAAAAAGAAATCTTTAGATCAAGAAAGCGGATGCTATCCCTTTCCGGCGTCTCGTGCGTCACCACGAGGGATAGAGGCATTCGCGAAAGATTTGCAACACCTTGCATGACCTTGGAATGAAAGGTCTCTAAATCACAGCTCAAATTAACAGATAATCATCCACATACCGAAAGGTCTTTACTACAGAAAGTTCGCCGAGCTTCTCATTCAGTACCCTATCAAATTGGCTAATAGCAAGTCACTTAGAAAAGGAGCTATGGACGATCCTATTGCGACACCTTCTTTCTGTATATATGTTTTTTCCGTTCCATTCTACAAACGTTGATGTGATGTACAAAGATAAAAGTTCTAAGAACCTTTGGACGACATACACGTGGTGTTCTGAAATGGCACCGCGCCGAAACTGTCAATGCATTCATCAATGCACGCTAACAAATCTTTGTGCGGAAGAGAGTAATAAAGGGTCTTTTATGTCTATCGAAAAAGCTCTCAACCTCGCGCCTGGATGCTGCTTCAGAAAGTTGACGACTTCTCCAGAGTTGAATATTCTGAAGGGGTCTTCCACAGGGAGCAATTTCAGTTTATCTTGCAAAAACCGCCCTAGTTCATACTGCCAGGAATTCCTTTCCGAGACGATTGTGCGGAAAGGTGCTCCTTCTTTGTGAGTCTTGGTTGTAAAGAACATGTTTAAGGACAGCTTGTCACTTTTGCCGATTTCTCGCGCCAGAACCGGCAAATCTAACTCGGAGCACAGATTCTTCGCCTTCGATCTGATTTTAGCAAGATTAATGCCTTCGCACACACGAAAGACGGTCGAAATTGCTTGGTGGGCCTTTTCAAAGTACAGGCCTCTCGGTAACACAGCGAACCCTCCCTCTTTGTCCGAAGGTACAACACAAAGAGCATTGTCTATGAGGTAAGCGGCAACTTTACCTACTGGTACGCCACTGTTAGCTGGCTTACCCCGTAAAAGAACGTCGAGGCCTTCTGAGACACATCTGTCGGTGTCTTCTGGTGGAGCACAGTTCGCGACCTGGCGCACAGTGGCCAAAAGTTCAGTGGGTGTCCGCCTCTTCTCAACCGCGAACTTTGGGCCTAGACCCAACGTCTTCATGACGAAGTCTGGGAGGGCTAAGTCACCACACGTATGAACGACACCAGTAGACCCACGTCGCGTCGTTGAAAACTGGGACCGGAGCCTCCGTAATTCACCTTGCCAAAGATAGTCTACCACGTGGTCAATGCGGCCTGTGTACTCTCGCCATCTTGTTTTCTTGTGCATGACATGTTGCTCATGGAGAAGAGGAAGGAAAAGTGCATCCCTGTACATTCTTGCTTGCCGGAGCCATTCCGCCCTGAGTATCTTGCACACCCTCGTGCCATGGCCAATCGAGGGCTGGAAACCACCAAAAACAAGCTTCACCTCCGGGGGCAGCTGCTTCGAGCGGATGCAAAAAGTGAAGACGCGAGCTCGACATGTTGCGATGGCGATGAGGGTAATCACCACAGATGGATGTAGAGGGACACACAGAAAAGAGCCCGTTTGACTAGAAATGTAACGTAATAGAGCGGTTGACTGGGCTAGTTGGTATGGCATACTTGGGTTTTTAGCAGCGCGAAAAATGCACGAAGGACAAGAAAAGGACGAGACAAGCACTGACTTCCAACTAAAATTTTTATTGACGGGAAGGCCGTTAATATGCAATGGAGCACAAAGAGTGAAAAAATGACAAATTTTTGACCCTCATCGCCATCGCAACATGTCGAGCTCGCGTCTTCACTTTTTGCATCCGCTCGAAGCAGCTGCCCCCGGAGGTGAAGCTTGTTTTTGGTGGTTTCCAGCCCTCGATTGGCCATGGCACGAGGGTGTGCAAGATACTCAGGGCGGAATGGCTCCGGCAAGCAAGAATGTACAGGGATGCACTTTTCCTTCCTCTTCTCCATGAGCAACATGTCATGCACAAGAAAACAAGATGGCGAGAGTACACAGGCCGCATTGACCACGTGGTAGACTATCTTTGGCAAGGTGAATTACGGAGGCTCCGGTCCCAGTTTTCAACGACGCGACGTGGGTCTACTGGTGTCGTTCATACGTGTGGTGACTTAGCCCTCCCAGACTTCGTCATGAAGACGTTGGGTCTCGGCCCAAAGTTCGCGGTTGAGAAGAGGCGGACACCCACTGAACTTTTGGCCACTGTGCGCCAGGTCGCGAACTGTGCTCCACCAGAAGACACCGACAGATGTGTCTCAGAAGGCCTCGACGTTCTTTTACGGGGTAAGCCAGCTAACAGTGGCGTACCAGTAGGTAAAGTTGCCGCTTACCTCATAGACAATGCTCTTTGTGTTGTACCTTCGGACAAAGAGGGAGGGTTCGCTGTGTTACCGAGAGGCCTGTACTTTGAAAAGGCCCACCAAGCAATTTCGACCGTCTTTCGTGTGTGCGAAGGCATTAATCTTGCTAAAATCAGATCGAAGGCGAAGAATCTGTGCTCCGAGTTAGATTTGCCGGTTCTGGCGCGAGAAATCGGCAAAAGTGACAAGCTGTCCTTAAACATGTTCTTTACAACCAAGACTCACAAAGAAGGAGCACCTTTCCGCACAATCGTCTCGGAAAGGAATTCCTGGCAGTATGAACTAGGGCGGTTTTTGCAAGATAAACTGAAATTGCTCCCTGTGGAAGACCCCTTCAGAATATTCAACTCTGGAGAAGTCGTCAACTTTCTGAAGCAGCATCCAGGCGCGAGGTTGAGAGCTTTTTCGATAGACATAAAAGACCTTTATTACTCTCTTCCGCACAAAGATTTGTTAGCGTGCATTGATGAATGCATTGACAGTTTCGGCGCGGTGCCATTTCAGAACACCACGTGTATGTCGTCCAAAGGTTTCTTAGAACTTTTATCTTTGTACATCACATCAACGTTTGTAGAATGGAACGGAAAAACATATATACAGAAAGAAGGTGTCTCAATAGGATCGTCCATAGCTCCTTTTCTAAGTGACTTGCTATTAGCCAAATTTGATAGGGTACTGAATGAGAAGCTCGGCGAACTTTCTGTAGTAAAGACCTTTCGGTATGTGGATGATTATCTGTTAATTTTGAGCTGTGATTTAGAGACCTTTCATTCCAAGGTCATGCAGGTGTTGCAAATCTTTCGCGAATGCCTCTATCCACTCGTGGTGACGCACGAGACGCCGGAAAGGGATAGCATCCGCTTTCTTGATCTAAAGATTTCTTTTTTGGAGAACCACACGTGCTGGTGTTACGAGCCTCGCTCGCAGAAGCCTGTTCTTCCGTTCTCGTCTGCGCATAGCAAATTAGTAAAGAGAGCCATTGTTCAATCATGTTTTCACAATGCTTTAGAGAGGTCCTGTCACCACGTCTTAGAAGCTAGTCTCCTGGCACAGTCGGAGCGCCTAGAAAGAGAAGGGTACCCGCGCACTTTGCTCATTTCTGTGGCGGAGGCAATGCACAGAAAAAGGAAACGATTGGGCACTGACGGCAACAGAGATGGCACCACAGCGGAAAAGCGGGAAAAGGTGGCGGTTATTCCGTACATGCATTCTGTGTCACACCGCCTAAAGAAAATAGGACAGCGCCTCAATGTGAAAGTGGTCTTCAGTGCCCCTGATAAGTTGTCCCAGTTGACAAACAGGACCTGCCCTGTAAAGAGTTTGGGAAAACGGTGTATGGTTAGGCACAGGACGCAGTTTGTGGACTGCGCGTTAGGCGTCGTTTACAGGACCCCATTTTCTTGCGGTGCATGTTATGTGGGCCAGACGGGCAGATGCTTAAACGATCGCTTACGGGAACACGCCAATAATGTTCGTGGCGGAAAAGATGGCTTCCTAGCGCAACACGTGAGCACGTGTGGGTGCACTCCGCTGTTTGAAAAAACAACAGTTCTATGCAAGATTAAAGAGGAAAACGTGCGTATAATTTATGAGGCTGCTCAAATGGAGCTTGAAAGCAGCGCATGTGTAAGCAAGCCATCAGTTGCCCTATCAGATAAAGAGATATGTTTCTTGAGTTGCGAGGGTCGGCGCAGCAGGCATAGCGATCGGTGATAATTGTATCTTAAAATTTGTCATTTTTCACTCTTTGTGCTCCATTGCATATTAACGGCCTTCCCGTCAATAAAAATTTTAGTTGGAAGTCAGTGCTTGTCTCGTCCTTTTCTTGTCCTTCGTGCATTTTTCGCGCTGCTAAAACCCAAGTATGCCATACCAACTAGCCCAGTCAACCGCTCTAGTATGTCTTGACATCTGTCTGGACGTCTCTCTGTATGGACGTCTGTCTGTCTGGACGTCTGTCTGGACGTTTGTCTGTATGGACGTCCGTCTTGACGTCTGTCTTGACATCCGTCTTGACGTCTGTCAGGACGTCTGTCTGTCTGGACGTCTGTCTTGACGTCTGTCTTGATGTCTTTCTGTAAGGACGTCTGCCTGTATGGACGTCTGCCTTGACGTCTGTCTGTCTGGACGTCTGTCTTGACGTCTGTCTTGACGTATGTCTTGACATCTGTCTGGACGTCTCTCTGTATGGACGTCTGTCTGTCTGGACGTCTGTCTGGACGTTTGTCTGTATGGACGTCCGTCTTGACGTCTGTCTTGACATCCGTCTTGACGTCTGTCAGGACGTCTGTCTGTCTGGACGTCTGTCATGACGTCTGTCTTCATGTCTTTCTGTAAGGACGTCTGCCTGTATGGACGTCTGCCTTGACGTCTGTCTGTCTGGACGTCTGTCTTGACGTCTGTCTGGACGTCTGTCCAGACGTTTCTCTTGACGTCTGTCTGGACCTCTGACCGGACGTCTGTCTTGACGTCTGTCTTGACGTCTGTCTTGACGTCTGTCTTGACGTCTGTCTGTCTGGTCGGCTGTCTGGTCGTCTGTCTTGACGCCTGTCTTGACGTCTGTCTGGATGTCTGCCCTGACGTCTGTCTGGCTGGACGGCTGCATCGATGTCTGTCGGGATGTCTGTCTTGACGTCAGTCCTGATGTCTGTCTGTCTGGACGTCTGTCATGACGTCTGTGCGGACGTGTGTCCTGAAGTTTGTCTTGACGTCTGTCTGGAACTCTGACCGGACGTCTGTCTTGACGTCTGTCCCGACGTCTATCTGTCTTGACGTCTGTCTGGACGTCTGTCTGTATGGACGTCTGTCTTGACGTCTGTCGGGACGTCTGTCTTGACGTCTGTCTTGACGTCTGTCCTGACGTCTGTCAGTCTGGACATCTGTCTGTCTGGACGTCTGTCTGGACGCCTGTCTGTGGACGCCTGTGGATGCCTGTCTGGACGCCATGACGCCTGTCTGGACGCCATGACGTCTGTCTTGACATCTGTCTTGATGTCTTTCTAAACCTCTGTCTTGACGTCTGTCTGGACGTCTGTCTTGACGTCTGTCTGCCTGAACATCTGTCTTGACGTCTGTCTGGATGTCTGTCTTGACATCTGTCTGTCTGGACGTCTGTCTGTCTTGACGTCTGTTTTGATGTCTGTCTTGACGTCTTTCTGGACGTCTCTCTGTATGGACGTCTGTCTGTCTTGGCGTCTGTCTGGACGTTTGTCTGTATGGATGTCAGTCTTGACGTATGTCTTGACATCTGTCTGTCTAGACGTCTGTCAGGACGTCTGTCTGTATGGACATCTGTCTGGATGTCTGTCTGTATGTACGTCTGTCTTGGAGTCTGTCATGACGTCTGTCTGTCTGGACGTCTGTCTGGACATCTGTCTGTATAGACGTCTGCCTGTATGGACGTCTGTATTGACGTCTGTCTGTCTGGACGTCTGTCTGGACGTCTGTATTGACGTCTGTCTGGACGTCTGTCTTGACGTCTGTCTGGACGTCTGTCTTGACGTTTGTCCTGACGTCTGTCTAGTTCTCTGACCAGACATCTGTCTTGACATCTGTCTGGCTGGATGTCTGTCTGAGCATCTGTCTTGACGTCTGTCTTGACGCCTGTCTGGACGTCTGTCCTGACGTCTGTCTGTTATGACGTCTGTCTGGACGTCAGTCTTAACGTCTGTCTGTCTTGACGTCTGTCTGAACGTCTATCTTGATGTCTGTCTGTCTGGACATCTGTCTTGACGTATGTCTGTATGGACGTCTGTATTGACATTTGTCTTGACGTCTGTCCGGACGTCAAGACAAATCTGGACATCTGGACATCTGTCTGGACGTCTGGACATCTGTCTGGACGTCTGTCTTGACGTCTGTCTGGACCTCTGTCTTGACGTCTGTCGTTCTGGACACCCGTCTTGACATCTGTCTGTCTGGATGTCTGCCCTGACGTCTGCCTGTCTGGACGTCTGCCTTGAAGTCTGTCGGGGCATCTCTCTTGACGTCTGTCTTGACGTTTGTCTAGACGTCTGTTTGTCTGGACGTCTGTGTGGACGTCTGTCCTGACGTCTGTTTGTCTTGACGTCTGTCCTTACGTCTGTCTTGACGTCTGTTTGTCTTGACGTCTGTCGGTCCAGACGTCTGTCTTGACGTATGTTTGTATGGACGTCTCTCTTGACGTTTGTCTTGACGTCTGTCCGGACGTCTGTCTGGACATCTGTCTGGACGTCTGTCTTGACGTCTGTCTGGACGTCTGTCTCTCTGGATGTCTGTCTGTCTGGACATCTGTGTGGACGTCTTACTTGACGTCTGTCTTGACGTCTGTCTGTCTGGACGTCTGCCCTGACGTCTGTCTGTCTGAATGTCTGCCTTGACGTCTGTCGGGACGCCTGTCTGTGGACGCCTGTGGACGCCTGTCTGGACGCCATGACGCCTGTCTGGACGCCATGACGTCTGTCTTGACATCTGTCTTGATGTCTGTCTGGACGTCTGTCTGGGCGTCTGTTTGGACGTCTGTCTTGACGTCTGTCTGTCATGACCTATGTCTGTCTGGATGTCTGTCCTGACGTCTGTCTGGACGTCTGTCCTGACCTCTGTCTTTCTAAACCTCTGTCTTGACGTCTGTCTGGACGTCTGTCTTGACGTCTGTCTGTCTGGACATCTGTCTTGACGTCTGTCTGGATGTCTGTCTTGACATCTGTCTGTCTGGACGTCTGTGTGTCTTGACGTCTGTTTTGATGTCTGTCTTGACGTCTGTCTGGACGTCTCTCTGTATGGACGTCTGTCTGTCTTGGCGTCTGTCTGGACGTTTGCCTGTATAGATGTCAGTCTTGATGTCTGTCTTGACATCTGTCTGTCTAGACGTCTGTCAGGACGTCTGTCTGTATGGACATCTGTCTGGATGTCTGTCTGTATGTACGTCTGTCTTGGCGTCTGTCATGACGTCTGTCTGTCTGGACATCTGTCTGGACGTCTGTCTGTATAGTTGTCTGCCTGTATGGACGTCTGTCTTGACGTCTGTCTGGACGTCTGTCTTGACGTTTGTCCTGACGTCTGTCTAGTTCTCTGACCAGACATCTGTCTTGACGTCTGTCTGGCTGGATGTCTGTCTGAGCATCTGTCTTGACGTCTGTCTTGACGCCTGTCTGGACGTCTGTCCTGACGTCTGTCTGCTATGACGTCTGTCTTAACGTCTGTCTGTCTTGACGTCTGTCTGAACGTCTATCTTGACGTCTGTCTGTCTGGACATCTGTCTTGACGTATGTCTGTATGGACGTCTGTCTTGACATTTGTCTTGACGTCTGTCCGGACGTCTGTCTTGACGTCTGGACATCTGTCTGGACGTCTGGACATCTGTCTGGACGTCTGTCTTGACGTCTGTCTGGACCTCTGTCTTGACGTCTTTCGTTCTGGACACCTGTCTTGACATCTGCCTGTCTGGACGTCTGCCTTGAAGTCTGTCGGGACATCTCTCTTGACATCTGTCTTGACGTCTGTCTGTCTGGATGTCTGTCTGTCGGGACGTCTTTCTGGACGTCTGTCATGACCTCTGTCTTGACGTCTGTCTGGACGTCTGCTTTGACGTCTGTCTTGACGTCTGTCTTCTGGACGTCTGTCTTGACGTTTGTCTAGACGTCTGTCTGTCTGGACGTCTGTGTGGACGTCTGTCTTGACGTCTGTTTGTCTTGACGTCTGTCCTTACGTCTGTCTTGACGTCTGTTTGTCTTGACGTCTGTCTGTATGGACGTCTGTCTTGACGTCTGTCTGGACGTCTGTCAGTCTTGACGTCTGTCGGGACGTCTGTCTTGACATCTGCCTGGACGTCTGTCCTGACGTCTGCCTGGGCATCTCTCTTGACGTCTGTCTGTCTGGACGTCTGTCTGGACGTGTGTTTTGACGTCTTTTTGGGCGTCTGTATGAACGTCTGTCTGTATGGACGTCTGCCTTGACGTTTGTCTTCACGTCTGTTCGGACGTCTGTCTGAACGTCTGGACATCTGTCTTGACGTCTGTCTTGACCTCTGTCTCTCCGGACTTCTGCACTGACGTCTGTCTGTCTGGACGTCTGTCTGAATGTCTGTTTGGACTTCTCTCGTGACATCTGTCTTGACGTCTGTCTGGTCATCTGTCCTGACGTTTGTCTTGACGTCTGTCTGGACCTCTGACTGGGCGTCTGTCTGGACGTCTTTCAGTCTTGACATCTGTCTGGACATCCGTCTGTCTAGACGTCTGTCTGGACGTCTGTCTATATGGACGTCTGTCATGACGTCTGTCTGTCTGAACGTCTGTCTTGACGTCTGTCTGGACGTCTGTCTGTCTGGACGTCTGCCTGTATGGACATCTGTCTTGACGTCTGTCTGTCTGGACGACTGTCTGTCATGACGTCTGTCTTGACGTCTGTCTGGACGTCTGTCTTGACGTCTGTCCTGATGTCTGTCTGTATGAAAGTCTGTCTGGACGTCTGCCTTGACGTCTGTCTTGACGTCTGTCTGTCTGGACGTCTGTCTTGAAGTCTGTCTTGACGTCTGACTGTCTGGACGTCTGTCTGTCTTGACGTCCGTCTGGACGTCTTTGTTGACGTATGTCTGGACGTCTGTCTGTCTTGCCGTCTGTCTGGACGTCTGTCTTGACGTTGGTCTGTCTGGACGTCTGTCTTGACGTCTGTCTGGACGTCTGTCCTGCGTCTGTCTTGACGTCTGTCTTGACGTCTGTCTGTCTGGACATCTGTCTGTCTTGACGTCTGTTTTGATGTCTGTATTGACGTCTGTCTGGACGTCTCTCTTTATGGACGTCTGTCTGTCTTGGCGTCTGTCTGGATGTCTGTCTGTATGGACGTCTGTCTTGGCGTCTGCCATGACGTCTGTCTGTCTGGATGTCTGTCTGGACGTCTGTCTGTATGGACGTCTGCCTGTATGGACGTCTGTCTGTCTGGACGTCTGTCTGGACGTCTGTATTGACGTCTGTCTTGACGTCTGTCTGGACGTCTGTCTTGACGTTTGTCCTGACGTCTGTCTAGTTCTCTGACGAGACATCCGTCTTTCTGGGCGTCTGTATGAATGTCTGTCTGTGTAGACGTCTGTCTTGACGTTTGTCTTCACGTCTGTTCGGACGTCTGTCTGGACGTCTGGACATCTGTCTGGACATCTGTCTTGACGTCTGTCTGGACGTCTGTCTTGACCTCTGTCTGTCCGGACTTCTGCACAAACGTCTGTCTGTCTGGACGTCTGTCTGGATGTCTGTCTGGACGTCTGTCGTAACGTCTGTCTTGACGTCTGTTTGAACGTCTGTCCTGACGTTTGTCTTGACGTCTGTCTGGATGTCTGTCTGGACGTCTGTCTTGACGTCTGTCTTGATGCCTGTCAGTCTGGACGTCTGTTTGTCTGGACGTCTGGACGTCTGTCATAACGTCTGTCTTGACATCTGTCTTGATGTCTGTCTGGACGTCTGTCTGGACGTCTGTCTTGAAGTCTGTCTGTCATGACGTCTGTCTGTCTGGACGTCTGTCCTGACGTCTGTCTGTCTTGACGTCTGTCCTGACCTCTGTCTGTGTAAACATCTGTCTTGATGTCTGTCTGGACGTCTGCCTGGACGTCTGTCTTGAAGTCTGTCTGTCATGACGTCTGTCTGTCTGGACGTCTGTCCTGACGTCTGTCTGTCTGGACGTCTGTCCTGACCTCTGTCTGTGTAAACATCTGTCTTGACGTCTGTCTGGATCTCTGTCTGGACGTCTGTCTGTATGGACGTCTGTATTGACGTCTGTCTGTCTTAACGTCTGTCTGGACATCTATCTGTCTTGACATCAGTCTGTCTTGACGTCTCTCTTTCTTGACGTCTGTCTTGATGTCTGTCTTGACGTCTGTCTGGACGTCTCTCTGTGTGGTCGTCTGTTTGTCTTGACGTCTGTCTGGACGTCTGTCTGTATGGACGTTTGTCTGGACATCTGCCTTAACGCCTGTCTGTCTGGACATCTGTCCTGACGTCTGTGTCTGGACGTTTGTCTGTCTTGACGTCTGTCTGTCTGGACGTCTGTCTGTCTGGACGTCTGTCTTGACCTATGTCTTGACATCTGTCTGGACGTTTCTCTGTATGGACGTCTGTCTGTCTGGACGTCTGTCTGGACGTTTGTCTGTATGGACGTCCGTCTTGATTCGGTCTTGACATCTGTCTGTCTAGACGTCTGTCCTGACGTCGGTCTTGACGTCTGTCAGGACGTCTGTCTGTCTGGACGTCTGTCCTGACGTTTGTCTTGACGTCTGTCTGGACCTCTGACCGGACGTCTGTCTTGACGTCTGTCTGTCTGGTCGTCTGTCTGGTCGTCTGTCTTGACGTCTGTCTTGACATCTGTCTGGATGTCTGCCCTGACGTCTGTCTGTCTGGACGTCTGCATCGACGTCTGTCGGGAAGTCTGTGTTGACGTCAGTCCTGATGTCTGTCTGTCTGGACGTCTGTGCGGACGTGTGTCCTGAAGTTTGTCTTGACGTCTGTCTGGAACTCTGACCGGACGTCTGTCTTGACGTCTGTCCCGACGTCTGTCTGTCTTGACGTCTGTCTGGACGTCTGTCTGTATGGACGTCTGCCTGGACATCTGCCTTGACGTCTGCCCTAATGTCTGTCTGTCTGTACGTCTGTCTGTCTGAACGTCTCTCTGGACGTCTGTCTTGACGTATGTCTTGATGTCTGTCAGTCTGGACATCTGTCTGTCTGGACGTCTGTCTAGACGCCTGTCTGTGGACGCCTGTGGACGCCTGTCTGGACGCCATGACGCCTGTCTGGACGCCATGACGTCTATCTTGACATCTGTCTTGATGTCTGTCTGGACGTCTGTCTGGGCGTCTGTCTGGACGTCTGTCTTGACGTCTAGCTGTCATGACGTATGTCTGTCTGGACGTCTGTCCTGACCTCTTTCTTTCTAAACCTCTGTCTTGACGTCTGTCTGGACGTCTGTCTTGACGTCTGTCTGTCTGGACATCTGTCTTGACGTCTGTCTGGATGTCTGTCATGACATCTGTCTGTCTGGACGTCTGTGTGTCTTGACGTCTGTTTTGATGTCTGTCTTGACATCTGTCTGGACGTCTCTCTGTATGGACGTCTGTCTGTCTTGGCGTCTGTCTGGACGTTTATCTGTATGGATGTCAGTCTTGACGTCTGTCTTGACATCTGTCTGTCTAGACGTCTGTCAGGACGTCTCTCTGTATGGACATCTGTCTGGATGTCTGTCTGTATGTACGTCTGTCTTGGCTTCTGTCATGACGTCTGTCTGTCTGGACGTCTGTCTGGACATCTGTCTGTATGGACGTCTGTCTTGACGTCTGTCTGTCTGGACGTCTGTCTGGACGTCTGTATTGACGTCTGTCTGGACGTCTGTCTTGACGTCTGTCTGGACGTCTGTCTTGACGTTTGTCCTGACATCTGACTAGTTCTCTGACCAGACATCTGTCTTGACGTCTGTCTGGCTGAACGTCTGTCTGAGCATCTGTCTTGATGTCTGTCTTGACGTCTGTCTTGACGCCTGTCTGGACGTCTGTCCTGACGTCTGTCTGTTATGACGTCTGTCTGGACGTCTGTCTTAACGTCTGTCTGTCTTGACGTCTGTCTGAACGTCTATCTTGACGTCTGTCTGTCTGGACATCTGTCTTGACGTATGTATGGGCGTCTGTCTGGACATCTGTCTGGACGTCTGTCTTGACGTCTGTCTGGACCTCTGTCTTGACGTCTGTCGTTCTGGACACCTGTCTTGACATCTGTCTGTCTGGGTGTCTGCCCTGACGTCTGCCTGTCTGGACGTCTGCCTTGAAGTCTGTCGGGACATCTCTCTTGACGTCTGTCTGTCTGGACGTCTGTCTGTCAGGACGTCTTTCTGGACGTCTGTCATGACCTCTGTCTTGACGTCTGTCTGGACGTCTGCTTTGACGTCTGTCTTGACGTCTGTCTTTTGGACGTCTGTCTTGATGATTGTCTAGACGTCTGTCTGTCTGGACGTCTGTGTGGACGTCTGTCTTGACGTCTGTTTATCTTGACGTCTGTCTGTATGGACGTCTGTCTGGACGCCTGTCTGTCTTGACGTCTGTCTGTACGTCTGTCAGTCTTGACGTCTGTCGGGACGTCTGTCTTGATGTCTGCCTGGACGTCTGTCCTGACGTCTGCCTGGGCGTCTCTCTTGACGTCTGTCTGTCCGGACGTCTGTCTGGACGTGTGTTTTGACGTCTTTTTGGGCGTCTGTATGAACGTCTGTCTGTATGGACGTCTGCTTGACGTTTGTCTTCACGTCTGTTCGGACGTCTGTCTGGACGTCTGGACATCTGTCTGGACATCTGTCTTGACGTCTGTCTGGACGTCTGTCCTGACCTCTGTCTGTCCGGACTTCTGCACTGACGTCTGTCTGTCTGGACGTCTGTCTGAATGTCTGTCTGGACTTCTGTCGTGACGTCTGTCTTGACGTCTGCCCGGACATCTGTCCTGACGTTTGTCTTGACCTCTGACCGGGCGTCTGTCTGGACGTCTGTCAGTCTTGACATCTGTCTGGACATCTGTCTGTCTATACGTCTGTCTGGACGTCTGTCATGACGTCTGTCTGTCTGAACGTCTGTCTTGACGTATGTCTGGACGTCTGTCTGTTTTTGCGCCTGTCTGGACGTCTGTTTTGACGTCGGTCTGTCTGGACGTCTGTCCTGCATCTGTCTTGACGTCTATCTTGACGTCTGTCTGCCTGGACATCTGTCTTGACGTCTGTCTGGATGTCTGTCTTGACATCTGTCTGTCTGGACGTCTGTCTGTCTTGACGTCTGTTTTGATGTCTGTCTTGACGTCTGTCTGGACGTCTCTCTGTATGGACGTCTGTCTGTCTTGGCGTCTGTCTGGATGTCTGTCTGTATAGACATCTGTCTTGGCGTTTGTCATGACAACTGTCTGTCTGGCCGTCTGTCTGTATGGACGTCTTTCTGTATGGACGTCTGCCTGTATGGATGTCTGTCTTGACATCTGTCTGTCTGGACGTCTGTATTGACGTCTGTCTGCGTGGACGTCTGTCTTGACGTTTGTCTTCACGTCTGTTCGGACGTCTGTCTGGACGTCTGGACATCTGTCTGGACATCTGTCTTGACGTCTGTCTGGACGTCTGTCTTGACCTCTGTCTGTCCGGACTTCTGCACTGAAGTCTGTCTGTCTGGACGTCTGTCTGGATGTCTGTCTGGACGTCTGTCGTGACGTCTGTCTTGACGTCTGTCTGGACGTCTGTCCTGACGTTTGCCCTGACTTCTGTCTGTCTGGACGTCTGCCTTGACGTCTGTCGGGACGTCTGTCTTGACGTCTGTCTTGATGTCTGTCAGTCTGGACGTCTGTTTGTCTGGACGACGTCTGTCCTGACGTCTGTCTGTCTGGACGTCTGTCCTGACCTCTGTCTGTGTAAACATCTGTCTTGACGTCTGTCTGGATCTCTGTCTGGACGTCTGTCTGTATGGACGTCTGTATTGACGTCTGTCTGGACATCTGCCTTGACATCAGTCTGTCTTGACGTCGCTCTTTCTTGACGTCTGTCTTGATGTCTGTCTTGACGTCTGTCTGGACGTCTCTCTGTGTGGTCGTCTGTCTGTCTTGACGTCTGTCTGGACATCTGTCTATACGGACGTTTGTCTGGACGTCTGCCTTAACGCCTGTCTGTCTGGATGTCTGTCTTGACGTCTGTGTCTGGACGTTTGTCTGTCTTGACGTATGTCTGGACGTCTGTCTTGACGTATGTCTTGACATCTGTCTGGACGTCTCTCTGTATGGACGTCTGTCTGTCTGGACGTCTGTCTGGACGTTTGTCTGTATGGACGTCCGTCTTGACGTCTGTCTTGACATCCGTCTTGACGTCTGTCAGGACGTCTGTCTGTCTGGACGTCTGTCTTGACGTCTGTCTTGATGTCTTTCTGTAAGGACGTCTGCCTGTATGGACGTCTGCCTTGACGTCTGTCTGTCAGGACGTCTGTCTTGACGTCTGTCTTGACGTATGTCATTGACATCTGTCTGGACGTCTCTCTGTATGGACGTCTGTCTGTCTGGACGTCTGTCTGGACGTTTGTCTGTATGGACGTCCGTCTTGACGTCTGTCTTGACATCCGTCTTGACGTCTGTCAGGACGTCTGTCTGTCTGGACGTCTGTCTTGACGTCTGTCTTGATGTCTTTCTGTAAGGACGTCTGCCTGTATGGACGTCTGCCTTGACGTCTGTCTGTCTGGACGTCTGTCTTGACGTCTGTCTGGACGTCTGTCCAGACGTTTCTCTTGACGTCTGTCTGGACCTCTGACCGGACGTCTGTCTTGACGTCTGTCTTGACGTCTGTCTTGACGTCTGTCTGTCTGGTCGGCTGTCTGGTCGTCTGTCTTGACGCCTGTCTTGACGTCTGTCTGGATGTCTGCCCTGACGTCTGTCTGGCTGGACGGCTGCATCGATGTCTGTCGGGATGTCTGTCTTGACGTCAGTCCTGATGTCTGTCTGTCTGGACGTCTGTCATGACGTCTGTGCGGACGTGTGTCCTGAAGTTTGTCTTGACGTCTGTCTGGAACTCTGACCGGACGTCTGTCTTGACGTCTGTCCCGACGTCTATCTGTCTTGACGTCTGTCTGGACGTCTGTCTGTATGGACGTCTGTCTTGACGTCTGTCGGGACGTCTGTCTTGACGTCTGTCTTGACGTCTGTCCTGACGTCTGTCAGTCTGGACATCTGTCTGTCTGGACGTCTGTCAGTCTGGACATCTGTCTGTGGACGCCTGTGGATGCCTGTCTGGACGCCATGACGCCTGTCTGGACGCCATGACGTCTGTCTTGACATCTGTCTTGATGTCTTTCTAAACCTCTGTCTTGACGTCTGTCTGGACGTCTGTCTTGACGTCTGTCTGCCTGAACATCTGTCTTGACGTCTGTCTGGATGTCTGTCTTGACATCTGTCTGTCTGGACGTCTGTCTGTCTTGACGTCTGTTTTGATGTCTGTCTTGACGTCTTTCTGGACGTCTCTCTGTATGGACGTCTGTCTGTCTTGGCGTCTGTCTGGACGTTTGTCTGTATGGATGTCAGTCTTGACGTATGTCTTGACATCTGTCTGTCTAGACGTCTGTCAGGACGTCTGTCTGTATGGACATCTGTCTGGATGTCTGTCTGTATGTACGTCTGTCTTGGAGTCTGTCATGACGTCTGTCTGTCTGGACGTCTGTCTGGACATCTGTCTGTATAGACGTCTGCCTGTATGGACGTCTGTATTGACGTCTGTCTGTCTGGACGTCTGTCTGGACGTCTGTATTGACGTCTGTCTGGACGTCTGTCTTGACGTCTGTCTGGACGTCTGTCTTGACGTTTGTCCTGACGTCTGTCTAGTTCTCTGACCAGACATCTGTCTTGACATCTGTCTGGCTGGATGTCTGTCTGAGCATCTGTCTTGACGTCTGTCTTGACGCCTGTCTGGACGTCTGTCCTGACGTCTGTCTGTTATGACGTCTGTCTGGACGTCAGTCTTAACGTCTGTCTGTCTTGACGTCTGTCTGAACGTCTATCTTGATGTCTGTCTGTCTGGACATCTGTCTTGACGTATGTCTGTATGGACGTCTGTATTGACATTTGTCTTGACGTCTGTCCGGACGTCAAGACAAATCTGGACATCTGGACATCTGTCTGGACGTCTGGACATCTGTCTGGACGTCTGTCTTGACGTCTGTCTGGACCTCTGTCTTGACGTCTGTCGTTCTGGACACCCGTCTTGACATCTGTCTGTCTGGATGTCTGCCCTGACGTCTGCCTGTCTGGACGTCTGCCTTGAAGTCTGTCGGGGCATCTCTCTTGACGTCTGTCTTGACGTTTGTCTAGACGTCTGTTTGTCTGGACGTCTGTGTGGACGTCTGTCCTGACGTCTGTTTGTCTTGACGTCTGTCCTTACGTCTGTCTTGACGTCTGTTTGTCTTGACGTCTGTCGGTCCGGACGTCTGTCTTGACGTATGTTTGTATGGACGTCTCTCTTGACGTTTGTCTTGACGTCTGTCCGGACGTCTGTCTGGACATCTGTCTGGACGTCTGTCTTGACGTCTGTCTGGACGTCTGTCTCTCTGGATGTCTGTCTGTCTGGACATCTGTGTGGACGTCTTACTTGACGTCTGTCTTGACGTCTGTCTGTCTGGACGTCTGCCCTGACGTCTGTCTGTCTGAATGTCTGCCTTGACGTCTGTCGGGACGCCTGTCTGTGGACGCCTGTGGACGCCTGTCTGGACGCCATGATGCCTGTCTGGACGCCATGACGTCTGTCTTGACATCTGTCTTGATGTCTGTCTGGACGTCTGTCTGGGCGTCTGTTTGGACGTCTGTCTTGACGTCTGTCTGTCATGACCTATGTCTGTCTGGATGTCTGTCCTGACGTCTGTCTGGACGTCTGTCCTGACCTCTGTCTTTGTAAACCTCTGTCTTGACGTCTGTCTGGACGTCTGTCTTGACGTCTGTCTGTCTGGACATCTGTCTTGACGTCTGTCTGGATGTCTGTCTTGACATCTGTCTGTCTGGACGTCTGTGTGTCTTGACGTCTGTTTTGATGTCTGTCTTGACGTCTGTCTGGACGTCTCTCTGTATGGACGTCTGTCTGTCTTGGCGTCTGTCTGGACGTTTGCCTGTATAGATGTCAGTCTTGATGTCTGTCTTGACATCTGTCTGTCTAGACGTCTGTCAGGACGTCTGTCTGTATGGACATCTGTCTGGATGTCTGTCTGTATGTACGTCTGTCTTGGCGTCTGTCATGACGTCTGTCTGTCTGGACATCTGTCTGGACGTCTGTCTGTATAGTTGTCTGCCTGTATGGACGTCTGTCTTGACGTCTGTCTGGACGTCTGTCTTGACGTTTGTCCTGACGTCTGTCTAGTTCTCTGACCAGACATCTGTCTTGACGTCTGTCTGGCTGGATGTCTGTCTGAGCATCTGTCTTGACGTCTGTCTTGACGCCTGTCTGGACGTCTGTCCTGACGTCTGTCTGCTATGACGTCTGTCTTAACGTCTGTCTGTCTTGACGTCTGTCTGAACGTCTATCTTGACGTCTGTCTGTCTGGACATCTGTCTTGACGTATGTCTGTATGGACGTCTGTCTTGACATTTGTCTTGACGTCTGTCCGGACGTCTGTCTTGACGTCTGGACATCTGTCTGGACGTCTGGACATCTGTCTGGACGTCTGTCTTGACGTCTGTCTGGACCTCTGTCTTGACGTCTTTCGTTCTGGACACCTGTCTTGACATCTGCCTGTCTGGACGTCTGCCTTGAAGTCTGTCGGGACATCTCTCTTGACATCTGTCTTGACGTCTGTCTGTCTGGATGTCTGTCTGTCGGGACGTCTTTCTGGACGTCTGTCATGACCTCTGTCTTGACGTCTGTCTGGACGTCTGCTTTGACGTCTGTCTTGACGTCTGTCTTCTGGACGTCTGTCTTGACGTTTGTCTAGACGTCTGTCTGTCTGGACGTCTGTGTGGACGTCTGTCTTGACGTCTGTTTGTCTTGACGTCTGTCCTTACGTCTGTCTTGACGTCTGTCTTGACGTCTGTCTGTATGGACGTCTGTCTTGACGTCTGTCTGGACGTCTGTCAGTCTTGACGTCTGTCGGGACGTCTGGCTTGACATCTGCCTGAACGTCTGTCCTGACGTCTGCCTGGGCATCTCTCTTGACGTCTGTCTGTCTGGACGTCTGTCTGGACGTGTGTTTTGACGTCTTTTTGGGCGTCTGTATGAACGTCTGTCTGTATGGACGTCTGCCTTGACGTTTGTCTTCACGTCTGTTCGGACGTCTGTCTGAACGTCTGGACATCTGTCTTGACGTCTGTCTTGACCTCTGTCTCTCCGGACTTCTGCACTGACGTCTGTCTGTCTGGACGTCTGTCTGAATGTCTGTTTGGACTTCTCTCGTGACATCTGTCTTGACGTCTGTCTGGTCATCTGTCCTGACGTTTGTCTTGACGTCTGTCTGGACCTCTGACTGGGCGTCTGTCTGGACGTCTTTCAGTCTTGACATCTGTCTGGACATCCGTCTGTCTAGACGTCTGTCTGGACGTCTGTCTATATGGACGTCTGTCATGACGTCTGTCTGTCTGAACGTCTGTCTTGACGTCTGTCTGGACGTCTGTCTGTCTGGACGTCTGCCTGTATGGACATCTGTCTTGACGTCTGTCTGTCTGGACGACTGTCTGTCATGACGTCTGTCTTGACGTCTGTCTGGACGTCTGTCTTGACGTCTGTCCTGATGTCTGTCTGTATGAAAGTCTGTCTGGACGTCTGCCTTGACGTCTGTCTTGACGTCTGTCTGTCTGGACGTCTGTCTTGAAGTCTGTCTTGACGTCTGACTGTCTGGACGTCTGTCTGTCTTGACGTCCGTCTGGACGTCTTTGTTGACGTATGTCTGGACGTCTGTCTGTCTTGCCGTCTGTCTGGACGTCTGTCTTGACGTTGGTCTGTCTGGACGTCTGTCTTGACGTCTGTCTGGACGTCTGTCCTGCGTCTGTCTTGACGTCTGTCTTGACGTCTGTCTGTCTGGACATCTGTCTGTCTTGACGTCTGTTTTGATGTCTGTATTGACGTCTGTCTGGACGTCTCTCTTTATGGACGTCTGTCTGTCTTGGCGTCTGTCTGGATGTCTGTCTGTATGGACGTCTGTCTTGGCGTCTGCCATGACGTCTGTCTGTCTGGATGTCTGTCTGGACGTCTGTCTGTATGGACGTCTGCCTGTATGGACGTCTGTCTGTCTGGACGTCTGTCTGGACGTCTGTATTGACGTCTGTCTTGACGTCTGTCTGGACGTCTGTCTTGACGTTTGTCCTGACGTCTGTCTAGTTCTCTGACGAGACATCCGTCTTTCTGGGCGTCTGTATGAATGTCTGTCTGTGTAGACGTCTGTCTTGACGTTTGTCTTCACGTCTGTTCGGACGTCTGTCTGGACGTCTGGACATCTGTCTGGACATCTGTCTTGACGTCTGTCTGGACGTCTGTCTTGACCTCTGTCTGTCCGGACTTCTGCACAAACGTCTGTCTGTCTGGACGTCTGTCTGGATGTCTGTCTGGACGTCTGTCGTAACGTCTGTCTTGACGTCTGTTTGAACGTCTGTCCTGACGTTTGTCTTGACGTCTGTCTGGATGTCTGTCTGGACGTCTGTCTTGACGTCTGTCTTGATGCCTGTCAGTCTGGACGTCTGTTTGTCTGGACGTCTGGACGTCTGTCATAACGTCTGTCTTGACATCTGTCTTGATGTCTGTCTGGACGTCTGTCTGGACGTCTGTCTTGAAGTCTGTCTGTCATGACGTCTGTCTGTCTGGACGTCTGTCCTGACGTCTGTCTGTCTTGACGTCTGTCCTGACCTCTGTCTGTGTAAACATCTGTCTTGATGTCTGTCTGGACGTCTGCCTGGACGTCTGTCTTGAAGTCTGTCTGTCATGACGTCTGTCTGTCTGGACGTCTGTCCTGACGTCTGTCTGTCTGGACGTCTGTCCTGACCTCTGTCTGTGTAAACATCTGTCTTGACGTCTGTCTGGATCTCTGTCTGGACGTCTGTCTGTATGGACGTCTGTATTGACGTCTGTCTGTCTTAACGTCTGTCTGGACATCTATCTGTCTTGACATCAGTCTGTCTTGACGTCTCTCTTTCTTGACGTCTGTCTTGATGTCTGTCTTGACGTCTGTCTGGACGTCTCTCTGTGTGGTCGTCTGTTTGTCTTGACGTCTGTCTGGACGTCTGTCTGTATGGACGTTTGTCTGGACATCTGCCTTAACGCCTGTCTGTCTTGACATCTGTCCTGACGTCTGTGTCTGGACGTTTGTCTGTCTTGACGTCTGTCTGTCTGGACGTCTGTCTGTCTGGACGTCTGTCTTGACCTATGTCTTGACATCTGTCTGGACGTTTCTCTGTATGGACGTCTGTCTGTCTGGACGTCTGTCTGGACGTTTGTCTGTATGGACGTCCGTCTTGATTCGGTCTTGACATCTGTCTGTCTAGACGTCTGTCCTGACGTCGGTCTTGACGTCTGTCAGGACGTCTGTCTGTCTGGACGTCTGTCCTGACGTTTGTCTTGACGTCTGTCTGGACCTCTGACCGGACGTCTGTCTTGACGTCTGTCTGTCTGGTCGTCTGTCTGGTCGTCTGTCTTGACGTCTGTCTTGACATCTGTCTGGATGTCTGCCCTGACGTCTGTCTGTCTGGACGTCTGCATTGACGTCTGTCGGGAAGTCTGTGTTGACGTCAGTCCTGATGTCTGTCTGTCTGGACGTCTGTGCGGACGTGTGTCCTGAAGTTTGTCTTGACGTCTGTCTGGAACTCTGACCGGACGTCTGTCTTGACGTCTGTCCCGACGTCTGTCTGTCTTGACGTCTGTCTGGACGTCTGTCTGTATGGACGTCTGCCTGGACATCTGCCTTGACGTCTGCCCTAATGTCTGTCTGTCTGGACGTCTGTCTGTCTGAACGTCTCTCTGGACGTCTGTCTTGACGTATGTCTTGATGTCTGTCAGTCTGGACATCTGTCTGTCTGGACGTCTGTCTAGACGCCTGTCTGTGGACGCCTGTGGACGCCTGTCTGGACGCCATGACGCCTGTCTGGACGCCATGACGTCTATCTTGACATCTGTCTTGATGTCTGTCTGGACGTCTGTCTGGGCGTCTGTCTGGACGTCTGTCTTGACGTCTAGCTGTCATGACGTATGTCTGTCTGGACGTCTGTCCTGACCTCTTTCTTTCTAAACCTCTGTCTTGACGTCTGTCTGGACGTCTGTCTTTACGTCTGTCTGTCTGGACATCTGTCTTGACGTCTGTCTGGATGTCTGTCATGACATCTGTCTGTCTGGACGTCTGTGTGTCTTGACGTCTGTTTTGATGTCTGTCTTGACATCTGTCTGGACGTCTCTCTGTATGGACGTCTGTCTGTCTTGGCGTCTGTCTGGACGTTTATCTGTATGGATGTCAGTCTTGACGTCTGTCTTGACATCTGTCTGTCTAGACGTCTGTCAGGACGTCTCTCTGTATGGACATCTGTCTGGATGTCTGTCTGTATGTACGTCTGTCTTGGCTTCTGTCATGACGTCTGTCTGTCTGGACGTCTGTCTGGACATCTGTCTGTATGGACGTCTGTCTTGACGTCTGTCTGTCTGGACGTCTGTCTGGACGTCTGTATTGACGTCTGTCTGGACGTCTGTCTTGACGTCTGTCTGGACGTCTGTCTTGACGTTTGTCCTGACATCTGACTAGTTCTCTGACCAGACATCTGTCTTGACGTCTGTCTGGCTGAACGTCTGTCTGAGCATCTGTCTTGACGTCTGTCTTGACGTCTGTCTTGACGCCTGTCTGGACGTCTGTCCTGACGTCTGTCTGTTATGACGTCTGTCTGGACGTCTGTCTTAACGTCTGTCTGTCTTGACGTCTGTCTGAACGTCTATCTTGACGTCTGTCTGTCTGGACATCTGTCTTGACGTATGTATGGGCGTCTGTCTGGACATCTGTCTGGACGTCTGTCTTGACGTCTGTCTGGACCTCTGTCTTGACGTCTGTCGTTCTGGACACCTGTCTTGACATCTGTCTGTCTGGGTGTCTGCCCTGACGTCTGCCTGTCTGGACGTCTGCCTTGAAGTCTGTTGGGACATCTCTCTTGACGTCTGTCTGTCTGGACGTCTGTCTGTCGGGACGTCTTTCTGGACGTCTGTCATGACCTCTGTCTTGACGTCTGTCTGGACGTCTGCTTTGACGTCTGTCTTGACGTCTGTCTTTTGGACGTCTGTCTTGATGATTGTCTAGACGTCTGTCTGTCTGGACGTCTGTGTGGACGTCTGTCTTGACGTCTGTTTGTCTTGACGTCTGTCTGTATGGACGTCTGTCTGGACGCCTGTCTGTACGTCTGTCAGTCTTGACGTCTGTCGGGACGTCTGTCTTGACGTCTGCCTGGACGTCTGTCCTGACGTCTGCCTGGGCGTCTCTCTTGACGTCTGTCTGTCCGGACGTCTGTCTGGACGTGTGTTTTGACGTCTTTTTGGGCGTCTGTATGAACGTCTGTCTGTATGGACGTCTGCTTGACGTTTGTCTTCACGTCTGTTCGGACGTCTGTTTGGACGTCTGGACATCTGTCTGGACATCTGTCTTGACGTCTGTCTGGACGTCTGTCCTGACCTCTGTCTGTCCGGACTTCTGCACTGACGTCTGTCTGTCTGGACGTCTGTCTGAATGTCTGTCTGGACTTCTGTCGTGACGTCTGTCTTGACGTCTGCCCGGACATCTGTCCTGACGTTTGTCTTGACGTCTGTCTGGACCTCTGACCGGGCGTCTGTCTGGACGTCTGTCAGTCTTGACATCTGTCTGGACATCTGTCTGTCTATACGTCTGTCTGGACGTCTGTCATGACGTCTGTCTGTCTGAACGTCTGTCTTGACGTCTGTCTGGACGTCTGTCTGTATGGACGTCTGCCTGTATGGATATCTGTCTTGATGTCTGTCTGGACGACTGTCTGTCTGGACGTCTGTCTGGACGTTTGTCATGACGTCTGTCTTGACGTCTGTCTGGACGTCTGTCATGACGTCTGTCTGGATGTCTGTCTGTATGAACGTCTGTCTGGACGTCTGCCTTGACGTCGGTCTTGACGTCTGTCTGTCTGGACGTCTGTCTTGAAGTCTGTCTTGACGTCTGTCTGTCTGGACGTCTGTCTGTCTTGACGTCCGTCTGGACGTCTGTCCTGCGTCTGTCTTGACGTCTGTCTTGACGTCTGTCTGCCTGGACATCTGTCTTGACGTCTGTCTGGATGTCTGTCTTGACATCTGTCTGTCTGGACGTCTGTCTGTCTTGACGTCTGTTTTGATGTCTGTCTTGACGTCTGTCTGGACGTCTCTCTGTATGGACGTCTGTCTGTCTTGGCGTCTGTCTGGATGTCTGTCTGTATGGACATCTGTCTTGGCGTTTGTCATGACAACTGTCTGTCTGGCCGTCTGTCTGTATGGACGTCTTTCTGTATGGACGTCTGCCTGTATGGATGTCTGTCTTGACATCTGTCTGTCTGGACGTCTGTATTGACGTCTGTCTGCGTGGACGTCTGTCTTGACGTTTGTCTTCACGTCTGTTCGGACGTCTGTCTGGACGTCTGGACATCTGTCTGGACATCTGTCTTGACGTCTGTCTGGACGTCTGTCTTGACCTCTGTCTGTCCGGACTTCTGCACTGAAGTCTGTCTGTCTGGACGTCTGTCTGGATGTCTGTCGGGACGTCTGTCTTGACGTCTGTCTTGATGTCTGTCAGTCTGGACGTCTGTTTGTCTGGACGACGTCTGTCCTGACGTCTGTCTGTCTGGACGTCTGTCCTGACCTCTGTCTGTGTAAACATCTGTCTTGACGTCTGTCTGGATCTCTGTCTGGACGTCTGTCTGTATGGACGTCTGTATTGACGTCTGTCTGGACATCTGTCTTGACATCAGTCTGTCTTGACGTCTCTCTTTCTTGACGTCTGTCTTGATGTCTGTCTTGACGTCTGTCTGGACGTCTCTCTGTGTGGTCGTCTGTCTGTCTTGACGTCTGTCTGGACGTCTGTCTATACGGACGTTTGTCTGGACGTCTGCCTTAACGCCTGTCTGTCTGAATGTCTGTCTTGACGTCTGTGTCTGGACGTTTGTCTGTCTTGACGTCTGTCTGGACGTCTGTCTTGACGTATGTCTTGACATCTGTCTGGACGTCTCTCTGTATGGACGTCTGTCTGGACGTTTGTCTGTATGGACGTCCGTCTTGACGTCTGTCTTGACATCTGTCTGTCTAGACGTCTGTCTTGACATCTATCTTGACATCCGTCTTGACGTCTGTCAGGACGTCTGTCTGTCTGGACGTCTGTCTTGACGTCTGTCTTGACGTCTTTCTGTAAGGACGTCTGCCTGTATGGACGTCTGCCTTGACGTCTGTCTGTCTGGACGTCTGTCTTGACGTCTGTCTGGACGTCTGTCCAGACGTTTCTCTTGACGTCTGTCTGGACCTCTGACCGGACGTCTGTCTTGACGTCTGTCTTGACGTCTATCTTGACGTCTGTCTGTCTGGTCGGCTGTCTGGTCGTCTGTCTTGACGTCTGTCTTGACGTCTGTCTGGATGTCTGCCCTGACGTCTGTCTGTCTGGACGGCTGCATCGATGTCTGTTGGGATGTCTGTCTTGACGTCAGTCCCGACGTCTGTCTGTCTTGACGTCTGTCTGGACGTCTGTCTGTATGGACGTCTGTCTGGACATCTGCCTTGACGTCTGCCTTAATGTCTGTCTGTCTGGACGTCTGTCTTGACGTCTGTCTTGACGTCTGTCGGGACGTCTGTCTTGACGTCTGTCTAGACGTCTGTCTTGACGTCTGTCAGTCTGGACATCTGTCTGTCTGGACGTCTGTCTGGACGCCTGTCTGTGGACGCCTGTGGATGCCTGTCTGGACGCCATGACGCCTGTCTGGACGCCATGACGTCTGTCTTGACATCTGTCTTGATGTCTTTCTAAACCTCTGTCTTGACGTCTGTCTGGACGTCTGTCTTGACGTCTGTCTGCCTGAACATCTGTCTTGACGTCTGTCTGGATGTCTGTCTTGACATCTGTCTGTCTGGACGTCTGTCTGTCTTGACGTCTGTTTTGATGTCTGTCTTGACGTCTTTCTGGACGTCTCTCTGTATGGACGTCTGTCTGTCTTGGCGTCTGTCTGGACGTTTGTCTGTATGGATGTCAGTCTTGACGTCTGTCTTGACATCTGTCTGTCTAGACGTCTGTCAGGACGTCTGTCTGTATGGACATCTGTCTGGATGTCTGTCTGTATGTACGTCTGTCTTGGCGTCTGTCATGTCTGTCTGTCTGGACGTCTGTCTGGACATCTGTCTGTATAGACGTCTGCCTGTATGGACGTCTGTATTGACGTCTATCTGTCTGGACGTCTGTCTGGACGTCTGTATTGACGTCTGTCTGGACGTCTGTCTTGACGTCTGTCTGGACGTCTGTCTTGACGTTTGTCCTGACGTCTGTCTAGTTCTCTGACCAGACATCTGTCTTGACATCTGTCTGGCTGGATGTCTGTCTCAGCATCTGTCTTGACGTCTGTCTTGACGCCTGTCTGGACGTCTGTCCTGACGTCTGTCTGTTATGACGTCTGTCTGGACGTCTGTCTTAACGTCTGTCTGTCTTGACGTCTGTCTGAACGTCTATCTTGATGTCTGTCTGTCTGGACATCTGTCTTGACGTATGTCTGTATGGACGTCTGTCTTGACATTTGTCTTGACGTCTGTCCGGACATCAAGACAAATCTGGACATCTGGACATCTGTCTGGACGTCTGGACATCTGTCTGGACGTCTGTCTTAACGTCTGTCTGGACCTCTGTCTTGACGTCTGTCGTTCTGGACACCCGTCTTGACATCTGTCTGTCTGGATGTCTGCCCTGACGTCTGCCTGTCTGGAGGTCTGCCTTGAAGTCTGTCGGGGCATCTCTCTTGACGTCTGTCTGTCTGGATGTCTGTCTGTCGGAACGTCTGTCTCGACGTCTGTCATGACCTCTGTCTTGACGTCTGTCTGGACGTCTGCTTTGACGTCTGTCTTGATGTTTGTCTAGACGTCTGTTTGTCTGGACGTCTGTGTGGACGTCTGTCTTGACGTCTGTTTGTCTTGACGTCTGTCCTTACGTCTGTCTTGACGTCTGTTTGTCTTGACGTCTGTCGGTCCGGACGTCTGTCTTGACGTATGTTTGTATGGACGTCTCTCTTGACGTTTGTCTTGACGTCTGTCCGGACGTCTGTCTGGACATCTGTCTGGACGTCTGTCTTGACGTCTGTCTGGACGTCTGTCTCTCTGGATGTCTGTCTGTCTGGACATCTGTGTGGACGTCTTACTTGACGTCTGTCTTGACGTCTGTCTGTCTGGACGTCTGCCCTGACGTCTGTCTGTCTGAATGTCTGCCTTGACGTCTGTCGGGACGTCTGTCTTGACGTCTGTCTTGACGTCTGTCTGTCTGGACGTCTGTCTGTCTGGACCTCTGTGTGAACGTCTTACTTGACGTCTGTCTTGACATCTGTCTTGACGTCTGTCTGGACGTCTGTCTTGACGTCTGTCTGTCTGGACGTCTGCCCTGACGTCTGTCTGTCTGGACGTCTGCCTTGATGTCTGTCGGGACGTCTGTCTTGACGTCTGTCCTGATGTCTGTCTGTCTGGACGTCTGTCATGACGTCTGTCTGGATGTCTGGCGTGACGTCTGTATGTATGGACGTCTGTCTGGACGTCTGTCTGTCTGCCTTGACGTCTGTCTGTCTGGACATCTGTCTTGACGTCTGTCTGTCAGGACATCTGTCTGGACGTCTGTCTGTTTTGACGTCTGTCTGGAGGTCTGTTTGTATGGACGTCGGTCATGACGTCTGTCTGTCTGGACATCTGTCTTGACGTCTGTGTGGACGTATGTCCTGACGTTTGTCTTGACGTCTGTCTGGACGTCTGTCTTGACGTCTGTCTGGACGTTTGTCTGTCGACATCTGTCTGGGAGTCTGTCTTGACGTCTGTTTGTCTGGACGTCTGGCTGTCTTGACGTCTGTCTGGACGTCTCTCTGGACGTATGCCTTGAAGTCTGCCTGGACGTCTGTCTTGATGTATATCTTGATGTCTGTCTGTCTGAACGTCTGCCTTGACGTCTGTCGGGACGTCTGGCTTGACGTCTGTCTTGACGTCTGTCAGTCTGGACATCTGTCTGTCTGGACGTCTGTCGTGACGTCTGTCTGGATGTCTGTCTTGACGTCTGTCTGTCTGGACGTATGTCCTGTGTCTGTCTTGACGTCTGTCTGTCTTGACGTCTGTCTGGATGTCTGTCTGGACGTCTGTCGTGACGTCTGTCTTGACGTCTGTCTGGACGTCTGTCCTGACGTTTGTCTTGACGTCTGTCTGGACCTCTGACCGGACGTCTGTCATGACGTTTGTCTGGATGTCTGTCTGGACGTCTGCCCTGACTTCTGTCTGTCTGGACGTCTGCCTTGACGTCTGTCTTGATGTCTGTCAGTCTGGACGTCTGTTTGTCTGGACGTCTGTCTGGACGTCTGTCTGAACGTCTGTCATAACGTCTGTCTTGACATCTGTCTTGATGTCTGCCTGGACGTCTGTCTGGACGTCTGTCTTGAAGTCTGTCTGTCATGACGTCTGTCTGTCTGGACGTCTGTCCTGGCGTCTGTCTGTCTGGACGTCTGTCCTGACCTCTGTCTGTGTAAACATCTGTCTTCACGTCTGTCTGGATCTCTGTCTGGACTTCTGTCTGTATGGACGTCTGTCTGTCTTGACGTCCATCTGGACGTCTTTGTTGACGTATGTCTGGACGTCTGTCTTGACATCTGTCTGGATGTCTGTCTTGCCGTCTTTTTTGGACGTGTGTCTTGACGTTTGTCTTGACGTCTGTCTGTCTGGACGTCTGTCTATCTGGACATCTGTGCAGACATCTGTCTTGATGTCTGTCTGTCTTGACGTCTGTCTGGACGTCTGTCCTGATGTCTGTCTGTCTGGACATCTGTCCTGACCTCTGTCTGTCTAAACATCTCTCTTGACGTCTGTCTGGACGTCTGTCTTGACGTCTGTCTGTCTTAAGGACTGTCTGGACGTCTGTCTGTATGGACGTCTTTGTTGACGTTTGTCTGTCTGGACGTCTGTCTTGATGTCGGTCTGTCTGGACGTCTGTCTGGACATCTGTCTTGACGTCTGTCTTGACGTCTGTCTGTCAGGACATCTGTCTTGACGTCTGTCTGTCTGGACGTCTGCCTTGACGTCTGTCTGGAGGTCTGTCTGTATGGACGTCGGTCATGACGTCTGTCTGTCTGGACATCTGTCTTGACGTCTGTGTGGACGTATGTCCTGACGTTTGTCTGGACGTCTGCCTTGATGTCTGTCGGGACGTCTGTCTTGAAGTCTGTCCTGATGTCTGTCTGTCTGGACGTCTGTCATGACGTCTGTCTGGATGTCTGGCGTGACGTCTGTATGTATGGACGTCTGTCTGGACGTCTGTCTGTCTGCCTTGACGTCCTGTCTGTCTGGACATCTGTCTTGACGTCTGTCTGTCAGGACATCTGTCTGGATGTCTGTCTGTCTTGACGTCTGTCTGGAGTTCTGTTTGTATGGACGTCGGTCATGACGTCTGTCTGTCTGGACATCTGTCTTGACGTCTGTGTGGACGTATGTCCTGACGTTTGCCTTGACGTCTGTCTGGACGTCTGTCTTGACGTCTGTCTGGACGTTTGTCTGTCGACATCTGTCTGGGAGTCTGTCTTGACGTCTGTTTGTCTGGACGTCTGTCTGTCTTGACGTCTGTCTGAACGTCTCTCTGGACGTATGCCTTGAAGTCTGCCTGGACGTCTGTCTTGATGTATATCTTGATGTCTGTCTGTCTGAACGTCTGCCTTGACGTCTGTCGGGACGTCTGTCTTGACGTCTGTCTTGACGTCTGTCAGTCTGGACATCTGTCTGTCTGGACGTCTGTCGTGACGTCTGTCTGGATGTCTGTCTTGACGTCAGTCTGTCTGGACGTCTGTCTTGACGTCTGTCTGTCTGGACGTATGTCCTGTGTCTGTCTTGATGTCTGTCTGTCTTGACGTCTGTCTGGATGTCTGTCTGGACGTCTGTCGTGACGTCTGTCTTGACGTCTGTCTGGACGTCTGTCCTGACGTTTGTCTTGACGTCTGTCTGGACCTCTGACCGGACGTCTGTCCTGACGTTTGTCTTGACGTCTGTCTAGACCTCTGACCGGACGTCTGTCTTGACGTCTGTCTGGACGTCTGTCTGTATGGACATCTGTTTGGACGTCTGCCTTGATGTCTGCCTTAACGTTGTCTGTCTGGACGTCTGTCTGTCTTGACGTCTGTCTGTCTGGACGTCTCTCTGGACGTATGTCTTGAAGTCTGACTGGACGTCTGTCTTGATGTATATCTTGATGTCTGTCTGTCTGAACGTCTGCCTTGACGTCTGTCGGGACGTCTGTCATGACGTCTGTCTTGACGTCTGTCAGTCTGGACATCTGTCTGTCTGGACGTCTGTCTTGACGTCAGTCTTCTGGACGTCTGTCTTGACGTCTGTCTGTCTGGACGTATGTCCTGTGTCTGTCTTGACGTCTGTCTGTCTGGACGTCTGCCTGAAAGTCTGTCTTGACATCTGTCTGTCTGGACGTCTGTCTGTCTTGACATCTGTCTGTCTTGACGTCTCTCTTGATGTCTGTCTTGACGTCTCTCTGTATGGACGTCTGTCTGTCTTGACATCTGTCTGGACGTTTGTCTGTTGGAAGTCAGTCTTGACGTCTGTCTGGACATCTGTCTGTCTAGACGTCTGTCTGGACGTCTGTCTGTATGGACGTCTGTCATGACGTTTGTCTGTCTGAACGTCTGTCTTGACGTCTATCTGGACGTCTGTCTGTATGGATGCCTGCCTGTATGAACATCTGTCTTGACGACTGTCTGTCTGGACGTCTGTCATGACGTCTGTCTTGACGTCTGTCTGGATGTCTGTCTGTATGAACGTCTGTCTGGACATCTGCCTTGACGTCTGTCTGTCTGGACGTCTGTCTTGAAGTCTGTCTTGACGTCTGTCTGTCTGGACGTCTGTCTGTCTTGACGTCTGTCTGGACGTCTTTGTTGACGTATGTCTGGACGTCTGTCTGTCTTGGCGTCTGTCTGGACGTCTATCTTCACGTCGGTCTCTCTGGACGTCTGTCTTGACGTTGGTCTGTCTGGACGTCTGTCTTGACGTCTGTCTGGACGTTTGTCCTGCGTCTGTCTTGACGTTTGTCTTGACGTCTGTCTGTCTGGACATCTGTCTTGACGTCCGTCTGGATGTCTGTCTTGACATCTGTCTGTCTGGACGTCTGTCTGTCTGACGCCTGTTTTGATGTCTGTCTTGACGTCTGTCTGGACGTCTCTCTGTATGGACGTCTGTCTGTCTTGGTGTCTCTCTGGATGTCTGTCTGTACGGACGTCTGTCTTGGCGTCTGCCATAACGTCTGTCTGTCTGGACGTCTGTCTGTATGGTCGTCTGCCTGTATGGACGTCTGTCTGTCTGGACGTCTGTCTGGACGTATGTATTGACGTCTGTCTGGACGTCTGTCTGGACGTCTGTCTTGACGTTTGTCCTGACGTCTGTCTAGTTCTCTGACCAGACATCTGTCTTTCATGGCGTCTGTATGAACGTCTGTCTGTATGGACGTCTGTCTTGACGTTTGTCTTCACGTCTGTTCGGACGTCTGTCTGGACGTCTGGACATCTGTCTGGACATTTGTCTTCACGTCTGTTCGGACGTCTGTCTGGACGTCTGGACATCTGTCTCGACATCTGTCTTGACGTCTGTATGGACGTCTGTCTTGACCTCTGTCTGTCCGGACTTCTGCACTGGCCGTCTGTCTGTCTGGACGTCTGTCTGGACGTCTGTCGTGACGTCTGTCTTGACGTCTGTCTTGACGTCTGTCTGGACGTCTGTCCTGACGTTTGTCTTGACGTCTGTCTGGACCTCTGACCGGACGTCTGTCTGGATGTCTGTCTGGACACCTGCCCTGACTTCTGTCTGTCTGAACGTCTGCCTTGACGTCTGTCGGGACGTCTGTCTTGACGTCTGTCTTGATGTCTGTCAGTCTGGACGTCTGTTTGTCTGGACATCTGTCTGGACGTCTGTCATAACGTCTGTCTTGACATCTGTCTTGATGTCTGTCTGGACGTCTGTCCTGACGTCTGTCTGTCTGGACGTCTGTCCTGGACGTCTGTTCTGGACGTCTGTCCTTGACGTCTGTCTGGATCTCTGTCTGGACGTCTGTCTGTATGGACGTCTTTGTTGACGTTTGTGTGTCTGGACGTCTGTCGTGACGTCTGTCTGGACGTCTGTCTTGATGTCGGTCTGTCTGGACGTCTGTCTTGACATCTGTCTTGACACCTGTCTTGACATCTGTCTGTCTGGACGTCTGTCTTGACGTCTGTCTGTCTGGACGTCTGTCTGGATGTCTGTCTTGACGTCTGTCTGGACATCTGGTTTGACAACACTCTGTCTTGACGTCTGTCTGGACGTCTCTCTGTGTGGACGTCTGTCTGTCTGGACGTCTGTCTGGGCGTCTGTCTCGAAATCTGTCTTGACGTCTGTCTGTGTGGACGTCTGTCTTGGCGTCTGTCTGTCTTGACGTCTGTCTAGACATCTGTCTTGATGTCTGTCTGTCATGACGTCTGTCTGGACGTCTGTTTATATAGACGTCTGTCTGGACGTCTGCCTTAACGTCTGTCTGTCTGGTCGTCTGTCTTGACATCTGTGTCTCGACGTCTGTCTGTCTGGACGTCTGTCTTGACGTATGTCTTACGTCTGTCTGGAGGTCTCTCTCTATGGACATCTGGCTGTCTGGACGTCTGTCTGAACATTTGTCTGTATGGACGTCAGTCTTCACGTCTGTCTGGACGTCTGTCTGTATTGACGTCTGTCTGTCTGGACGTCTGTCTTGACGTCTGTCTGGACGTCTGTCTTGACGTCTGTCTGTCTTGACGTCTGTCTAGACGTCTGTCTTGACGTCTGTGTGTCTTGACGTCTGTCTAGATGTCTCTCTGTATGGACCTCTGTCTGGACGTCTGCCTTAACGTCTGTCTGTCTGGACGTCTGTCTTGACGACTGTCCTGACCTCTGTCTGGACGTCTCTCTGTATGGACGTCTGTCTGTCTGGACGTTTGTCTGTATGGACGTCAGTCTTGACGTCTATCTTGACATCTGTCTGTCTAGACGTCTGTTTGGACGTCTGTCTGTATGGACATCTGTCTGGACGTCTGTCTGTACGGACGTCTGTCTTGACGTTGGTCTTGACGTCTGTCAGGACGTCTGTCTGAACGTCTGTCTTGACGCCTGTCTGGACGTCTCTCTTGACGTCTGTCTGGACGCCTTTCTTTATGGACATTTTACTGTATGGACGTCTGCCCTGACGTCTGCATGTCTGGGCGTCTGCCTCGACATCTGTCGGGACGTCTGTCTTGACGTCTCTCCTGATGTCTGTCTGTCTGAACGTCTGTCATGAGTCTGTGTGGACGTCTGTCCTGATGTTTGTCTTGACGTCTGTCTGGACCTCTGACCGGACGTCTGTCTTGACGTCTGTCTGGACGTCTGTCTTGACGTCTGTCTGGACGTCTGTCTGGGCGTCTGTCTTGACGTCTGTCTTGACGTCTGTTTGTCTGGACGTCTGTCTTGACGTCTGTCTGTCTGGACGTCTCTCTGGAGGGCTGTCTTGACGTCTGCGTGGACGTCTGTCTTGACGTCTGTCTGTCTGGACGTCTGCCTTGACGTCCGTCGGGACGTCTGTCTTGACGTCTGTCAGTCTGGACATCTGTCTGTCTGGACGTCTGTCCGGATGACTGTCATGACGTCTGTCTTGACGTCTGTCTGTCATGACGTCTGTCTGTCTGGACATCTGTCTGAACGCCTGTCTTGACGTCTGTCTGTGAGAACGTCTGTCCTGCGTCTGTCTTGACGTCTGTCTGTCTGGACGTCTGTCTTGACGTCTGTCTGACGTCTGTCTTGACATCTGTCTGTCTGGACGTCTGTCTGTCTTGACGTCTGTCTTAATGTCTGTCTTGACGTCTGTCTGGACGTCTCTCTGTATGAACGTCTCTCTGTCTTGTCGTCTGTCTGGACGTTTGTCTGTATGGATGTCAGCCTTGACATCTGTCTTGACATCTGTGTGTCTTGACGTCTGTCTGGACATCTGCCTGGACGTCTGTCTGTGTACACGTCTGTCTGGATGTCTGTCTGTATGGACGTCTGCCTTGATGTCTGCCTTGACGTCTGTCATGACGTCTGTCTGTCTGGACGTCTGTCTGTATTGTAACGGGAAGCAGGCGTCTCAAAAGTGCCTTTACTTTTGGTAAACAGGCAGACATACAATATGGAACCCGGTCTGCACAAGCTCGCGCTAAACATCGTCCTCTTTTCTAGAATGTTCATTTGTGGCGCCCCGTAGCATCACCCCCGGCGGCGAAGGCACCTTCTCGGTGCTTGGTTCGTCTGAGTAAAATCGTTTCAGCCGAGTGGCGTGAACAACGTCAAAACACGATCGCGCGCTGGTGGCGTTAAGAGGTTTTATTTATTATTTATTTACATAGTTCCTGCAACGCCGTAGTGGCATTACTGCAGGGGGGTATACATAAGAAGTCATAGAAAACATTTCTGCGATAAGACGCCAAACATAGTGAAAAATTCAATTATAACAACATATAAAAATAAAGAATATTTTAGTACAATATTACACATGACAACAGGTACCAAAAGAGAAGTACCTATGTCACAATTTCACAACGATGAGAAAAAAGCACTGTTGTCACTCAAGTTCACTATACCTTCGGGAAGTTCATTCCAGTCTCTAATTGTTTTTAAAAAGAAGGAGTTGGCAAAAGTAGTGGTTTGTATGCGTATTCTTGTATTTTATGTGAGTGTTGGCATCTTGTGGAACGATATGTTGGTGCTAGTAGGTATTCAGACTTATTAATTCCTGTTAGGTTATAATATATGCTATGCAGAAGTTTTAATCGAAGTTTCCGTCTTCTAGATTTTAGAGTTTCCCAGCCTAATATGGCCTTTATTTCTGACATACTAGCGAATGGGTCGTAGTTGTTGCTGACGAAACGGGCTGCCTGGTTTGGACTTTTTCTATTGTTTTTGCAAGATACTTTTGAGCCGGGTCCCAGATAACACAAGCATATTCCAGTATAGACCTGACAAGAAGGAAGTAAAGAGTTTCTTTCACCTCTTTTGTTGCACAGTGAAAGTTTCTACGAATAAAAAACAACATTCTACTAGCCTTTGAGATCATTTGGTCTATGTGTCTGTTCCAATGGAATGATTCTGTCAAGTAAATTCCTAAATATTTACACTCGGGCACTTTTTTGACTGCCTCGCCATTAATACTGTATGTGCACTGGATTTTTGAAATGTTCTTTGCAAAGCTGATGTGGTTGCACTTCGAGATATTTAAGCACATATTCCACGTGGAGCACCAATGTGTTACCGTGTTTAAGTCATCTTGCAATAATTCAGTGTCTGTGATTGAAGTAATGTGACGGTAGATGACACAATCGTCTGCGAATAATTTTATGCAAGATTTTATGTTATATGCTATATCATTTACATAAACCAAAAATAACAGCGGACCTAGAACGCTACCTTGTGGCACGCCTGAAGTCACGTTTACATATGAAGACGTTTTAGAATTTAAAACAACACACTGTTTACGACCACTTAAGTAATTCCGTAGCCAGGTTTGCAGCTTAGCATTAATATTCAGTGAAGCCAGTTTAATATCTAACAGATTATGTGGGACCGTATCAAATGCCTTGCGAAAGTCGAGAAATAATGCATCAACAATGTTGTTACGGTCAAGCGCAGTCAGTACGTCATGCTGAAATTCAGTTAGTTGTGTGACGCATGAACGACCCTGCCGAAAACCATGCTGGGAGCGGGCAAAGAAATGAGTAGATTCGAGATATTTGAACAATGCGCTATAAATAACGTGTTCTAATAATTTGCAACAGGTTGAAATTAATGATATGGGACGATAATTTTGTACATGTTTTTTGCTTCCTGCCTTGTGCACAGGAACCACATTGGCTGTTTTCCAATCCCTTGGAATAACGCCGGTGTCTAGAGACAACTTGTACATTATGCATAAATATTGTGCAATAATAACGTGACACTTTTTAAGTACATGAGATGATATACCGTCAGGCCCTGTAGCCTTAGAGGTGTCCAGAGTACGCAGCAGACTATCCAAACCAGCGTAATCGATTTCAATTTCCGCCATTTCATTACCAATATTTTTTGAAGGTAGCATTGGAGAGTGTTCAGTTCTTTTTGAAAACACTGACTGAAAATAGGCGTTAAATGCTTCAGCTTTCTCCAAGTCATCCGTTATAGTTTTTTCCTGGGTTAAAAGGTCAGGGATAGCTGTATCATCTTTTCTGTTGCTCTTGACATACTTCCAAAAGAATTTTGGATTACACTTCAAGTCTGTGTTTAGCTTGTCAAAGAAGACACGCTTTGCCTGTTTTAGTTTTAACTTAAGCTCTTTGTTTACACTTTTGAGCTTTGTTTTATTTAGTGCTGTTCTCTTTTTAAGAAACCTTTTATGGGCATTCGCTGCTTTTCTAACAAGTTTGCGTATCTCAGAGTTGAACCAGGGTTTGTGCCTCTTTCTGCATCTTAGACACCTCTGAGGTACGTACATATTCACTAGCTCTGTAACCTTGTCACGGAAAATTTGCCACAATTCATCCATGCCGCATGACTCCGATATGCATAAAAAAGTGGGATAATACAAGACCAGCTCTTCGGAAATGGCATTAAAGTCCCCTCTGTCGTACATGAAAACATTTCGAGGGGTTTGCTTACACGCAGGTATTCTAGAAACGTTTAACTCTGCAACAACGCAACTATGATCACTAATTCCTGGACATACATTTGTGTGAACAATAACATTTTCGTCATTGCTTAGTAAAAGATCTAGTAAAGCGTTAAACCGAGTTGGTTCGTTCACATATTGTTGTAGCCCATAGACGCTCATTAGTTCTGAAAGGCAGAACAATTTCGATTTTTTTGTGGGGCTACACAGTCGGAATCCCATTTCATATCGGGCAGATTGAAATCCCCTCCCAGTATTACGCAGTGAGATATTTGTGATAGTATGTCGGAAAGTTGAATCAGAGACTCATTGTTGTGGTCAGGTGGGCGGTAAAACGATCCAAAAACGATGTTGTTTCCCTGGGGAAATTGGACGCGGCACCATACTGATTCAGTTTCATTATCAAAAACAACTTCTTCGCTGGCAAGGCTACTTGAAATTAAAAGAAACACGCCACCACCATGCCTGTTTCTATCTTTACGGTACACTGTAAAACCTGGCGGAAATATTTCTACATCCGAAACTGTGTCGTCAAGCCATGATTCGGTACCCATAACGATTTGCGCTTTCACCGTTTCAAGTAAGATTGTAAAATCATCAATTTTGTTTTTTAGGCTTCGACAATTGACCACCAACAATACTGGTGTAAAGCTTTTTGTGATGGTATATTTCCCATTTGTTCTTAAGCTAGAATGATCATGTCATTTCCGCCCCAATATCTGAGCATGCGCCCGAAGAGGAACTGGTTGGTGCATGTCAGTATCCCAGGCAAATGCTTGTCCATTGATTACCAGCTTATCGTAACTTAAATGTACACGATTTTTCTTGTCGAGCTGTTTTTCTTTACCGTACTTCCAAAGCTGCCGGCGTTTTTCTTGAACTGCCTTGCTGAAGTCTTCTGATACGCTGTATGACGTCCCCTTGAATCTGTATGCGTTTCGCAGAACAGATTCTCTTGTTTTCGACCCTGAAAAGCTAGCAATTATTGGACGAATTCTTTCTGTTTTGTAGGCCCCGAGACGATGAGCCCTTTCTATTGCTATATTTTCCAGCTTTAATACATCCGTACAGACAGACTTAACTAGATTTTCGGATTCTTCCCAAGTTTCCTTTGGATGACTATCTGGTATTCCAAAGAATACCAAGTTTGATCTCCGGCTTCTGTTTTCTAAGTCGTCTAGTTTGTCAGCGAACTTCTTTTCTGTTTCCTCTAGTGTAGTAAGGCGCTTTTCAATTACATTAGTTTTAGTAATCACGTCGTCCAGCTTTTTCCGAAGCTCATCCTGAGTTTTAGCAATGCCCGACAGCTTTTCCAACACGGTTACCTGCCCTGGTTCAATTTCATATTGTAACGGTAGGATGAGAACGACGAAGAAGACAAAGAGGAGGACGATGTTGTCAGATCTGTGAGCCAACTGGGCGCCATCTTGTCCACCACCGAGTTTATTCCTCGTTTTATAAAGTAAAGTTATTTCCCCGTAACATCATTGGTGGGAGGTGCGGGGTACTCACTTCACGCAAAACGGAGCTTCGTAGCGGGCGCCTAGTGGTCTCCCCCATGGCGACTGAAGTCAACAATGCCGACCCTTCCCCGACTACCGTGCCTTCTCCAACTACGTCCGTGCTTTCTCCAACTGGACCGTCAACCCTCATCTTGGAGCCCCCGAGAGATCCAGGTACCTTTTCTGGCACTGATGGCATTGACGTAGAAGCCTGGCTGAAGTCATACGAACGAGTGGGTGTACGTATGCGATGGGATCCAACGCTCATGCTGGCCAACGTGATTTTTTATCTCAGAGGTACCGCAAAGGTCTGGTACGAGACGCACGAGGAAGAACTGACTAGCTGGGAGTTATGCAAGCAAAAGCTCCGGGAGCTATTTGGCAGGCCTGTGGGAAGTCAACGCGCCGCCCAAAACGAGCTCGCACGTCGAGTTCAGACGTGCACCGAATCATACCTCACGTACATTCAGGACGTGCTCGCTTTGTGCCGCAAGGTAGACTCGCAGATGTCCGAAGCCGATAAGGTTGGCCATATTATTAAGGGCATAGCAGATGACGCCTTTCACCTTCTTGTGTTCAAGAATTCATCTACGGTCCACGACATTATTTCTGAATGCCGGCGCTTTGAAGAAGCGAAGAGCCGCCGTGTTCTCCACCAGTTTGCCCGGCTTCCAAACACGGCTGCAACATCCACATGCGAAGACCCTCGCCTGCCTTCTACGGAAAGTCCCGGTGACGTTGTCCGTATTGTCCGTCGGGAAATAGAAGCCGCAGCTCCACTCGTGTCAGCCTCCCCCAACTCCGAAAGCTATCACGCCACCGTCTCTCTCATACAGACCGTCGTGAGGCAAGAACTGGCCAACGCCGGCTTAAACGTCTGCTCCATTCATCGTCCAGACTACGCCCCACCAAATCCACCCGTGACTGTTCCGCCCAACCGACGTTTTTCTGCCAGCCCACATTATCGCGACCCGGCGGTATGGCGCACCCCAGACGACCGGCCGATATGCTTCAATTGCGGTCGTATAGGCCACATTTCGCGTCACTGCCGTGCTTGGTCCAGCTCTGCTCCGTGGCCTCACCCTCCGCCCCATCGCCCACCTGCCTGGAATTCACGCTCATCACCGAAAACAGAGCCGCTAACGCCTGAGAATTCCTCGCGCCCCCGATCCAGCCGCTCCCCTTCGCCGCAACGCCGTTTCTCCCGCTCGCCCCCATCTCGCCGATCGCCGTCCCCAAGCTCGTTCCGGCGTTCACCTCCGGAAAACTGACGGGAGCAGCTCTTGGAGGTGATGCTGCAATACCGACCCGATGCCAAAATCCTCTACTGACCTTGCCCGCACATCAGAACCTTATCAATGTTGACGTCGACGGTGTACCTACTACAGCCCTCATTGACACTGGCGCACACGTGTCCATCATGAACGCTGACCTTAGAGCACGGCTGAAGAAAGTCCTTACTCCTGGCCCAACTCCTGTGGTCCGAACGGCCGATGGTGGAAAAGTCGCCGTAATTGGTGTGTGCTCAGCTCGCGTCAGCGTCGCCGGACACCACACATCAGTTCTGTTTTATGTTTTAGAACACTGCCCTAATGACATAATTTTGGGCCAAGACTTTTTGTCTGAACATTCGGCCTTGATAGACTGCTCTGCCGGTATAGTGCAACTCGCTCTACCCAATGTTGTTGATCCTCCAAGTTGCCCTCCAAGTCGGCTTTGTTCTACAGAACACCTGCGTCTCCCTCAACGAACAGTAGCTTACATAGGCGTCTCCCCTGTTCCACCTGTCCCAGACGGTGTTTATATTGTGTCCCCCAATGTTGACGTCCTGCTTTCGCACAACGTTGCGTTTCCTCACACCGTCGTCACTATTACGGCCAATGCATCCTGCCTACCCCTAGTGAATTTTTCACTATGTACACAAGTCCTCCCTCGTGGTATATCTCTAGCCGAGATCGTGCCGGCGGCAGAGTGCCATATTTGCACTCTAAGTTATGACAGCATCCCGAGTGCCGAAAAAACTTCGTCTACTCCTCCATCAGACCAAAGTGTGTTAACCAAGATGATTGCCCCCGACTTGCCGAAAGAACAAGCTAACGACCTGCGTTCCCTGCTTGCATCTTTTTGGGACATCTTCGACCTTGGCGACCGCCCACTCGGCCAGACGTCCGTTGTTAAGCACCGGATTGATACAGGCGATACGAGTCCCATCCATCGGAGACCCTACCGTGTTTCCCATGCAGAGCGGCGCATCATCCAACAGGAGGTCGACAAAATGCTTTCTCGGAATATCATCGAGCCTTCATGCAGTCCCTGGGCGTCCCCTGTTGTACTTGTAAAGAAGAAGGACAACAGCTGGAGATTTTGCGTCGATTATCGCCATTTAAACAAAATAACGAAGAAGGACGTCTACCCTTTACCACGCATAGACGATGCCCTGGATTGCCTTCACGGCGCAAAATATTTTTCCTCCATTGACCTTCGCTCTGGGTACTGGCAGATTGCCGTTGATGACATGGACCGTGAGAAGACGGCGTTTATCACTCCCGACGGCCTTTACGAGTTTAAAGTGATGCCATTCGGTTTATGCAATGCGCCCGCCACATTCGAACGTATGATGGACGCTCTGTTGCACGGCTTCAAGTGGTCCATCTGCCTGTGCTACCTGGACGACGTTATCGTTTTTTCGCCTTCTTTTGCAACGCACCTTGAAAGGCTATCGAAAATCTTATCTGTCTTTCGTAAGGCGGGCCTGCAACTCAATTCGGCAAAGTGCCACTTCGGCCGTCGTGAAATTTCTGTCCTCGGACATCTCGTTGATTCTGTAGGGGTTCGCCCTGATCAAGATAAAATACGCGCAGTAAGAGATTTCCCTGTACCAACCTGTACCAAAGACGTTCGCAGTTTCGTTGGCCTCTGTTCTTACTTCCGCCGCTTTGTTAAAAACTTCGCCGACGTAGCACGCCCTCTCACTCAACTTCTCAAAAAAGACGCTGGCTTCATCTGGGGCCCTGAGCAAGCAGATGCGTTTCAAAATCTAGTGTGTCTGCTTACGTCTCCGCCTATCCTCGCCCACTTTGATATCTCATCTCCAACAGAAGTTCGTACAGACGCAAGTGGCTATGGCATCGGTGCAGTCCTCGCCCAGAAACAACAAGGACGAGACCGTGTTGTTGCTTATGCCAGCCGCCTTCTTTCGCCTGCTGAAAGAAAATATTCAATAACTGAACGGGAATGTTTGGCACTTGTTTGGGCAGTCGGTAAATTTCGTCCCTATTTGTACGGCCGGCCATTCACAGTAATCACAGATCACCACGCCTTGTGCTGGCTTTCGTCCCTTAAAGACCCTTCAGGCCGTCTTGGCCGTTGGGCGCTGCGCCTTCAAGAATTTGATTACTCAGTCCTGTATAAAACCGGCCGCCTGCATCAAGATGCGGACTGCTTGTCCCGGTATCCTGTCGACCCTCCAGACGGCGACTCCTCTAAAACCACCCTTCCTGTCGACGTTTTCTCTCTATCCGCGTTTCATGACATTGGAATCGAGCAGCGACGAGATACTTTCTTGGACGGTATTATCCGAAGGCTCACATCGGTGAGGCCCGACCCTTCCCTTCGAATGTTTGAAATACATGATGGTGTATTGTACCGTTGCAATATGCGTCCTGACGGCCCCGAAAGACTACTCGTCGTTCCCATTCAATTGCGTCACACTGTTCTCGCCCAGCTTCATGATGCACCTACAGCGGGTCACCTCGGCGTGTCACGGACCTACGACAGAGTTCGCCGGCGCTTCTTCTGGCCTGGCATGTACCGCGACGTCTGCCGTTATATTGCAGCCTGCGACCCTTGTCAACGACGGAAAAAACCAAATGTCCCTCCGGCCGGACGTCTTCAGCCACTGCACATCCCACGAGACCCATTCTACCGTGTTGGCGTGGACCTGCTTGGCCCTTTTCCAACGTCAGCTGCGGGTAATCGGTGGATTGCAGTAGCAACCGATTATGCTACCCGATACGCGATCACACGGGCCCTTCCAACCAGCTGTGCAACTGACGTGGCCGATTTCCTTTTGGAGGACGTCATCTTACATCATGGCGCCCCTCGACAACTCCTTACCGACCGAGGCAGCTACTTCCTTTCCAAAGTGGTTGATGACCTCCTCCGCTCCTGCGCCACTAAACACAAGCTCTCGACTGCTTACCATCCACAAACAAATGGTCTAACGGAGCGCCTCAATCGCACTCTCACCGACATGCTCTCCATGTATGTCTCCACCGATCACCGCGACTGGGACACTACGTTACCGTTTGTAACATTCGCGTACAATTCTTCCAGACACGACACCGCTGGGTTCTCTCCTTTTTTTCTGTTGTTCGGCCGTGACCCTGCGCTACCTTTCGACACCCTCCTGCCGGCCGGACTAAATGACAAGTCTCAGTACGCTCGTGATGCAATAATGAAGGCCCAAGCGGCACGCCAAGTTGCTCGACGACGCTTACTGGACTCCCAGGACAATCAGAAGAGCGTATACGACGCCCGCCATCGTGACGTCCACTTCACACCCGGAGATCTCGTTCTGTTATGGTTCCCCTCACGCCGCGTTGGACTTTCGGAGAAGTTACTCCCACGCTATTCAGGTCCCTACCGTATCTTACGCCAAGTAACTGACGTCACATACGAAATCACCCCTACGGACCCCGCCATCATTCACCCTCACACTGACGTAGTGCATGTTACGCGACTCAAACCGTATTACTCCAGTGCCTCCTGATTCGCACCGGGTCGGTGCTCCAGCCGCCGGGGAAATCATGTAACGGTAGGATGAGAACGACGAAGAAGACAAAGAGGAGGACGATGTTGTCAGATCTGTGAGCCAACTGGGCGCCATCTTGTCCACCACCGAGTTTATTCCTCGTTTTATAAAGTAAAGTTATTTCCCCGTAACAATATGTCACGTCGGTGACTTGCCGCACCACACGGTACGGGCCCGAGTACGGTGAAGTCAGCTTTTCGCACAGGTCAATTCGCCGCGACGGCGTCCAGGGAAAGACTGCGTCACCTTGACTGAAGTGGACATCACGATGGCACGCGTTGTAGACCTGTCGTTGTCGTTCCTGCGAATCGCTCAGACGCTGCCGAGCAATCTCACGTGCCTCTAGAGCTCTAGAAATCACATCACGGGCATATTCTGACGTGTGGCTAACGGCAGGAAGGAGCGTGTCGAAAGGCAACGTAGGTTCTCATCCATACAGGAGGAAAAATGGCGAGAAACCTGCAGTGTCATGCCGAGACGTAATATAGGCAAATGTTACAAATGAGAGGGTGGTGTCCCAGTCACGATGGTCGGAAGAAACATACATGGCGAGCATGTCCGTGATGGTTCTATTTAGCCGCTCCGTGAGCCCGTTGGTTTGAGGATGATACACAGTTGTGAACTTGTGCTTTGTAGCGCAAGAGTGCAATATTGTCACGGGCTAAGTAGATGCCTGAGGATGACGACGACGAAGTGCTGAACGGGAACGTGCTCGGACTGCAGCAGCGTCGTTCGCATTAGCTCGCCAGTATATTCGCCAGTACACATTTGTTCACCAGTGTATACTTTATTCCCCCGTAACATCATTGGTGGAGGTGGCAGGGTAGTCCCGTTACCCAGTCGATCCCCCTGACACGAGGTAAGATGAGCAAGAGGCCCTCGTTCTTTTAATTACCGACTTCACCGACATAGCTGCTGAACAACGCCGCGACCCCTCTTTGCGTGCTATTATCAATGGTCTGCACTCTCTCCACCCTGACCACTCCTTACAACTGTTCGTTCTTCGCAACGACATCTTGCACCGCTGCAACACCCGCCCTGATGGTGCTGAGCTTTTACTCGTTGTTCCTGTGCATCTTCGCTCAGACGTTTTGGCCCAGCTGCATGATGCCCCCTCCCCGCTGGACACCTAGGGGTGTCGCGCACGTATGACCGCATTCGCCACCGATTCTTTTGGCCTGGCCTCTACCGTTCTGTGCGACAGTACGTTGCGGCACTGTCGAAATTTGGGCTTGTTGGTGCATTGTGACGACAGAAAATAGCGCAGAGAAACAGGGACACAAGACGAGGACACACGGCACAGGCGCTAACTTCCAACATAATGTTTATTGCCACCGCACACTCGCCTATATCACCAAGAAAAATAACCTAAAGAAATTAGCTAAGCGCTCTGAAGTTAGGGTTGACTTTTCGGCTCCCAAGAAGTTGGTCAGCCTGTGTGGCCTTTATGACCGTGACGGAAAAGCCAAAGGTTGTAGTAAGAAGCATCGAACTGTTGATGTTCCCTGTATCATATGCGTTGTTTATCGTATCCCGCTTTCTTGTGGTAAACCTTGGGACCTTGGGACCTCCCAGTGAATCTGTACCCATAAACTTTTTCATGTTCGCACTTGATGAATAAAGAATTGAAATTGAATTGAAAGAGTACATTGGACAGACGGGCCGTTGTCTTAGTGATCGTTTAAGAGAACATTGTAATAATGTGAAAAACGCCCAGGGAAGTTGGTTGGCCATACATTGTAAATCCTGCGGCTGCGCGCCGATATTCAATGCATGCACTGTTATCAAGAGAATGTTTGACAAGCTAACTAGAGAGATTATTGAGGCTGAGGCTATCGCTTCACTGGGGTCAAAGTGCATCATCACTCCCTCTCTTACGTTCAGTGATAAAGTATTGTATTTTCTAAGAAATTAATTTTTTGTGCGCATCTTTCATGTCTTGTGATGTTATTTTTCTTGGTGATATAGGCGAGTGTGCGGTGGCAATAAACATTATTTTGGAAGTTAGCGCCTGTGCCGTGTGTCCTCGTCTTGTGTCCCCGTTTTTTTTTTCTTTTTTTCTTTCTGTTCTACTCCTTCCCTGTCCTGTATTTTTTCCTGGTGTTGCGCTGTAAGAAAGTTCACGATGGATCCTAACTAACTGGCCCAACTTACCGCCTTGCTACCCATTTGTTTCCGCTGGCCAATAAAGGAAACGGTCCTAGTAAGTCACCACCTATCCTATAAAATGGTTCCGATGGGATCTGAATGGGTTGAAGGTGTCCCGCTTTATGGGTTGCTGGTTTTTTGCGGTGTTGACAGGATTTGCATGAAGCGACGTAACGACAGACGGATCGGCAAATACCGGGCCAAAAGAAGTGACGTCGAACGCGGTCATAAGTTTTTGAAGCGCCCAGGTGACCAGCTGTCGGAATATCATGCAACTGTGCAAGGACAGTCTGACGCATATGTTGTGGTATGACCAACAGCAGCTCAGGTCCATCAGGATGCATGCTGTAGTGATATAAGACGCCATCTTGGAGCAGGAACATACGGAGAGACGGAGGAGTTGTGGGACTACTAAGCCGAAGGATTATATCTCTGAGGTGAGGATCACGGTGTTGCTGATCTCCGATGTTGCTAAACGCGGAAAGTGCCAAAACACAAGTAGACTCATCGCTCTCAGAAAGGTCTGCTGGGTCTACTGGATGACGCGACAAGCAATCAGCACCCTCATGGTGGCGACCTGATTTGTAGACAACCGTGTAGGAATATTACTGTAGCAGTAGAGCCCACCGGCCGAGACGTCCACTAGGATCTTTTAAGGACGACAACCAGCATAATGCGTGGTGATCAGTGACAACCGTGAACGGGCGCCCATGCAAATACGGCCGCAATTTAGCCGCTTCCCAGACGAGTGCGAGGCATTCGCGTTCTGTGATGGAGTAATTTCGCTCTGCTGGCAATAACAGACGGCTAGCGTATGCAATAACGCGCTCGCAGGCATGCTGTCGTTGTGCCAAAACGGCTCCGATTCCGTGGCCGCTGGCGTCAGTACGCACTTCCGTTGGAGCGCATATAACAAAGTGGCCGAGAATCGGTGGCGTCGTAAGTCTACTCGTCAGTTCAACGAATGCTCTGGTTTGTTCAGATCCCCACACAAAATTCACATTTTTTTAGTAGTTCCGTGAGCGGTCGTGCGACGTCAGCGAAATTCCGCACAAATCTACGAAAGTAAGAACAAAGGCCCACAAAGCTTCGAACATCGTCCGCAGAGGTCGGCACAGGGAAATCCTTGACGGCACAAATTTTCTCAGGATGGGGGCGAACACCAGAAGAATCGACAAGGTGTCCAAGGACAGTGAGCTGCCGGCGGCCGAAGTGACATTTGGACGAAATTAGTTGGAGCCCTGCTTTGCGGAAAACCGAAAGAATTGCTAGAGACGCTCGACGTGAGTTTCGAAAGTTGGCGAAAACACAATGACGTCATCAAGGTAACATAAGCAGATTGACCACTTGAAACCGTGAAGAAGAGCGTCCATCATTCGTTTGAATGTAGCTGGGGCATTGCATAACCCGAACGGCATTACTTTGAACTGATAGAGCCCGTCGGGAGTTATAAATGCCGTCGTTTCACGGTCCAGATCATCAACTGATATCTGCCAGTACCCGGAACGAAGGTCGATGCAAGAGAAATAATTTGCTCCACTAAGGCAGTCAAGAGCGTTGTCTATCCACGGCAGAGGATACACGTCTTTTTTGTAACCTTGTTGAGATTTCTGTAGTCGACACAGAAGCGCCAGCTGTTATCCTTCTTTCTCACAAGCACAACGGGCGAAGCCCAAGGACTTGAAGAAGGTTCAATGATGTCTCGGGCAAGCATCTTGTCGACTTCTTGCTGGATCACGTGGCGCTCGGTGGAGGAAACTCGATAGGGTCGCCGGTGTACTGGATTTGCATCACCGGTGTTTATCCGATGCGGACGTCTGTCTGTCTGGACATCTGTCTGGACGTCTGTCATGACGTCTGTCTTGACGTCTGTCTGGACGTCTGTCTTGACGTCTGTCTGGATGTCTGTCTGTATGAATGTCTGTCTGGACGATTGCCTTGTTGTCTGTCTTGAAGTCTGTCTGTCTGGACGTCTGTCTGTCTTGACGTCCATCTGGACGTCTTTGTTGACGTATGTCTGGACGTCTGTCTTGCCGTCTGTCTTTGGACGTGTGTCATGACGTTTGTCTTGACGTCTGTCTGTCTGGACGTCTGTCTGTCTGGACGTCTGTGTGGACGTCTGTCTTGATGTCTGTCTGTCTTGACGTCTGTCTGGACGTCTGTCTGTCTGGATGTCTGTCTGTCTGGACTTCTGTCCTGACGTCTGTTTGTCTTGACGTCTGTTTGTCTTGACGTCTGTCTTGACGTCTGTCTGTATGGACGCCTGTCTGGACGCCTGTCTGTCTGGACTTCTGTCTTGACGTCTGTCTAGACGTCTGTCTGGACGTCTGTTCTGACATCTGCCTGGGCGTCTGTATTGACGTCTGTCTGTCTAGACGTCTGTCTGGACGCCTGTCTTGACGTCTTTCTGGACGTCTGTATGAACGTCTGTCTGTATGAACGTGTGTCCTGACGTTTGTCTGTATGGACGTCTGTCTGGACATCTGTCCTGACGTTTGTCTTGACGTCTGTCTGAACTTCTGACCGGACGTCTGTCTTGACGTCTGTCTCGACGTCTGTCTGTCTTGATGCTGTCTGGACGTCTGTCTGTATGGACGTCTGTCTGGACGTCTGCCTTGACGTCTGCCTTAACGTCTGTCTGTCTGGACATCTGTCTTGACGTCTGTCTGTCTGGACGTCTGTCTGTCTTGACGTCTGTGTGAACGTCTGTCTTGACCTCTGCCTGGACGTCTGTCGTGACATATGTCTTGATGTCTGTCTGTCTGGACGTCTTCCCTGATGTCTGTCTGTCTGGACGTCTTCCCTGACGTCTGTCTGTCTGGACGTCTGCCTTGACGTCTGTCAGGACGTCTGTCTTCACATCTGTCTTGATGTCTGCCAGTCTTGACCTCTGTCTGGCTGGAGGTCTATCTGGACGTCTGTCATAACGTCTGTCTTTACATATGTCTTGATGTCTGTCTGGACGTCTGTCTGGACGTCTGTCTTGAAGTCTGTCTGCCATGACGTCTGTCGGTCTGGACGTCTGTCCTGATGTCTGTCTGTCTGGACGTCTGTCCTGACCTCTGTCTGTCTAAACATCTCTCTTGACGTCTGTCTGGACGTCTGTCTTGACGTCTGTCTGTCTTGACGACTGTCTGGACGTCTGTCTGTATGGACGTCTTTGTTGACGTTTGTCTGTCTGGACGTCTGTCGTGACGTCTGTCTGGACGTCTGTCTTGATGTCGGTCTGTCTGGACATCTGTCTGGACATCTGTCTTGACGTCTATCTTGACATCTGCCTGTCTGGACGTCTGTCTTGATGTCTGTCTCTCTGAACGTCTGCCTTGACGTCTGTCGGGACGTCTGTCTTGACGTCTGTCTTGACGTCTGTCAGTCTGGACATCTGTCTGTCTGGACGTCTGTCTGTCTGGACGTATGTCCTGTGTCTGTCTTGACGTCTGTCTGTCTGGACGTTTGCGTGGAAGTCTGTCTTGACATCTGTCTGTCTGGACGTCTGTCTGTCTTGACGTCTGTCTTGATATCTGTCTTGACGTCTCTCTGTATGGATGTCTGTCTGTCTTGACATCTGTCGGGACGTTTGTCTGTATGGAAGCCAGTCTTGACGTCTGTCTGGACATCTGTCTGTCTAGACGTCTGTCTGGACATCTGTCTGTATGGACGTCTGTCATGACGTCTGTCTGTCTGAATGTCTGTCTTGACGTCTGTCTGGACGTCTGTCTGTATGGACGTCTGCCTGTAGGGACATCTGTCTTGACATCTGTCTGGACCTCTGTTTGTCTGGACGTCTGTCTGGACGTCTGTCATGAGGTCTGTCTTGACATCTGTCTTGATGTCTGTCTGGACGTCTGTCTGTCTGGACGTCTGTCTTGAAGTCTGTCTTGACGTCTGTCTGTCTGGACGTCTGTCTGTCTTGACGTCCGTCTGGACGTCTGTCCTGCGTCTGTCTTGACATCTGTCTTGACGTCTGTCTTTCTGGACATCTGTCTTGACGTCTGTCTGGATGTCTGTCTTGACATCTGTATGTCTGGACGTCTGTCTGTCTTGACGTCTGTTTTGATGTCTGTCTTGACTTCTGTCTGGACGTCTCTCTGTATGGACGTCTGTCTGTCTTGGCGTCTGTCTGGATGTCTGTCTGTATGGACGTCTGTCTTGGCGTCTGTCATGACGTCTGTCTGTCTGGACGTCTGTCTGTATGGACGTCTGCCTGTATGGACATCTGTCTTGACGTCTGTCTTGACGTTCGTCCTGACCTCTGTCTAGTTCTCTGACCAGACATGTGTCTTGACGTCTGTCTGGCTGGACGTCTGTCTGGGCATCTGTCTTGACGTCTGTCTTGACGTCTGTCTGGACGTCTGTCCTGACGTCTGTCTGTTATGACATCGGTCTGGACGTTGGTCTTAACGTCTGTCTGTTCTGACGTCTGTCTGGACGTCTATCTTGATGTCTGTCTGTCTGGAGATCTGTCTTGACGTATGTCTGTATGGGAGTCTGTCTTGGCGTTTGTCTTGACGTCTGTCCGGATGTCTGTCTGGACGTCTGGACATCTGTCTGGACGTCTGGACATCTGTCTGGACCTCTGTCATGACGTCTGTCGTTCTGGACATCTGTCTTGACATCTGTCTGTCTGGATGTCTGCCCTGACGTCTGCCTGTCTGGACGTCTGCCATGAAGTCTGTCGGGACGTCTGTCTTGACGTCTGTCTTGACATCTGTCTGTCTGGACGTCTGTCTGTCGGGACGTCTTTCTGGACGTCTGTCATGACCTCTGTCTTGACGTCTGTCTTGACGTCTGTCTGGACGTCTGTCCTGACGTTTGTCTTGACGTCTGTCTGGACCTCTGACCGGACGTCTGTCTTGACGTCTGTCTTGATGTCTGTCTGTCTGGACGTCTGTCCTGACCTCTGTCTGTGTAAACATCTGTCTTGACCTCTGTCTGGATCTCTGTCTGGACGTCTGTCTGTATGGACGTCTGTATTGACGTCTGTCTGTCTTGACATCTGTCTGGACATCTGTCTTGACATCAGTCTGTCTTGACATCTCTCTTTCTTGACGTCTGTCTTGATGTCTGTCTTGACGTCTGTCTGGACGTCTCTCTGTGTGGTCGTCTGTCTGTTTGGACGTCTGTCTGGACGTCTGTCTGTCTGGACATCTGTCTGGACGTCTGTCATGACGTCTGTCTTGACGTCTGTCTGGACGTCTGTCTTGACGTCTGTCTGGATGTCTGTCTGTATGAATGTCTGTCTGGACGATTGCCTTGTTGTCTGTCTGGTCTGGACGTCTGTCTGTCTTGACGTCCATCTGGACGTCTTTGTTGACGTATGTCTGGACGTCTGTCTTGCCGTCTGTCTTTGGACGTGTGTCATGACGTTTGTCTTGACGTCTGTCTGTCTGGACGTCTGTCTGTCTGGACGTCTGTGTGGACGTCTGTCTTGATGTCTGTCTGTCTTGCCGTCTGTCTGGACGTCTGTCTGTCTGGATGTCTGTCTGTCTGGACTTCTGTCCTGACGTCTGTTTGTCTTGACGTCTGTTTCTCTTGACGTCTGTATTGACGTCTGTCTGTATGGACGCCTGTCTGGACGCCTGTCTGTCTGGACTTCTGTCTTGACGTCTGTCTAGACGTCTGTCTGGACGTCTGTTCTGACATCTGCCTGGGCGTCTGTATTGACGTCTGTCTGTCTAGACGTCTGTCTGGACGTCTGTCTTGACGTCTTTCTGGACGTCTGTATGAACGTCTGTCTGTATGAACGTGTGTCTTGACGTTTGTCTGTATGGACGTCTGTCTGGACATCTGTCCTGACGTTTGTCTTGACGTCTGTCTGAACCTCTGACCGGACGTCTGTCTTGACGTCTGTCTCGACGTCTGTCTGTCTTGATGCTGTCTGGACGTCTGTCTGTATGGACGTCTGTCTGGACGTCTGCCTTGACGTCTGCCTTAACGTCTGTCTGTCTGGACATCTGTCTTTACGTCTGTCTGTCTGGACGTCTGTCTGTCTTGACGTCTGTGTGAACGTCTGTCTTGACCTCTGCCTGGACGTCTGTCGTGACATATGTCTTGATGTCTGTCTGTCTGGACGTCTTCCCTGATGTCTGTCTGTCTGGACGTCTTCCCTGACGTCTGTCTGTCTGGACGTCTGCCTTGACGTCTGTCAGGACGTCTGTCTTCACATCTGTCTTGATGTCTGCCAGTCTTGACCTCTGTCTGGCTGGAGGTCTATCTGGACGTCTGTCATAACGTCTGTCTTTACATATGTCTTGATGTCTGTCTGGACGTCTGTCTGGACGTCTGTCTTGAAGTCTGTCTGCCATGACGTCTGTCGGTCTGGACGTCTGTCCTGATGTCTGTCTGTCTGGACGTCTGTCCTGACCTCTGTCTGTCTAAACATCTCTCTTGACGTCTGTCTGGACGTCTGTCTTGACGTCTGTCTGTCTTGACGACTGTCTGGACGTCTGTCTGTATGGACGTCTTTGTTGACGTTTGTCTGTCTGGACGTCTGTCGTGACGTCTGTCTGGACGTCTGTCTTGATGTCGGTCTGTCTGGACATCTGTCTGGACATCTGTCTTGACGTCTATCTTGACATCTGTCTGTCTGGACGTCTGTCTTGATGTCTGTCTCTCTGAACGTCTGCCTTGACGTCTGTCGGGACGTCTGTCTTGACGTCTGTCTTGACGTCTGTCAGTCTGGACATCTGTCTGTCTGGACGTCTGTCTGTCTGGACGTATGTCCTGTGTCTGTCTTGACGTCTGTCTGTCTGGACGTTTGCGTGGAAGTCTGTCTTGACATCTGTCTGTCTGGACGTCTGTCTGTCTTGACGTCTGTCTTGATATCTGTCTTGACGTCTCTCTGTATGGATGTCTGTCTGTCTTGACATCTGTCGGGACGTTTGTCTGTATGGAAGTCAGTCTTGACGTCTGTCTGGACATCTGTCTGTCTAGACGTCTGTCTGGACATCTGTCTGTATGGACGTCTGTCATGACGTCTGTCTGTCTGAATGTCTGTCTTGACGTCTGTCTGGACGTCTGTCTGTATGGACGTCTGCCTGTAGGGACATCTGTCTTGACATCTGTCTGGACCTCTGTTTGTCTGGACGTCTGTCTGGACGTCTGTCATGAGGTCTGTCTTGACATCTGTCTTGATGTCTGTCTGGACGTCTGTCTGGACGTCTGTCTTGAAGTCTGTCTATCATGACGTCTGTCTGTCTGGACGTCTGACCTGATGTCTGTCTGTCTGGACGTCTGTCCTGACCTCTGTCTGTGTAAACATCTGTCTTGACGTCTGTCTGGATCTCTGTATGGACGTCTGTCTGTATGGACGTCTGTATTGACGCCTGTCTGTCTTGACGTCTGTCTGGACATCTGTCTTCACATCAGTCTGTCTTGACGTCTCTCTTTCTTGACGTCTCTCTTTCTTGACGTCTGTCTTGATGTCTGTCTTGACGTCTGTCTGAACGTCTCTCTGTGGACGTCTGTCTGGATGTCTGTCTGTCTAGACATCTGTCTGGACCTCTGTCATGACGTCTGTCTTGACGTCTGTCTGGATGTCTGTCTGTATGAACGTCTGTCTGGACGAATGCCTTGTTGTCTGTCTTGAAGTCTGTCTGTCTGGACGTCTGTCTTGAAGTCTGTCTTGACGTCTGTCTGTCTGGACGTCTGTCTGTCTTGACGTCCATCTGGACATCTTTGTTGACGTATGTCTGGACGTCTATCTGGACATCTGTGCCGACGTCTGTCCTGACCTCTCTCTGTCTAAACATCTCTCTTGACATCTGTCTGGACGTCTGTCTTGACGTCTGTCTGTCTTGACGACTGTCTGGACGTCTGTCTGTATGGACGTCTTTGTTGACGTTTGTCTGCCTGGACGTCTGTCTTGATGTCGGTCTGTCTGGACGTCTGTCTGGACATCTGTCTTGACGTCTGTCTTGACATCTGTCTGTCTGGACGTCTGCCCTGACGTCTGTCTGTCTGGACGTCTGCCTTGATGTCTGTCGGGACGTCTGTCCTGACGTCTGTCCAGATGTCTGTCTGTCTGGACGTCTGTCATGACGTCTGTCTGGACGTCTGGCTTGACGTCTCTATATATGGACGTCTGTCTGGACGTCTGTCTGTCTGCCTTAACGTCTGTCTGTCTGGACATCTGTCTTGACGTCTGTCTGTCAGGACATCTGTCTGGACGTCTGCCTTGACGTCTGTCTGGAGGTCTGTCTGTATGGACGTCGGTCATGACATCTGTCTGTCTGGACATCTGTCTTGACGTCTGTGTGGACGTATGTCCTGACGTTTGTCTTGACGTCTGTCTGGACGTCTGTCTTGACGTCTGTCTGGATGTTTGTTCGTCGACGTCTGTCTGGGAGTCTGTCTTGACGTCTGTCTTGACGCCTGTCTGGACGTCTGTCTGTATGGACATCTGTTTGGACGTCTGCCTTGATGTCTGTCTTAATGTCTGTCTGTCTGGACGTCTGTCTGTCTTGACGTCTGTTTGTCTGGACGTCTCTCTGGACGTATGCCTTGAAGTCTGCCTGGACGTCTGTCTTGATGTATATCTTGATGTCTGTCTGTCTGAACGTCTGCCTTGATGTCTGTCGGGACGTCTGTCTTGATGTCTGTCTTGACGTCTGTCAGTCTGGACATCTGTCTGTCTGGACGTCTGTCATGACGTCTGTCTGGACGTCTGTCTTGATGTCAGTCTGTCTGGACGTATGTCCTGTGTCTGTCTTGATGTCTGTCTGTCTGGACGTCTGCCTGGAAGTCTGTCTTGACATCTGTCTGTCTGGACATCTGTCTGTCTTGATGTCTGTCTTGATGTCTGTCTTGACGTCTCTCTGTATGGACGTCTGTCTGTCTTGACATCTCTCTGGACATCTGTCTGTCTAGACGTCTGTCTGGACATCTGTCTGTATGGACGTCTGTCATGACGTCTGTCTGTTTGAACGTCTGTCTTGACGTCTGTCTGGACGTCTGTCTGTATGGACGTCTGCCTGTATGGACATCTGTCTTGACGTCTGTCTGTCTGGACGTCTGTCATGACGTCTGTCTTGACGTCTGTCTGGACGTCTGTTTTGACGTCTGTCTGTATGAACGTCTGTCTGGACGTCTGCCTTGACGTCTGTCTTGACGTCTGTCTGTCTGGACGTCTGTCTTGAAGTCTGTCTTGACGTCTGTCTGTCTGGACGTGTGTCTGTCTTGACGTCCGTCTGGACGTCTTTGTTGACGTATGTCTGGACGTCTGTCTGGACGTCTGTCTTGACGTCTGTCTTGACGTCTGTCTGGATGTCTGTCTGGACGTCTGTCGTGACGTCTGTCTTGTCGTCTGTCCTGACGTCTGTCTGGACGTCTGTCCTGACGTTTGTCTTGACGTCTGTCTGGACCTCTGACCAGACGTCTGTCTTGACGTCTGTCTGGATGTCTGTCTGGACGTCTGCCCTGACTTCTGTCTGTCTGGACGTCTGCCTTGACGTCTGTCGGGACGTCTGTCTTGACGTCTGTCTGGACGTCTGTCTGGACGTCTGTCTTGAAGTCTGTCTGTCATGACGTCTGTCTGTCTGGACGTCTGTCCTGACGTCTGTCTGTCTGGACGTCTGTCCTGACCTCTGTCGGTGTAAACATCTGTCTTGACGTCTGTCTGGACGTCTCTCTGTGTGGTCGTCTGTCTGTCTGGGCATCTGTCTGGACGTCTGTCTCTCTGGACATCTGTCTGGACGTCTGTCATGACGTTTGTCTTGACGTCTGTCTGGACGTCTGTCTTGACGTCTGTCTGGATGTCTGTATGAACGTCTGTCTGGATGATTGCCTTGTTTTTTGTCTTGAAGTCTGTCTGTCTGGACGTCTGTCTTGACGTCTGTCTGTCTTGACGTCCATCTGGACGTCTTTGTTGACGTGTGTCTGGAAGTCTGTCTTGACATCTGTGTGGACGTCTGTCTTGCCGTCTGTCTTTTGGACGTGTGTCTTGACGTTTGTCTTGACGTCTGTCTGTCTGGACGTCTGTGTGGACGTCTGTCTGGACGTCTGTCTGTCTAGACGTCTGTCTCTCTGGATGTCTGTCTGTCTGGACATCTGTCTGGACTTCCGTCCTGACGTCTGTTTGTCTTGACGTCTGTCTTGACGTCTTTCTGGACGTCTGTATGAACGTCTGTCTGTATGGACGCGTGCCTTGACGTTTGACTGTCTGGACGTCTGTCTTGACGTCTGCCTGGACATCTTTCCTGACGTCTGTCTTGACGTCTGTCTGTATGGACGCCTGTCTGGACGCCTGTCTGTCTGGACGTCTGTCAGTCCTGAGGTTTGTCTGGACGTCTGTCTGTCTGGACGTCTGTCTTGACGTCTGCCTGGACATCTGTTCTGACATCTGCCTGGGCGTCTGTATTGACGTCTGTCGGTCTAGACGTCTGCCTGGACGCCTGTCTTGACGTCTTTCTGGACGTCTGTATGAACGTCTGTCTGTATGGACGCGTGCCTTGACGTTTGACTGTCTGGACGTCTGTCTTGACGTCTGCCTGGACATCTGTCCTGACGTTTGTCTTGACGTCTGTCTGAACCTCTGACCGGACGTCTGTCTTGACGTCTGTCTCGACGTCTGTCTTGACGTCTGTCTGGACGTTTGTCTGTCTTGATGCTGTCTGGACGTCGGTCTATATGGACGTCTGTCTGGACGTCTGCCTTGACGTCGGCCTTAACGTCTGTCTGTCTGGACGTCTGCCTTGATGTCTGTCGGGACGTCTGTCTTGACGTCTGTCAGTCTGGACATCTGTCTGTCTGGACGTCTGTCGTGACGTCTGTCTTGACATCTGTCTGTCTGGACGTCTGTCTGTCTTGACATCTGTCTGTCTGGATGTCTGTCTTTCTTGACGTCTGTCTTGATGTCTGTCTTGACGTCTCTCTGTATGGACGTCTGTCTGTCTTGACATCTGTCTGGACGTTTGTCTGTATGGAAGTCAGTCTTGACGTCTGTCTAGACGTCTGTCTGGACGTCTGTCTGTATGGACGTCTGTCTTGACATCTGTCTGTCTGAACGTCTGTCTTGACGTCTGTCTGGACGTCTGTCTGTATGGACGTCTGTCATGACGTCTGTCTGGACGTCTCTCTTGACGTCTGTCTGGACGTCTGTCTGGATGTCTGTCTGTATGAACGTCTGTCTGGACGTCTGCCTTGACGTCTGTCTTGATGTCTGTCTGTCTGGACGTCTGTCTGTCTTGGCGCCTGTCTGGACGTCTGTCTTGACGTCGGTCTGTCTGGACGTCTGTCTTGACGTCTGTTTGGACGTCTGTCCTGCGTCTGTCTTGACGTCTGTCTGTCTGGACATCTGTCTTGACGTCTGTCTGGATGTCTGTCTTGACATCTGTCTGCCTGGACGTCTGTCTGTCTTGACGTCTGTTTTGATGTCTGTCTTGACGTCTGTCTGGACGTCTCTCTGTATGGACGTCTGTCTGTCTTGGCGTCTGTCTGGATGTCTGTCTGTATGGACGTCTGTCTTGGCGTCTGTCATGACGTCTGTCTGTCTGGACGTCTGTCTGGACATCTGTCTGTATGGACGTCTGCCTGTATGGACGTCTGTCTTGACGTCTGTCTGTCTGGACGTCTGTCTTGACGTCTGTTTGTCTTGACGTCTGTCTGGACGTCTGTCAGTCTTGACGTCTGCCGGGACGTCTATCTTGACATCTGCCTGGACGTCTGTCCTGACGTCTGCCTGGGCATCTCTCTTGACGTCTGTCTGTCCGGACGTCTGTCTGGACGTGTGTTTTGAAGTCTTTTTGGGCGTTTGTATGAACGTCTGTCTGTCTGGACGTCTGGACATCTGTCTGGACATCTGTCTTGACGTCTGTCTGGACGTATGTCTTGACCTCTGTCTGTCCGGACTTCTGCACTGACGTCTCTCTGTCTGGACGTCTGTCTGAATGTCTGTCCGGACTTCTGTCGTGACGTCTGTCTTGACGTCTGTCTGGACATCTGTCCTGATGTTTGTCTTGACGTCTGTCTGGACCTCTGACCGGGCGTCTGTCTGGACGTCTGTCAGGTCGTCTGTATTGACGTCTGTCTTGACGTCTGTCCTGACGTCTGATGTCTTGAGGTCTGCCTGGACGTCTGCCTTGACGTCTGTCTTGATGTCTGTCTGTCTGGACGTCTGTCTGTCTTGGCGCCTGTCTGGACGTCTGTCTTGACGTCGGTCTGTCTGGACGTCTGTCTTGACGTCTGTTTGGACGTCTGTCCTGCGTCTGTCTTGACGTCTGTCTGTCTGGACATCTGTCTTGACGTCTGTCTGGATGTCTGTCTTGACATCTGTCTGCCTGGACGTCTGTCTGTCTTGACGTCTGTTTTGATGTCTGTCTTGACGTCTGTCTGGACGTCTCTCTGTATGGACGTCTGTCTGTCTTGGCGTCTGTCTGGATGTCTGTCTGTATGGACGTCTGTCTTGGCGTCTGTCATGACGTCTGTCTGTCTGGACGTCTGTCTGGACATCTGTCTGTATGGACGTCTGCCTGTATGGACGTCTGTCTTGACGTCTGTCTGTCTGGACGTCTGTCTTGACGTCTGTTTGTCTTGACGTCTGTCTGGACGTCTGTCAGTCTTGACGTCTGCCGGGACGTCTATCTTGACATCTGCCTGGACGTCTGTCCTGACGTCTGCCTGGGCATCTCTCTTGACGTCTGTCTGTCCGGACGTCTGTCTGGACGTGTGTTTTGAAGTCTTTTTGGGCGTTTGTATGAACGTCTGTCTGTCTGGACGTCTGGACATCTGTCTGGACATCTGTCTTGACGTCTGTCTGGACGTATGTCTTGACCTCTGTCTGTCCGGACTTCTGCACTGACGTCTCTCTGTCTGGACGTCTGTCTGAATGTCTGTCCGGACTTCTGTCGTGACGTCTGTCTTGACGTCTGTCTGGACATCTGTCCTGATGTTTGTCTTGACGTCTGTCTGGACCTCTGACCGGGCGTCTGTCTGGACGTCTGTCAGGTCGTCTGTATTGACGTCTGTCTTGACGTCTGTCCTGACGTCTGATGTCTTGAGGTCTGCCTGGACGTCTGTCTTAACACCTGTCTGTCTTGACGTCAGTCTGGACGTCTGTCTGTATGGACATCTGTCTTGACGTCTGTCGGTACGGACGTCTGTCTTGACGTATGTTTGTATGGACGTCTCTCTTGACGTTTGTCTTGACGTCTGTCCGGACGTCTGTCTGGACATCTGTCTGGACGTCTGTCTTGACGTCTGTCTGGACGTCTGTCTCTCTGGATGTCTGTCTGTCTGGACATCTGTGTGGATGTCTTACTTGACGTCTGTCTTGACGTCTGTCTGTCTGGACGTCTGCCCTGATGTCTGTCTGTCTGGATGTCTGCCTTGACGTCTGTCGGGACGTCCGTCTTGCGTCTGTCTTGACGTCTGTCTGGACGTCTGTCTTGACGTCTGTCTGTCTGGACGTCTGCCCTGACGTCTGTCTGTCTGGACGTCTGCCTTAATGTCTGCCGGGACGTCTGTCTTGACGTCTGTCCTGATGTCTGCCTGTCTGGACGTCTGTCATGACGTCTGTCTGGACGTCTGGCTTGACGTCCGTATGTATGGACGTCTGTCTGGACGTCTGTCTGTCTGCCTTGACGTCTGTCTGTCTGGACATCTATCTTGACGTCTGTCTGTCAGGACATCTGTCTGGACGTCTGTCTGTCTTGACGTCTGTCTGTCTGGATGTCTGCCTTGACGTCTGTCTGGAGGTCTGCCTGTATGGACGTCAGTCATGACGTCTGTCTGTCTGGACATCTGTCTTGAATTCTGTGTGGACATATGTCCTGCGTTTGTCTTGACGTCTGTCTGGACGTCTGTCTTGACGTCTGTCTGGACGTTTGTCCGTCGACGTCTGTCTGGGAGTCTGTTTTGACGTCTGTCTTGACGTCTGTTTGTCTGGACGTCTGTCTTGACGTCTGTCTTGATGTCTGTCTGGACGTCTGTCTGTATGGACATCTGGACGTCTGCCTTGATGTCTGTCTGGACGTCTGTCTGTCTTGACGTCTGTCTGTCTGGACGTCTCTCTGGACGTATGTCTTGAAGTCTGCCTGGACGTCTGTCTTAATGTATATTTTGATGTCTGTCTGTCTGAACGTCTGCCTTGATGTCTGTCGGGACGTCTGTCTTGGTGTCTGTCTTGACGTCTGTCAGTCTGGACATCTGTCTGTCTGGACGTCTGTAGTGACGTCTGTCTGGACGTCTGTCCTGACGTCAGTCTGTCTGGACGTTTGTCTTGATGTATGTCTGTCTGGACGTATGTGCTGTGTCTGTCTTGACGTCTGTCTGTCTGGACGTCTGCCTGGGAGTCTGTCTTGACATCTGTCTGTCAGGATGTCTGTCTGTCTTGACATCTGTCTGTCTGGACATCTGTCTGTCTTGACGTCTGTCTTGATGTCTGTCTTGACGTCTCTCTGTGTGGACGTCTGTCTGTCTTGACATCTGTCTGGACGTTTGTCTGTATGGAAGTCAGTCTTGACGTCTGTCTGGACATCTGTCTGTCTAGACGTCTGTCTGGACGTCTGTCTGTCTGAACGTCTGTCTTGACGTCTGTCTGTACGTCTGTCTGTATGGACATCTGCCTGTATGGACATCTGTCCTGACGTCTGTCTGTCTGGACGACTGTCTGTCTGGACGTCTGTCTGGACGTCTGTCATGACGTCTGTCTTGACGTCTGTCTGGACGTCTGTCTGGATGTCTGTCTGTATGAACGTCTGTCTGGACGTCTGCCTTGACGTCTGTCTTGACGTCTCTCTGTCTGGACGTCTGTCTTGAAGTCTGTCTTGATGTCTGTCTGTCTGGACGTCTGTCTGTCTTGACGTCCGTCTGGACGTCTTTGTTGACGTATGTCTGGACGTCTGTCTGTCTTGGCACCTGTCTGGATGTCTGTCTGTCTGGACGTCTGTCCTGCGTCTGTCTTGACGTCTGTCTGTCTGGACATCTGTCTTGACGTCTGTCTGGATGTCTGTCTTCACATCTGTCTGTCTGGACGTCTGTCTGTCTTGACGTCTGTCTGGACGTCTCTCTGTATGGACGTCTGTCTGTCTTGGCATCTGTCTGGATGTCTGTCTGTATGGACGTCTGTCTTGGCGTCTGTCATGACGTCTGTCTGTCTGGACGTCTGTCTGGACATCTGTCTGTATGGACGTCTGCCTGTATGGACGTCTGTCTTGACGTCTGTCTGTCTGGACATCTGTCTGGACATCTGTATTGACGTCTGTCTGGACGTCTGTCTGGACGTCTGTCTTGACGTTTGTCCTGACGTCTGTCTAGTTCTCTGACCAGACATCTGTCTTTCTGGGCGTCTGTATGAACGTCTGTCTGTGTGGACGTCTGTCTTGACGTTTGTCTTCACGTCTGTTCGGACGTCTGTCTTGACGTCTGGACATCTGTCTGGACATCTGTCTCGATGTCTGTCTGGACGTCTGTCTCGACGTCTGTCTTGATGTCTGTCTGGACGTCTGCCCTGACTTCTGTCTGTCTGGACGTCTGCCTTGACGTCTGTCTTGACGTCTGTCTTGATGTCTGTCAGTCTGGACGTGTGTTTGTCTGGACGTCTGTCTGAATGTCTGTCATAACGTCTGTCTTGACATCTGTCTTGATGTCTGTCTTGACGTCTGTCTGGACGTCTGTCCTGACGTCTGTCTTGACGTCTGTCTGGACGTCTGTCCTGACGTTTGTCTTGACGTCTGTCTGGACGTCTGCCTTGAGGTCTGTCTGGACGTCTGTCATGACGTCTGTCTGTCTGGACGCCTGTCTGGACGTCTGTCTGGACGTCTGCCTTACGTCTGTCTGTCATGACCTCTGTCTGTGTAAACACCTGTCATGACGTCTATCTGGACGTCTATCTTGAAGTCTGTCTGTCTTGGCTTCTGTCTGGACGTCTGTCATGAGGTCTGTCTGGACGGTTGTCTTGACGTCTGTCTTTCTGGTCGTCTGTCTTGACGTCTGTCTGTCTGGATGTCTGCCCTGACGTCTGTCTGTCTTGACGTCTGCCCTGACGTCTGTCGGGACGTCTGTCTTGACGTCTGTGTTGACGTCTGTCTGTCTGGACGTGTGTCATGACGTCTGTATGGACGTCTGTCTTGACGTCTGTCTGTATGGACGTCTGTCTTGACGTCTGTCTGGACGTCTGTCTTGACGTCTGTCTGTACTTCTGCCTGTCTTGACATCTGCCTGGACGTCTGTCATGACGTCTGCCTGGACGTCAGCCCTGACGTTTGTCTTGACGTCTGTCTGGACCTCTGACCGGACGTCTGTCTTGACGTCTGTCTGGACGTCTGTCTGTCTTGACGTCTGTATTGATGTCTGCATTGACGTCTGTCTGGAAGTCTCTCTGTATGGACGTCTGTCTGCCTGGACGTCTGTCTGTATGGACTTCAGTCTTGGTGTATGTCTTGACATCTGTCTGTATGGACATCTGTCTGGACGTCTGTCTGTATGGACGTCTGTCATGACGTCTGTCTGTCTGGACGTCTGTCATGACGTTTGTATAGACGTCTGTCTTGACGTCTGTCTGGACGTCTGCCTTGACGTCTGCCTTGACGACTGTCTGTTTGGACGTCTCTCTTGACGTCTGTCTGTTGGGAGGTTTGTCTGGACGTCTGTCTGTCTGGACGTCTGTCTGAACGTCTGTCTTGACGTCTGTCTGTCTGGACGTCTGTCTTGATGTCTGTCTGGACATCTGTCCTGACGTTTGTCTTTACATCTGTCTGGACCTCTGTATGGACTTCTGTCTTGACGTCTGTCTGGACGTCTGTCTGGGCATTGTCTTGACGTCTGTCTTGACATCTGTCTGTCTGGACGTCTGTCTTGACGTCTGTCTTGATGTCTGTCTGTCTGGACGTCTGTCTGGACATCTGACTGTCGGGACGTCTGTCTTGACATCTGTCTGGACGTCTGCCTTGACGTCTGTCTGGACATCTATCATGACGCCTGTCTGGACATCTGTCTGGATGTCTGTCGGGACGTCTGTCATGACGTCTGTCTGTCTGGACGTCAGTATTGACGTCTGTCTGGACGTCTGTCTGTATGGGCGTCTGTCTTGACGTCTGGTTGTCTGGACGTCTGTCATGACGTCTGTATGGACGTCTGTCTTGACGTCTGTCTGGACATCTGTCTGTATGGACGTCTGCCTTGACGTCTGCCTTGACGTCTGTCTGTCTGGACGTCTGTCTTGACGTCTGTCTGTCGGGACGTTTGTCTGGACGTCTGTCTGTCTTGACATCTGTATGGACGTCTGTCTTGACGTCTGTCTGGATGTCTGCCTTGGCGTCTGTCTGGACGTCCGTCTGTATGGACGTCTGTCATGACGTCTGTCTGTCTGGACGCCAGTCTTGACGTCTGTCTGGACGTCTGTCTTGACGTCTGTCTGTATGGACGTGTGTCTTGACGTCTCTCTGTCCTGACGTCTGTCTGGACGTCTGTCTTGTCGTCTGTCTGGACGTCTGTCTGTCATGACGTCTGTCGGTCTGGATGTCTGTCCTGACGTCTGTCTGGACGTCTGTCCTGACCTGTCTGTCTAAACATCTGTCTTGACCTCTATCTGGATGTCTGTCTTGAAGTCTGTCTGTCTTGGCGTCTGTCTGGACGTCTGTCTGTCTGGACGTCTGTCATGACGTCTGTCTGGACGTCTGTCTTGACATCTATCTGTCTGGATGTCTGACTTGACGTCTGTCTGTCTGGACGTCTGCCTGTCTGGACGTCTCCCTTGACGTCTGTCGGGACGTCTCCCTTGACGTCTGTCGGGACGTCTGTATTGACGTCTGTGTTGACGTCCGTCTGTCTGGACGTCTGTCATGACGTCTGTATGGACATCTGTTTTGATGTCTGTCTGTATGGACGTCTGTCTTGACGTCTGTCCGGACGTCTGCCTTGACGTCTGTCTGGACGTCTGCCTGTCTTGACATTTGTCTGGACATCTGTCTTGACGTCTCTCTGGATGTCTGCCTTGACATCTGTCTGGACGTCTGGCTGTATGGACGTCTGTCATGACGTCTGTCTGTCTGGACATCTGTCTTGACGTCTGTCTTGACGTTTCTCTTTACGTCTGTCCATACCTCTGACCGGACGTCTGTCTTGATGTCTGTCTGGACGTTTGTCTGTCTGGACGTCTGTCTGGGCGTCTGTCTTGACGTCTGTCTGGACCTCTGACCGGACGTCTGTCTTGACGTCTGTCTGGATGTCTGTCTGTATGGACATCTGTCTGGACGTCTGCCTTGACGTCTGTCTGAACGTCTGCCGTGACGTTTTTCTTGACGTCTGTCTGGACCTCTGACCGGACATCTGTCTTGACGTCTGTCTGGACATCTGTCTTGACGTCTGTCTGCCTGGACGTCTGTCTTGACGTCTGTCTGGACGTCTGCATTGACGTCTGTCTGGACATCTGTCATGACGTCTGTCTGGACGTCTGTCTGGACGTCTGTCTTGACGTCTGTCTGGACGTCTGTCCTGAAGTTTGTCTTGACGTCTGTCTGGACCTCTGACCGGACATCTGTCTTGACGTCTGTCTGGATGTCTGTCTGTATGGACGTCTGTCTGGAAGTCTGCCTTGACGTCTGCCTTAACGTCTGTCTGTCAGGACGTCTGTCTTGACGTCTGTCTGTCTGGAAGTCTGCCTTGACGTCTGCCTTAACGTCTGTCTGTCTTGACGTCTGTCCTGACGTTTGTCTTTACATCTGTCTGGACCTCTGACCGGACGTCTGTCTTGACGTCTGCCTGGACGTCTGTCTGGGCGTTGTCCTGACATCTGTCATGACGTCTGTTTGTCTGGACGTCTGTCTTGACGTCTGTCTGAACGTCTGTCTTGACGTCTGTCTGTCTTGACGTCTGTCTGAATGTCTGTCTGTATTGATGTGTGTCTGGACTTCTGCCTTGACGTCTGTCTTAACATCTGTCTGTCTGGACGTCAGTCTTGACGTCTGTCTGTCTTGATGTCTGTCTGTCGGTACGTCTGTCTGGATGTCTGTCTGTCTTGACGTCTGTCTGTCTGGACGTCTGTCTTGACGTCTGTCTCAACATCTGTCATGACGCCTGTCTCTCTGGACGTCTGTCTGGACGTCTGTCTTGACGTCTGTCTCTCTTGATCTCTGTCTGTCTGGACTTCTGTCTGGACGTCTGTCTGTCGGGACCTCTGTCTGGACGTCTGTCTGTCTGGACGTCTGTCTGTCTGGACGTCTGTCTGGACGTCTGTCTGGACGTCTGCCTTGACGTCTGTCTGGACATCTGTCATGACACCTGTCTGTCTGGACGTCCGTCCTGACGTTTGTCTTGATGTCTGTCTGGACCTCTGACCAGACGTCTGTCTTTACGTCTGTCTGGATGTCTGTCTGTATGGACGTCTGTCTGGACGTCTGCCTTGACGTTTGCCCTAAAGTCTGCCTGTCTGGACGTCTGTATTGACGTCTGTCTGTCTGGACGTCTGCCTTGAGTTCTGTCTGGACGTCTGTTATGACGTCTGCCTCGACGTCTGTCTGGACGTCTGTCCTGATGTTTGTCTTGACGTCTGTCTTGACCTCTGACCGGACATCTGTCTTGATGTCTGTCTGGACGTCTGTCCTGACGTCTGTCTTGACGTCTGTCCTTACGTCTGTCTGGACGTCTGTTTGGACGTCTGCCTTGACGTCTGTCTGGACGTCTGTCATGACGTCTGTCTGTCTGGACGTCTGCCTGGACGTCTGTCCTGACGTCTGTCTGTCTGGACGTCTGCCTTACGTCTGTCTGTCATGACCTCTGTCTGTCTAAACACCTGTCATGACGTCTATCTGGACGTCTATCTTGAAGTCTGTCTGTCTTGGCGTCTGTCTGGACGTCTGTCATGACGTCTGTCTGGACGTCTGTCTGTCTGGATGTCTGCCCTGACGTCTGCCTGTCTTGACATCTGCCCTGACGTCTGTCGGGACGTCTGTCTTGACGTCTGTGTTGACGTCTGTCTGTCTGGACGTCTGTCTGGACGTCTGTCTTGACGTCTGTCTGCCTTGACGTCTGTCTGAATGTCTGTCTGTATTGACGTCTGGACGTCTGCCTTGACGTCTGTCTTAACATCTGTCTGTCTGGACGTCAGTCTTGACGTCTGTCTGTGTTGATGTCTGTCTGTCGGGACGTCTGTCTGGACGTCTGTCTGTCTTGGCGTCTGTCTGTCTGGATGTCTGTCTGGACGTCTGTCTTGACATCTGTCTCAACAACTGTCATGACGCCTTTCTGACTGGACATCTGTCTGGACGTCTGTCTTGACGTCTGTCTGTCTTGATGTCTCTCTGTTTGGACGTCTGTCTGGATGTCTGTGTGGACGTCTGTCCTGACGTTTGTCTTGATGTCTGTCTGGACCTCTGACCAGACGTCTGTCTTTACATCTGTCTGAATGTCTGTCTGTATAGACGTCTGTCTGGACGTCTGCCTTGACGTCTGCCCTAAAGTCTGTCTGTCTGGACGTCTGCCTTGACGTCTGTCTGGACGTCTGTTATGACGTCTGTCTGGACGTCTGTCTGGACGTCTGTCTGGACGTCTGTCTTGACGTTTGTCTTGACGTCTGTCTTGACCTCTGACCGGACATCTGTCTTGACGTCTGTCTGGACGTCTGTCATAACGTCTGTCTGTCTGGACGTCTGTCCTGACGTCTGTCTGTCTGGACGTCTGCCTTACGTCTGTCTGTCATGACCTCTGTCTGTCTTGTTGAGACGTTTATTTGCGGACGGTTGTCGACGATGCTTGACAGTGACAGTCAATGCGGGTACCGACTCTCTGCACGAGCTGCTCTTCTTCTTGCTAAAAAGGGCAACCCACTAGAAGGCGCTGGAGAGGACGACCCACTGTTCGAAGGCTTCACCACAACTACCCCGGTCACGAAGAGGGAGCCGCCTGGCGACCTAGCAGCTGGTTACTATGAGCGGGTCATGGTAGGCTTTGAGGCGCTCCACGTTGACAATGTCGCGCCCTCGACGGCGCATGTCCGAAGATGGTTCGATGGGTTCGATCAAGTAATTTACAGGGGAAGTGCGTTCGACGACACGGTAGGGGCCTTCGTATTTAGGCAATAGTTTTGAAGATAGGCCAGTTGAAGTGGTAGGGATCGAGAGCCAGACGAGCGCTCCAGGGAGGAACATGGGCGCAGTAGTGCTGGTGTCAGCGCGAATGCCTTTTTGCCGCTCTTGATCATGCGCTGTAAAGGTCCTTGCGAGCTCTCGACACTCTTCAGCAAGCTTGGCTGTAGCAGAAATAGGCGCCCACTCTGACGGATCTGGCTTGTACGGAAGTATAGTGTCGATGGTGTGCGACGGGTGCCTTCCATATAATAAAAAGAAAGGTGAAAAGCCAGTAGTGCTCTGAGGGGCGGTGTTATATGCGTAAGTGACGAAGGGTAGAATGGAATCCCAATTTGTGTGATCGGCGGCGACGTACTTGGAGAGCATGTCGCCGAGCGTACGGTTGAAGCGTTCAGTAAGGCCATTCGTCTGCGGGTAGTAAGCAGCAAATTTGCGGTGAACAACGTTGCACTCTTTGAGAATGGCTTCGACGACTTCAGACAGGAAGACGCGGCCTCGATCACTGAGCAGTTCCTGAGGTGGACCGTGTCGCAGCATGAATCGTTGGAGCAGGAAGGAGGCCACATCGCTCGCTGTAGCCGCGGGGAGAGCGGCAGTTTCGGCGTATCGCGTGAGGTAGTCCACAGCAACAATGGCCCAGCGGTTACCGGCCGACGTTAGTGGAAGTGGCCCATACAAATCAATGCCAACGCGCCCAAACGGCCTGGCAGGGCAAGGTAGAGGTTGTAGACTTACCTGCGACAGGTGCGTTGAAGTTTTGCGGCGCTGACATTCTATGCAGGAGCGAACGAATTTCTGCACATAGCGGTACATGCCGCGCCAAAAGTACCGTTGGCGAATGCGCTGGTAAGTCTTCGATACGCCGGAGTGCGCACATTGCGGATCAGTATGAAAGAATTCGCATATGTCAGAGCGCAGACTGCGGGGTATGACTAGTAGCCACTGGCGGCCGTCACCGCTGTAATTGCGTCGGTGGAGAAGGTCGTCGCGAACGGCAAAATGGTGGGCTTGACGACGCAACGCGCGAGTGGATGGAGTGGATGGATCAGTCAGCAAGTCTATCAGTGAGGCAATCCATTGATCCTTGCGCTGTTCAGTAGCAACGGCATGAATGCTAATGGAAGAAACGGCAAGGTGAGACGCTGAGTCGTGGGCATTGTCGTCAGGCAAGGGAGAGCGTGACAGGGCGTCGGCGTCAGCATGTTGCCTTCCGTTGCGGTACAGCACGCGGATGTCGTAGTCTTGCAGGCGAAGTGCCCACCGGGCGAGACGGCCTGAGGGATCTTTCAATGAGGACAACCAGCATAGTGCGTGATGGTCGGTGACTACATCAAATGGGCGACCATATAAATAAGGTCGGAACTTGGTAAGGGCCCACACGATTGCCAGACATTCTTTCTCAGTGACGGTGTAATTAGTCTCGGCTTTTGTAAGCGTACGGCTTGCATACGCCACGACATATTCCGGGAACCCTGGTTTGCGCTGCGCAAGGACAGCGCCGAGACCGACACCACTGGCGTCCGTGTGTATCTCTGTAGGGGCAGTAGGGTCGTAGTGGCGGAGTATGGGAGGCGACGTCAGTAAACGATGGAGCGTTGTGAATGCGTCGTCACACTGTGATGACCACGAATGGAGAGGCCCGCTACTACCGAGGAGTTTTGTCAGCGGCGATGCGATAGACGCAAAGTTTCGGATGAAGCGCTGAAAGTAGGAACACAGTCCTAAGAAACTGCGCAGTTCCTTGATGGATGTCGGCTTGGGGAACTCGGTCATGGCCCGAAGCTTGGCTGGATCGGGGAGAATTCCGTCCTTGGACACGACGTAGCCGAGTATTGTCAACTGCCGAGCTGCAAATCGGCACTTCTTCAGGTTCAGTTGCAGACTGGCGTCACTCAGACGCGTTAAAACATGCCGCAGGCGTTGAAGGTGCGTTGAGAAGTCCGGAGTGAAAACGACGACGTCATCGAGGTAGCACAGGCACGTGTGCCATTTCAGGTCACGCAAGACGGTATCCATCATGCGCTCAAAGGTGACAGACGCATTGCACAGCCCAAACGGCATGACGTTGAATTCGTACAAGCCGTCGGGAGTGACGAAAGCGGTCTTCGGTCGAGCGTCCTCAGCCATAGGTACTTGCCAGTACCCTGAGCGCAAATCTAGAGATGAAAAAAATTTGGCTCCTTGCAGGCTGTAAATCGTGTCATCCACACGCGGTAGTGGGTACACGTCCTTACGAGTGATCTTGTTGAGACGTCGGTAGTCCACACAGAACCGCACAGAACCGTCCTTCTTCGCGACGAGAACAACAGGAGATGCCCAGGGGCTATTAGAGGGTCGAATAACATCGCGGCGTAGCATGTCGTCCACTTGCTCGTTGATTACACGGCGTTCTGTGGGAGATACGCGATATGGACGTTGCCGTAGTGGTGGTTGTGCGCCTGTGTCAATGCGATGCGTAACAGTGGATGTGCGGCCGAGAGAAGGTTGAGAGACATCGAAAGAAGAGCGGAATTCTTCCAACAGGGCCAGAAGCTGGGAGCGCTGGACCGGCGTAAGGTTGTCGGCAATGGAAGGACCAAATACATCAGTGGATGATGAAACAGATGTAGAAACAGCACTAAGCGTATTGGAACTTCGTCAGTGCGTGTCATCAGGTTGATCCATGACTTGTGCGTCTTCGATGGGTTCCACGCTGCCGAGATATTCCCCTCGCACCAACGTAACACTGTACGGGGATGAGTTCAAAACAAAAATAGGGGTGCTGTCGCGAGTTACTTGCACGGTCGCGAAAGGAACCAACAAACCTTTTCTGGTGAAAACACGATGAAATGGTGAGAGGAGTGCAGCAGTGTCTGAAAGACTTGCACAGTACACCGACACCGCCACGGGCGAGTTTGCAGGCACTTGCGTGTCGTCCCTGACGAGTAATTTGCTTGCAGTAGATGGACTGTCGGCCGGCGTCAAAGAAGAGAATGGTGTTACTTCTATTTCTGCTGGTGCGCAATGAATGACGGCGTCGTGGCGGGAGAGAAAATCCCATCCTAGGATGACGTCGTGAGAGCATGAAGGAATTATGATGAATTCAACGGCATACATCACGTCCTGAATCATGAGGCGGGCTGTACACATCGCTGTAGGGTGAATGCTTTGGGCGCTGGCTGTACGGAGGGAGAGCGCGGAAAGTGGCGTGGTCACTTTGCGCAGTAATCAGCGAAGCTTTGCGTCCATCACGGATACGGCGGCTCCAGTATCTACAAGGGCAGATGCACGAACACCAACCACAAGCACGTCTATCACGTTCGATGGTCTTTCCTGAGCGCTTCCGCAGTTCGACAGCGTCGCAGCCCTTGCCTCGTGGACTGCGACGACTAGTTTTCCTGGTCACCCTCTAGTGGGCGTGGCCGCATCGGTGACAGTGAGCGACGTCGCGGAGATTGTGAGCGGCGGGTAGATAGAGCAGGGCGGGACGACGGCGACGTAGGTGGCGGTTGGTCATAAAAGCGGCTCGATTGGCTGGGAAAATTGGAGGCGACTTGCGGTCGCTGCACACGATTGCAGTAGCGTGCTACGTGCCCGACGCAACCACAAGCAAAGCAGATGGGGCAATTGTCCGCAGTGCGCCATCGGTTCGCGGGTCCCATCCATGTCGAAGAACGCGATGGGCGAGCTGGCTGCTGATATAACTGCATAGTGGGCGGCACACGGGGCACGTGGATGACGTCAGTATATGTAGGCGGCACAGTTTCTCCGAAGGCCTGGGGTGTGGTGATGGTTTCAAGTGTAACCAAGAGGGCCAGTCACAGGAATCGGTGGGGGTGGCCTGGCGACAACTTGGGCGTAACTGAGTGGTGTAGATACTGGAGGCGGCTGGTGATATTCTGGAACGACCTCCGCGATTTCATGCTGAATGGCTCGGCGGAGGGGAGGCAGAAGTGTGCTTGACGACTGTTCAGCACGTTGCGGGAAGCAAAGGCCAGTAAAGAGACCTGGCGGGCATCTTCTTCACGCACGAATGACTTGATTTTAGCAAGCAAGGCGGTGTAGTCCGGAAGTGTTGACAAGCCCGAGAGATCAGCGTCACGTGAGGGTGGTCGACGGGTCATCGAGCGCTGCCGTTGCACCTCCTCGTAACTTTGGCAAACTGTAATGATCTTTGCCACAGTGCGAGGGTTCTTGGCCAGGAGCATGGTGAAGGCATCGTGGGCGATGCCTTTTAGAACAAGGGTAATTCTGTCGGCCTCTGACATGCTCGCGTCCACTTTCTTGCACAAGTCAAGGATGTCCTCTATGTAGCTTGTGAAGGACTCACCGGTCTGCTGTGCTCGTTCACGTAACCGCTGTTCGGCTTGGAGCTTACGAACGGCAGGACGGCCGAACACGTCGACGACGGCGGTTTTAAAAGCGGACCAAGTGGGGAAATCGGATGCGTGGTTGTTGTACCACATGCCGGCCACACCCGCGAGGTAGAAAACCAGGTTGCCGAGTTTACCTGCCTCGTCCCAATGATTGGGGACGCTGACGCGTTCGTACATAGCAAGCCAGTCCTTGACGTCGGTGCCATCCACGCCGGTGAAGACAGGAGGGTCCCGGATGCGGGGAACACCGGAACATGGCGTCGGCGCAGGAGGAAGCGTTTGCTGTGCGGCGTCTTGGTGCATGGTAGAAGGCACGGTGCGGGATCGTAGCTCCAGGGGCATCAAATGCTAACCGAAGGTGTTAGAAGGGCACAGCACTCTCCACCAAATTGTTGAGACGTTTATTGGCGGACGGTTGTCGCATCTGTCTGGACGTCTGTGATGACGTCTGTCTGGACGTCTGTCTTGACGTCTGTCTGTCTGGACGTCTGTCTTGACGTCTGTCTGTCTGGACGTCTGCCCTGACGTCTGCCTGTCTGGATGTCTCCCTTGACGTCTGTCGGGACGTCTGTCTTGACGTCTGTGTTGAAGTCTGTCTGTCTTGACGTCTCTCATGACGTCTGTATGGACATCTGTTTTGATGTCTGTCTGTATGGACGTCTGTCTTGATGTCTGTCTGGACGTCTGCCTGTCTTGACATCTGTCTGGACGTCTGTCTGGACGTCTGTCTGGACCTCTGACCAGACGTCTGTCTTGACGTCTGTCTGGATGTCTGTCTGTATGGACGTCTGCCTTGACGTCTGCCTTAACGTCTGTCTGTCTAGACGTCTGTCTTGACGTCTGTCTGTCTGGACGTCTGTCTGAACGTCTGCCGTGACGTTTGTCTTGACGTCTGTCTGGACCTCTGACCGGACATCTGTCTTGACGTCTGTCTGTCTGGATGTCTGTCTGTCTGGACGTCTGTCTTGACGTCTATCTGGACGTCTGCCTTGACGTCTGTCTGGACATCTGTCATGACGTCTGTCTGGACATCTGCCATGACGCCTGTCTGTGTGGACGTCTGTCTTGACGTCTGTCCAGACAATTGTCTTGATGTCTGTCTGGACCTTGACCGGACGTCTGTCTGGACCTTTGTCTGCCTGGACATCTGTCTCGGCATCTGTCTTGACGACTGTCTTGACGTCTCTTTGTCTCGACGTCTGTCTTGACGTCTATCTGTCTTGACGTCTGTCTGGATTTCTGTCTGTCTTGATGTCTGTCTGTCTGGATGTCTGTCCTGATGTCTGTCCTGACGTATGTCTTGACGTCTGTCTGTCTGGACGTCTGCTCTGACGTCTGACTGTCTGGAGGTCTGCCTTGACGTCTACTGGGACATCTGTCTTGACGTCTGTCAGTCTGGACGTCTTTCTTGACATCTGTCTGGACGTCTGCCTTGACGTCTGTCTGGACATCTGTCATGATGTCTGTCTAGACGTCTGTCTGGACGTCTGTCTTGACGTCTGTCTGGACATCTGTCCTGACGTTTGTCTTGACGTCTCTCTGGACCTCGGACCGGACATCTGTCTTGACGTCTGTCTGGATGTCTGTCTGTATGGACGTCTGTCTGGAAGTCTGCCTTGACGTCTGCCTTAACGTCTGTCTGTCAGGACGTCTGTCTTGACGTCTGTCTGTCTGGAAGTCTCCCTTGACGTCTGCCTTAACGTCTGTCTGTCTTGACCTCTGTCTGGACGTCTGTCTTGACGTTTGTCTTTACATCTGTCTGGACCTCTGACCGGACGTCTGTCTTGACGTCTGTCTGGACGTCTGTCTGGGCGTTGTCTTGACGTCTGTCTTGACGTCTGTTTGTCTGGACGTCTGTCTTGACGTCTGTCTGAACGTCTGTCTTGACGTCTGTCTCTCTTGACGTCTGTCTGAATGTCTGTCTGTATTGACGTCTATCTGGACTTCTGCCTTGACGTCTGTCTTAACATCTGTCTGTCTGGACGTCAGTCTTGACGTCTGTCTGTCTTGATGTCTGTCTGTCGGGACGTCTGTCTGTCTGGACGTCTGTCTGGACGTCTGTCTTGACGTCTGTCTCAACGTCTGTCATGACGCCTGTCTGTCTGGACATCTGCCTGGACGTCTGTTTTGACGTCTGTCTGTCTTGATGTCTGTCTGTCTGGACGTCTGTCTGGACGTCTGTCTGTCGGGACGTCTGTCTGGACGTCTGTCTGTCTTGACGTCTGTCTGTCTGGACGTCTGTCTGGACGTCTGTGTTGACGTCTGTCTGGACGTCTGCCTTGACGTCTGTCTGGACATCTGTCAAGATGCCTGTCTGTCTGGACGTCTGTCTGGACGTCTATCTTGACGTCTGTCTGGACGTCTGTCCTGACGTTTGTCTTGACGTTTGTCTGGACCTCTGACCAGACGTCTGTCTTTACGTCTGTCTGTATGGACGTCTGTCTGGACGTCTGCCTTGACATCTGCCCTAAAGTCTGTCTGTCTAGACGTCTGTCTGGACGTCTGTCTGGACGTCTGTCCTGATGTTTGTCTTGACATCTGTCTTGACCTCTGACTGGACACCTGTCTTGATGTCTGTCTGGACGTCTGTCCTGACGTCTGTCTGGACGTCTGTCTGGAAGTCTGCCTTGACGTCTGTCTGGACGTCTGTCATGACGTCTGTCTGACTAAACACCTGTCATGACGTCTATCTGGACGTCTATCTTTAAGTCTGTCTGTCTTGGCGTCTGTCTGGACGTCTGTCATGACGTCTGTCTGGGCGGTTGTCTTGACGTCTGTCTTTCTGGTCGTCTGTCTTGATGTCTGCCTGTCTTGACGTCTGCCCTGACGTCTGTCGGGACGTCTGTCTTGACGTCTGTGTTGACGTCTGTCTGTCTGGACGTCTGTCATGACGTCTGTATGGACGTCTGTCTTGACGTCTATCTGTATGGACGTCTGTCTGGACGTCTGTCTTGACGTCTGTCTGTACATCTGCCTGTCTTGACATCTGTCTGGACGTCTGTCGTGACGTCTGCCTGGACGTCTGCCCTGACGTTTGTCTTGACGTCTGTCTGGACCTCTGACCGGACGTCTGTCTTGACGTCTGTCTGGACGTCTGTCTGTCTTGACGTCTGTCTTGATGTCTGTATTGACGTCTGTCTGTCTGGACGTCTGTCTGTATGGACTTCAGTCTTGACGTATGTCTTGACATCTGTCTGTCTGGACGTCTGTCTGGACGTCTGTCTGTATGGACGTCTGTCCTGACGTCTGTCATGACGTCTGTCTGTCTGGACGTCTGCCATGACGTCTGTATAGACGTCTGTCTTGACGACTGTCTGGACGTCCTTGACGTCTGCGTTGACGTCTGTCTGTCTGGACGTCTGTCTTGACGTCTGTCTGTTGGGAGGTTTGTCTGGACGTCTGTCTGTCTGGACGTCTGTCTGGACGTCTGTCTTGACGTCTGTCTGTCTGGACATCTGTCTTGACGTCTGTCTGGACGTCTGTCCTGATGTTTGTCTTTACATCTGTCTGGACCTCTGAGCGGACGTCTGTCTACGTCTGTCTGGATGTCTGTCTGTATGGACGTCTGTCTGGACGTCTGCCTTGACGTCTGCCCTAAAGTCTGTCTGTCTTGACGTCTGTCTGTCTGGACATCTGTCTGGACGTCTGTCTTGACGTCTGTCTGCCGGGAGGTTTGTCTGGACGTCTGTCTGTCTGGACGTCTGTCTGAACGTCTGTCTTGACGTCTGTCTGTCTAGACGTCTGTCTTGATGTCTGTCTGGACATCTGTCCTGACGTTTATCTTTACATCTGTCTGGACCTCTGAATGGACGTCTGTCTTGACGTCTGTCTGGACGTCTGTCTGGGCATTGTCTTGACATTTGTCTTGACATCTGTCTGTCTGGACGTCTGTCTTGACGTCTGTCTTGATGTCTGTCTGTCTTGACGTCTGTCTGTCTGGACGTCTGTCTTGACATCTGCCTTGACGTCTGTCTGGACATCTATTATGACGCCTGTCTGGACGTCTGTCTGGATGTCTGTCGGGATGTCTGTCATGACGTCTGTCTGTCTGGACGTCAGTCTTGACGTCTGTCTGGACGTCTGTCTGTATGGACGTCTGTCTTGACGTCTGGTTGTCTGGACGTCTGTCATGACGTCTGTATGGACGTCTGTCTTGACGTCTGTCTGGACATCTGTCTGTATGGACGTCTGCCTTGACCTCTGCCTTGACGTCTGTCTGTCTGGACGTCTGTCTTGACGTCTGTCTGTCGGGACGTTTGTCTGGACGTCTGTCTGTCTTGACATCTGTATGGACGTCTGTCTTGACGTCTGTCTGGATGTCTGCCTTGGCGTCTATCTGGAAGTCTGTTTGTATGGACGTCTCTCATGACGTCTGGCTGTCTGGACGTCAGTCTTGACGTCTGTCTGGCCGTCTGTCTGGACGTCTGTCTGTATGGACGTCTGTATTGACGTCTCTCTGTCCTGACGTCTGTCTGGACGTCTGTCTGGACGTCTGTCTGGACGTCTGTCTTGACGTCTGTCTGTCATGACGTCTGTCTGTCTGGATATCTGTCCTAACGTCTGTCTGTCTGGACGTCTGTCCTGACCTATGTCTGTCCAAACATCTATCTTGACGTCTATCTGGAAGTCTGTCTGTCTTGGCGTCTGTCTGTCGGGAGGTTTGTCTGGACGTCTGTCTGTCTGGATGTCTGCCTTGACGTCTGTCTGGACGTCTGTCTGGACGTCTGTCATGACGTCTGTCTGTCTGGACGTCTGTCTTGAAGTCTGTCTGGACGTCTGCCCTGACGTTTGTCTTGACGTCTGTCTGGACCTCTGACCGGACATCTGTCTTGACGTCTGTCTGGACGTCTGTCTTAACGTTTGTCCGTCTGGACGTGTGTCTGTCTTGATTTTTGTCTTGAAGTCTGTCTTGACGTCTGTCTGGACGTCTCTCTGTATGGACGTCTGTCTGTCTGGACGTCTGTCTGTATGGACGTCAGTCTTGACGTCTGTCTTGACATCTGTCTGTCTGGACGTCTGTCTGGACGTCTGTCTGTATGGACGTCTGTCTTGACGTCTGTCTGGGAGGTCTGTCTTGACGTCTGTCTGTCTGGACGTCTGTCTTAACGTCTGTCTGTCGGGACGTCTGTCTGTCTTGACGTATGTCTGGACGTCTGTCTTGATGTCTGTCTGTCTGGACGACTGTCTGGACATCTGTCTTGACGTCTGTCTGTCTGGACGTCTGTCTTGACATCAGTCCTGACGTCTGTCTGGACGTCTGTCTGTATGGACGTCTGTCTTGATGTCTGTCTGTCTTGACGTCTGCCTTGATGTCTGTCTTGACGTCTGTCTGGACGCCTTTCTGTCTGAACGTCTGTCTGTATGGACGTCAGTCTTGACATCCGTCTTGATATCTGTCTGTCTTGAGTCTGTCTGGACGTCTGTCTGTATGGACGTCTGTCATGACGTCTGTCTGTCTGGACGTCTGTCTGGACGTCTGTCTTAACGTCTGTCTACGTCAGCCTGGACGTCTGTCTTGACGTCTGTTTGTCTGGACGTCTGTCCTGACGTCTGTCTGGACGTCTGTCTGTCATGACGTCTGTCTTGACGTCTGTTTGTCTTGATGTCTGTCTGGACGTCTGTCTGTATCGACGTCTGTCTTGACGTTTGTCTTGACGTTTGTCCGGACATCTGTCTGGACGTCTGTCCTGACGTCTGTCTGTCTGGACGTCTGTCTTGACGTCTTTCTGTCTGGACGCCTGCCTTGACGTCTGTCGGGACGTCTGTCTTGACGTCTGGTTGTCTGGACGTCTGTCATGACGTCTCTATGGACGTCTGTCTTGACGTCTGTCTGGACATCTGTCTGTATGGACGTCTGCCTTGACGTCTGTCTTGAAGTCTGTCTGTCTTGGCGTCTGTCTGGACGTCTGTCTGTCTGGACGTCTGTCATGACGTCTGTCTGGACGTCTGTCTTGACGTCTGTCTGTCTGGACGTCTGCCTTGACGTCTGCCCTAAAGTCTGTCTGTCTTGACGTCTGTCTGTCTGGACGTCTGCCTTGACGTCTGTCTGGACGTCTGTCTGGACGTCTGTCATGACGTCTGTCTGTCTGGACGTCTGTCTTGAAGTCTGTCTGGACGTCTGCCCTGACGTTTGTCTTGACGTCTGTCAGAACCTCTGACCGGACATCTGTCTTGATGTCTGCCTGGACGTCTGTCTTAGGGTTTGTCTGTCTGGACGTCTGTCTGTATGGACGTCAGTCTTGACGTCTGTCTTGACATCTGTCTGTCTGGACGTCTGTCTGGACGTCTGTCTGTATGGACGTCTGTCTTGACGTCTGTCTGGGAGGTCTGTCTTGACATCGGTCTGTCTGGACGTCTGTCTTAACGTCTGTCAGTCGGGACGTCTGTCTGTCTTGACGTATGTCTGGACGTCTGTCTTGATGTCTGTCTGTCTGGACGACTGTCTGGACGTCTGTCTTGACGTCTGTCTGTCTGGACGTCTGTCTTGACATCAGTCCTGACGTCTGTCTGGACGTCTGTCTGTATGGACGTCTGTCTTGATGTCTGTCTGTCTTGACGTCTGCCTTGATGTCTGTCTTGACGTCTGTCTGGACGCCTTTCTCTCTGAACGTCTGTCTGTATGGACGTCAGTCTTGACGTCCGTCTTGATATCTGTCTGTCTTGAGTCTGTCTGGACGTCTGTCTGTATGGACGTCTGTCATGACGTCTGTCTGTCTGGACGTCTGTCTGGACGTCTGTCTTAACGTCTGTCTACGTCTGCCTGAACGTCTGTCTTGACGTCTGTTTGTCTGGACGTCTGTCCTGACGTCTGTCTGGACGTCTGTCTGTCATGACGTCTGTCTTGACGTCTGTTTGTCTTGATGTCTGTCTGGACGTCTGTCTGTATCGACGTCTGTCTTGACGTTTGTCTTGACGTCTGTCCGGACATCTGTCTGGACGTCTGTTCTGACGTCTGTCTGTCTGGACGTCTCTCTTGGCGTCTGTCTGTCTGGACGCCTGTCTGTCTGGATGTCTGTCTGGACGTCTGTATTGACGTCTGTCTGGACATCTGTCATGACGCCTCTCTGTCTGGACGTCTGTCTGGATGTCTGTCTTGACGTCTGTCTGTCTTGATGTCTGTCTGTCTGGACGTCAGTCTGGACGTCTCTCTGTCGGGACTTCTGTCTGGACGTCTGTCTGTCTTGACGTATGTCTGGACGTCTGTCTTGATGTCTGTCTGTCTGGACGACTGTCTGGACGTCTGTCTTGACGTCTGTCTGTCTGGACGTCTGTCTTGACATCAGTCCTGACGTCTGTCTGGACGTCTGTCTGTATGGACGTCTGTCTTGATGTCTGTCTGTCTTGACGTCTGCCTTGATGTCTGTCTTGACGTCTGTCTGGACGCCTTTCTCTCTGAACGTCTGTCTGTATGGACGTCAGTCTTGACGTCCGTCTTGATATCTGTCTGTCTTGAGTCTGTCTGGACGTCTGTCTGTATGGACGTCTGTCATGACGTCTGTCTGTCTGGACGTCTGTCTGGACGTCTGTCTTAACGTCTGTCTACGTCTGCCTGAACGTCTGTCTTGACGTCTGTTTGTCTGGACGTCTGTCCTGACGTCTGTCTGGACGTCTGTCTGTCATGACGTCTGTCTTGACGTCTGTTTGTCTTGATGTCTGTCTGGACGTCTGTCTGTATCGACGTCTGTCTTGACGTTTGTCTTGACGTCTGTCCGGACATCTGTCTGGACGTCTGTTCTGACGTCTGTCTGTCTGGACGTCTCTCTTGGCGTCTGTCTGTCTGGACGCCTGTCTGTCTGGATGTCTGTCTGGACGTCTGTATTGACGTCTGTCTGGACATCTGTCATGACGCCTCTCTGTCTGGACGTCTGTCTGGATGTCTGTCTTGACGTCTGTCTGTCTTGATGTCTGTCTGTCTGGACGTCAGTCTGGACGTCTCTCTGTCGGGACTTCTGTCTGGACGTCTGTCTGTCTTGACGTCTGTCTGTCTGGACGTCTGCCTTGATGTCTGTCTGGATATCTGTCATGACGTCTGTCTGTCTGGACGTCTGTGTTGACGTCTGTCCTGACATTTCTCTTGACATCTGTCTGGACCTCTGACCGGACGTTTGTCTTGACGTCTGTCTGGATGTCTCTCTGTATGGACGTCTGTCTGGACGTCTGCCTTGACGTCTGCCTTAACGTCTGTCTGTCAGGACGTCTGTCTTGACGTCTGTCTGTCTGGACGTCTGTACTAACGTCTGTCTGGACGTCTGCCTTGACGTCTGTCTGGATGTCTGTCATGACGTCTGTCTGTCTGGACGTCTGTCTCGACGTCTGTTTGGACGTCTGCCTTGACGTCCGTCTGGACATCTGTCATGACGCCTGTCTGGATGTCTGTCTGTATGGACGTCTGTCTGGACGTCTGCCTTGACGTCTGCCTTAACGTCTGTCTGTCAGGACGCCTGTCATGACGCCTGTCTGTCTGGACGTCTGTCTTGATGTCTGTCTCTCTGGACGTCTGTCTGGGACGTCTGTCTGTCCTGACATTTCTCTTGACATCTGTCTGGACCTCTGACCGGACGTTTGTCTTGACGTCTGTCTGGATGTCTCTCTGTATGGACGTCTGTCTGGACGTCTGCCTTGACGTCTGCCTTAACGTCTGTCTGTCAGGACGCCTGTCTTGACGTCTGTCTGTCTGGACGTCTGTACTAACGTCTGTCTGGACGTCTGCCTTGACGTCTGTCTAGATGTCTGTCATGACGTCTGTCTGTCTGGACGTCCCTCTCGACGTCTGTTTGGACGTCTGCCTTGACGTCCGTCTGGACATCTGTCATGACGCCTGTCTGGATGTCTGTCTGTATGGACGTCTGTCTGGACGTCTGCCTTGACGTCTGCCTTAACGTCTGTCTGTCAGGACGCCTGTCTTGACGTCTGTCTGTCTGGACGTCTGTCCTAACGTCTGTTTGGACGTCTGCCTTGACGTCTGTCTGGATGTCTGTCTTGACGTCTGTCTGTCTGGACGTCTGTCTGGACGTCTGCCTTGACGTCTGTCTGGGCATCTGTCATGACGCCTGTCTGTCTGGACGTCTGTCTTGATGTCTGTCTTTCTGGACGTCTGTCTGGACGTCTGTCTGTCAGGACGTCTGTCAGGACATCTGTCTGTCTTGACGTCTGTCTGTCTAGACGTATGTCTGGATGTCTGCCTTGACGGCTGTCTGGACATCTGTCATGACGCCTGTCTGTCTGGACGTCTGTCTTGACGTCTGTCTGGACGTCTGTCCTGACAATTGTCTTGCCATCTGGCTGAACCTCTGACCGGACGTCTGTCTTTACGTCTGTCTGGATGTCTGTCTGTATGGACGTCTGTCTGGATGTCTGCCTTAACGTCTGTCTGTCTGGAAGTCTGTCTTACGTCTGTTGGTCTGGACGTCTGCCTTGGCGTCTGTCTGGACGTCTGCCCTGACGTTTGTCTTGAAGTCTGTCTGGACCTCTGGCCGGACATCTGTCTTGACGTCTGTCTTGACGTCTGTCTGTCTGGACGTCTGTCTATCTGGACGTCTGTCTGGACGTCTGTCTTGACGTCTGTCTGGACGTCTGCCTTAACGTCTGTCTGGACATCTGTCATGATGCCTGTCTGTCTGGACGTCTGTCTTGACGTCTGTCTGTCTAAGTGTCTGTCTGTCTGGACGTCTGTCTGTCGGGACGTCTGTCTGGATATCTGTCTGTCTGGACGTCTGTCTGGACGTCTGCCTTGACGTCTGTCTGGACATCTGTCATGACGTCTGTCTGTCTGGACGTCTGTCTGGACGTCTGTCTTAACGTCTGTCTACGTCAGCCTGGACGTCTGTCTTGACGTCTGTTTGTCTGGACGTCTGTCCTGACGTCTGTCTGGACGTCTGTTTGTCTTGATGTCTGTCTGGACGTCTGTCTGTATCGACGTCTGTCTTGACGTTTGTCTTGACGTTTGTCCGGACATCTGTCTGGACGTCTGTCCTGACGTCTGTCTGTCTGGACGTCTGTCTTGACGTCTTTCTGTCTGGACGCCTGCCTTGACGTCTGTCGGGACGTCTGTCTTGACGTCTGGTTGTCTGGACGTCTGTCATGACGTCTCTATGGACGTCTGTCTTGACGTCTGTCTGGACATCTGTCTGTATGGACGTCTGCCTTGACGTCTGTCTTGAAGTCTGTCTGTCTTGGCGTCTGTCTGGACGTCTGTCTGTCTGGACGTCTGTCATGACGTCTGTCTGGACGTCTGTCTTGACGTCTGTCTGTCTGGACGTCTGCCTTGACGTCTGCCCTAAAGTCTGTCTGTCTTGACGTCTGTCTGTCTGGACGTCTGCCTTGACGTCTGTCTGGACGTCTGTCTGGACGTCTGTCATGACGTCTGTCTGTCTGGACGTCTGTCTTGAAGTCTGTCTGGACGTCTGCCCTGACGTTTGTCTTGACGTCTGTCAGAACCTCTGACCGGACATCTGTCTTGATGTCTGCCTGGACGTCTGTCTTAGGGTTTGTCTGTCTGGACGTCTGTCTGTATGGACGTCAGTCTTGACGTCTGTCTTGACATCTGTCTGTCTGGACGTCTGTCTGGACGTCTGTCTGTATGGACGTCTGTCTTGACGTCTGTCTGGGAGGTCTGTCTTGACATCGGTCTGTCTGGACGTCTGTCTTAACGTCTGTCAGTCGGGACGTCTGTCTGTCTTGACGTATGTCTGGACGTCTGTCTTGATGTCTGTCTGTCTGGACGACTGTCTGGACGTCTGTCTTGACGTCTGTCTGTCTGGACGTCTGTCTTGACATCAGTCCTGACGTCTGTCTGGACGTCTGTCTGTATGGACGTCTGTCTTGATGTCTGTCTGTCTTGACGTCTGCCTTGATGTCTGTCTTGACGTCTGTCTGGACGCCTTTCTCTCTGAACGTCTGTCTGTATGGACGTCAGTCTTGACGTCCGTCTTGATATCTGTCTGTCTTGAGTCTGTCTGGACGTCTGTCTGTATGGACGTCTGTCATGACGTCTGTCTGTCTGGACGTCTGTCTGGACGTCTGTCTTAACGTCTGTCTACGTCTGCCTGAACATCTGTCTTGACGTCTGTTTGTCTGGACGTCTGTCCTGACGTCTGTCTGGACGTCTGTCTGTCATGACGTCTGTCTTGACGTCTGTTTGTCTTGATGTCTGTCTGGACGTCTGTCTGTATCGACGTCTGTCTTGACGTTTGTCTTGACGTCTGTCCGGACATCTGTCTGGACGTCTGTTCTGACGTCTGTCTGTCTGGACGTCTCTCTTGGCGTCTGTCTGTCTGGACGCCTGTCTGTCTGGATGTCTGTCTGGACGTCTGTATTGACGTCTGTCTGGACATCTGTCATGACGCCTCTCTGTCTGGACGTCTGTCTGGATGTCTGTCTTGACGTCTGTCTGTCTTGATGTCTGTCTGTCTGGACGTCAGTCTGGACGTCTCTCTGTCGGGACTTCTGTCTGGACGTCTGTCTGTCTTGACGTCTGTCTGTCTGGACGTCTGCCTTGATGTCTGTCTGGATATCTGTCATGACGTCTGTCTGTCTGGACGTCTGTGTTGACGTCTGTCCTGACATTTCTCTTGACATCTGTCTGGACCTCTGACCGGACGTTTGTCTTGACGTCTGTCTGGATGTCTCTCTGTATGGACGTCTGTCTGGACGTCTGCCTTGACGTCTGCCTTAACGTCTGTCTGTCAGGACGTCTGTCTTGACGTCTGTCTGTCTGGACGTCTGTACTAACGTCTGTCTGGACGTCTGCCTTGACGTCTGTCTGGATGTCTGTCATGACGTCTGTCTGTCTGGACGTCTGTCTCGACGTCTGTTTGGACGTCTGCCTTGACGTCCGTCTGGACATCTGTCATGACGCCTGTCTGGATGTCTGTCTGTATGGACGTCTGTCTGGACGTCTGCCTTGACGTCTGCCTTAACGTCTGTCTGTCAGGACGCCTGTCATGACGCCTGTCTGTCTGGACGTCTGTCTTGATGTCTGTCTCTCTGGACGTCTGTCTGGGACGTCTGTCTGTCCTGACATTTCTCTTGACATCTGTCTGGACCTCTGACCGGACGTTTGTCTTGACGTCTGTCTGGATGTCTCTCTGTATGGACGTCTGTCTGGACGTCTGCCTTGACGTCTGCCTTAACGTCTGTCTGTCAGGACGCCTGTCTTGACGTCTGTCTGTCTGGACGTCTGTACTAACGTCTGTCTGGACGTCTGCCTTGACGTCTGTCTGGATGTCTGTCATGACGTCTGTCTGTCTGGACGTCCCTCTCGACGTCTGTTTGGACGTCTGCCTTGACGTCCGTCTGGACATCTGTCATGACGCCTGTCTGGATGTCTGTCTGTATGGACGTCTGTCTGGACGTCTGCCTTGACGTCTGCCTTAACGTCTGTCTGTCAGGACGCCTGTCTTGACGTCTGTCTGTCTGGACGTCTGTCCTAACGTCTGTTTGGACGTCTGCCTTGACGTCTGTCTGGATGTCTGTCTTGACGTCTGTCTGTCTGGACGTCTGTCTGGACGTCTGCCTTGACGTCTGTCTGGGCATCTGTCATGACGCCTGTCTGTCTGGACGTCTGTCTTGATGTCTGTCTTTCTGGACGTCTGTCTGGACGTCTGTCTGTCAGGACGTCTGTCAGGACATCTGTCTGTCTTGACGTCTGTCTGTCTAGACGTATGTCTGGATGTCTGCCTTGACGGCTGTCTGGACATCTGTCATGACGCCTGTCTGTCTGGACGTCTGTCTTGACGTCTGTCTGGACGTCTGTCCTGACAATTGTCTTGCCATCTGGCTGAACCTCTGACCGGACGTCTGTCTTTACGTCTGTCTGGATGTCTGTCTGTATGGACGTCTGTCTGGATGTCTGCCTTAACGTCTGTCTGTCTGGAAGTCTGTCTTACGTCTGTTGGTCTGGACGTCTGCCTTGGCGTCTGTCTGGACGTCTGTCTGGGCGTTGTCTTGACGTCTGTCTTGACGTCTGTTTGTCTGGACGTCTGTCTTGACGTCTGTCTGAACGTCTGTCTTGACGTCTGTCTCTCTTGACGTCTGTCTGAATGTCTGTCTGTATTGACGTCTATCTGGACTTCTGCCTTGACGTCTGTCTTAACATCTGTCTGTCTGGACGTCAGTCTTGACGTCTGTCTGTCTTGATGTCTGTCTGTCGGGACGTCTGTCTGTCTGGACGTCTGTCTGGACGTCTGTCTTGACGTCTGTCTCAACGTCTGTCATGACGCCTGTCTGTCTGGACATCTGCCTGGACGTCTGTTTTGACGTCTGTCTGTCTTGATGTCTGTCTGTCTGGACGTCTGTCTGGACGTCTGTCTGTCGGGACGTCTGTCTGGACGTCTGTCTGTCTTGACGTCTGTCTGTCTGGACGTCTGTCTGGACGTCTGTGTTGACGTCTGTCTGGACGTCTGCCTTGACGTCTGTCTGGACATCTGTCAAGATGCCTGTCTGTCTGGACGTCTGTCTGGACGTCTATCTTGACGTCTGTCTGGACGTCTGTCCTGACGTTTGTCTTGACGTTTGTCTGGACCTCTGACCAGACGTCTGTCTTTACGTCTGTCTGTATGGACGTCTGTCTGGACGTCTGCCTTGACATCTGCCCTAAAGTCTGTCTGTCTAGACGTCTGTCTGGACGTCTGTCTGGACGTCTGTCTGGACGTCTGTCCTGATGTTTGTCTTGACATCTGTCTTGACCTCTGACTGGACACCTGTCTTGATGTCTGTCTGGACGTCTGTCCTGACGTCTGTCTGGACGTCTGTCTGGAAGTCTGCCTTGACGTCTGTCTGGACGTCTGTCATGACGTCTGTCTGACTAAACACCTGTCATGACGTCTATCTGGACGTCTATCTTTAAGTCTGTCTGTCTTGGCGTCTGTCTGGACGTCTGTCATGACGTCTGTCTGGGCGGTTGTCTTGACGTCTGTCTTTCTGGTCGTCTGTCTTGATGTCTGCCTGTCTTGACGTCTGCCCTGACGTCTGTCGGGACGTCTGTCTTGACGTCTGTGTTGACGTCTGTCTGTCTGGACGTCTGTCATGACGTCTGTATGGACGTCTGTCTTGACGTCTATCTGTATGGACGTCTGTCTGGACGTCTGTCTTGACGTCTGTCTGTACATCTGCCTGTCTTGACATCTGTCTGGACGTCTGTCGTGACGTCTGCCTGGACGTCTGCCCTGACGTTTGTCTTGACGTCTGTCTGGACCTCTGACCGGACGTCTGTCTTGACGTCTGTCTGGACGTCTGTCTGTCTTGACGTCTGTCTTGATGTCTGTATTGACGTCTGTCTGTCTGGACGTCTGTCTGTATGGACTTCAGTCTTGACGTATGTCTTGACATCTGTCTGTCTGGACGTCTGTCTGGACGTCTGTCTGTATGGACGTCTGTCCTGACGTCTGTCATGACGTCTGTCTGTCTGGACGTCTGCCATGACGTCTGTATAGACGTCTGTCTTGACGACTGTCTGGACGTCCTTGACGTCTGCGTTGACGTCTGTCTGTCTGGACGTCTGTCTTGACGTCTGTCTGTTGGGAGGTTTGTCTGGACGTCTGTCTGTCTGGACGTCTGTCTGGACGTCTGTCTTGACGTCTGTCTGTCTGGACATCTGTCTTGACGTCTGTCTGGACGTCTGTCCTGATGTTTGTCTTTACATCTGTCTGGACCTCTGAGCGGACGTCTGTCTACGTCTGTCTGGATGTCTGTCTGTATGGACGTCTGTCTGGACGTCTGCCTTGACGTCTGCCCTAAAGTCTGTCTGTCTTGACGTCTGTCTGTCTGGACATCTGTCTGGACGTCTGTCTTGACGTCTGTCTGCCGGGAGGTTTGTCTGGACGTCTGTCTGTCTGGACGTCTGTCTGAACGTCTGTCTTGACGTCTGTCTGTCTAGACGTCTGTCTTGATGTCTGTCTGGACATCTGTCCTGACGTTTATCTTTACATCTGTCTGGACCTCTGAATGGACGTCTGTCTTGACGTCTGTCTGGACGTCTGTCTGGGCATTGTCTTGACATTTGTCTTGACATCTGTCTGTCTGGACGTCTGTCTTGACGTCTGTCTTGATGTCTGTCTGTCTTGACGTCTGTCTGTCTGGACGTCTGTCTTGACATCTGCCTTGACATCTGTCTGGACATCTATTATGACGCCTGTCTGGACGTCTGTCTGGATGTCTGTCGGGATGTCTGTCATGACGTCTGTCTGTCTGGACGTCAGTCTTGACGTCTGTCTGGACGTCTGTCTGTATGGACGTCTGTCTTGACGTCTGGTTGTCTGGACGTCTGTCATGACGTCTGTATGGACGTCTGTCTTGACGTCTGTCTGGACATCTGTCTGTATGGACGTCTGCCTTGACCTCTGCCTTGACGTCTGTCTGTCTGGACGTCTGTCTTGACGTCTGTCTGTCGGGACGTTTGTCTGGACGTCTGTCTGTCTTGACATCTGTATGGACGTCTGTCTTGACGTCTGTCTGGATGTCTGCCTTGGCGTCTATCTGGAAGTCTGTTTGTATGGACGTCTCTCATGACGTCTGGCTGTCTGGACGTCAGTCTTGACGTCTGTCTGGCCGTCTGTCTTGACGTCTGTCTGTATGGACGTCTGTATTGACGTCTCTCTGTCCTGACGTCTGTCTGGACGTCTGTCTGGACGTCTGTCTTGACGTCTGTCTGTCATGACGTCTGTCTGTCTGGATATCTGTCCTAACGTCTGTCTGTCTGGACGTCTGTCCTGACCTATGTCTGTCCAAACATCTATCTTGACGTCTATCTGGAAGTCTGTCTGTCTTGGCGTCTGTCTGTCGGGAGGTTTGTCTGGACGTCTGTCTGTCTGGATGTCTGCCTTGACGTCTGTCTGGACGTCTGTCTGGACGTCTGTCATGACGTCTGTCTGTCTGGACGTCTGTCTTGAAGTCTGTCTGGACGTCTGCCCTGACGTTTGTCTTGACGTCTGTCTGGACCTCTGACCGGACATCTGTCTTGACGTCTGTCTGGACGTCTGTCTTAACGTTTGTCCGTCTGGACGTGTGTCTGTCTTGATTTTTGTCTTGAAGTCTGTCTTGACGTCTGTCTGGACGTCTCTCTGTATGGACGTCTGTCTGTCTGGACGTCTGTCTGTATGGACGTCAGTCTTGACGTCTGTCTTGACATCTGTCTGTCTGGACGTCTGTCTGGACGTCTGTCTGTATGGACGTCTGTCTTGACGTCTGTCTGGGAGGTCTGTCTTGACGTCTGTCTGTCTGGACGTCTGTCTTAACGTCTGTCTGTCGGGACGTCTGTCTGTCTTGACGTATGTCTGGACGTCTGTCTTGATGTCTGTCTGTCTGGACGACTGTCTGGACATCTGTCTTGACGTCTGTCTGTCTGGACGTCTGTCTTGACATCAGTCCTGACGTCTGTCTGGACGTCTGTCTGTATGGACGTCTGTCTTGATGTCTGTCTGTCTTGACGTCTGCCTTGATGTCTGTCTTGACGTCTGTCTGGACGCCTTTCTGTCTGAACGTCTGTCTGTATGGACGTCAGTCTTGACATCCGTCTTGATATCTGTCTGTCTTGAGTCTGTCTGGACGTCTGTCTGTATGGACGTCTGTCATGACGTCTGTCTGTCTGGACGTCTGTCTGGACGTCTGTCTTAACGTCTGTCTACGTCAGCCTGGACGTCTGTCTTGACGTCTGTTTGTCTGGACGTCTGTCCTGACGTCTGTCTGGACGTCTGTCTGTCATGACGTCTGTCTTGACGTCTGTTTGTCTTGATGTCTGTCTGGACGTCTGTCTGTATCGACGTCTGTCTTGACGTTTGTCTTGACGTTTGTCCGGACATCTGTCTGGACGTCTGTCCTGACGTCTGTCTGTCTGGACGTCTGTCTTGACGTCTTTCTGTCTGGACGCCTGCCTTGACGTCTGTCGGGACGTCTGTCTTGACGTCTGGTTGTCTGGACGTCTGTCATGACGTCTCTATGGACGTCTGTCTTGACGTCTGTCTGGACATCTGTCTGTATGGACGTCTGCCTTGACGTCTGTCTTGAAGTCTGTCTGTCTTGGCGTCTGTCTGGACGTCTGTCTGTCTGGACGTCTGTCATGACGTCTGTCTGGACGTCTGTCTTGACGTCTGTCTGTCTGGACGTCTGCCTTGACGTCTGCCCTAAAGTCTGTCTGTCTTGACGTCTGTCTGTCTGGACGTCTGCCTTGACGTCTGTCTGGACGTCTGTCTGGACGTCTGTCATGACGTCTGTCTGTCTGGACGTCTGTCTTGAAGTCTGTCTGGACGTCTGCCCTGACGTTTGTCTTGACGTCTGTCAGAACCTCTGACCGGACATCTGTCTTGATGTCTGCCTGGACGTCTGTCTTAGGGTTTGTCTGTCTGGACGTCTGTCTGTATGGACGTCAGTCTTGACGTCTGTCATGACATCTGTCTGTCTGGACGTCTGTCTGGACGTCTGTCTGTATGGACGTCTGTCTTGACGTCTGTCTGGGAGGTCTGTCTTGACATCGGTCTGTCTGGACGTCTGTCTTAACGTCTGTCAGTCGGGACGTCTGTCTGTCTTGACGTATGTCTGGACGTCTGTCTTGATGTCTGTCTGTCTGGACGACTGTCTGGACGTCTGTCTTGACGTCTGTCTGTCTGGACGTCTGTCTTGACATCAGTCCTGACGTCTGTCTGGACGTCTGTCTTGATGTCTGTCTGTCTTGACGTCTGCCTTGATGTCTGTCTTGACGTCTGTCTGGACGCCTTTCTCTCTGAACGTCTGTCTGTATGGACGTCAGTCTTGACGTCCGTCTTGATATCTGTCTGTCTTGAGTCTGTCTGGACGTCTGTCTGTATGGACGTCTGTCATGACGTCTGTCTGTCTGGACGTCTGTCTGGACGTCTGTCTTAACGTCTGTCTACGTCTGCCTGAACGTCTGTCTTGACGTCTGTTTGTCTGGACGTCTGTCCTGACGTCTGTCTGGACGTCTGTCTGTCATGACGTCTGTCTTGACGTCTGTTTGTCTTGATGTCTGTCTGGACGTCTGTCTGTATCGACGTCTGTCTTGACGTTTGTCTTGACGTCTGTCCGGACATCTGTCTGGACGTCTGTTCTGACGTCTGTCTGTCTGGACGTCTCTCTTGGCGTCTGTCTGTCTGGACGCCTGTCTGTCTGGATGTCTGTCTGGACGTCTGTATTGACGTCTGTCTGGACATCTGTCATGACGCCTCTCTGTCTGGACGTCTGTCTGGATGTCTGTCTTGACGTCTGTCTGTCTTGATGTCTGTCTGTCTGGACGTCAGTCTGGACGTCTCTCTGTCGGGACTTCTGTCTGGACGTCTGTCTGTCTTGACGTCTGTCTGTCTGGACGTCTGCCTTGATGTCTGTCTGGATATCTGTCATGACGTCTGTCTGTCTGGACGTCTGTGTTGACGTCTGTCCTGACATTTCTCTTGACATCTGTCTGGACCTCTGGCCGGACGTTTGTCTTGACGTCTGTCTGGATGTCTCTCTGTATGGACGTCTGTCTGGACGTCTGCCTTGACGTCTGCCTTAACGTCTGTCTGTCAGGACGTCTGTCTTGACGTCTGTCTGTCTGGACGTCTGTACTAACGTCTGTCTGGACGTCTGCCTTGACGTCTGTCTGGATGTCTGTCATGACGTCTGTCTGTCTGGACGTCTGTCTCGACGTCTGTTTGGACGTCTGCCTTGACGTCCGTCTGGACATCTGTCATGACGCCTGTCTGGATGTCTGCCTTGACGTCTGCCTTAACGTCTGTCTGTCAGGACGCCTGTCATGACGCCTGTCTGTCTGGACGTCTGTCTTGATGTCTGTCTCTCTGGACGTCTGTCTGGGACGTCTGTCTGTCCTGACATTTCTCTTGACATCTGTCTGGACCTCTGACCGGACGTTTGTCTTGACGTCTGTCTGGATGTCTCTCTGTATGGACGTCTGTCTGGACGTCTGCCTTGACGTCTGCCTTAACGTCTGTCTGTCAGGACGCCTGTCTTGACGTCTGTCTGTCTGGACGTCTGTACTAACGTCTGTCTGGACGTCTGCCTTGACGTCTGTCTGGATGTCTGTCATGACGTCTGTCTGTCTGGACGTCCCTCTCGACGTCTGTTTGGACGTCTGCCTTGACGTCCGTCTGGACATCTGTCATGACGCCTGTCTGGATGTCTGTCTGTATGGACGTCTGTCTGGACGTCTGCCTTGACGTCTGCCTTAACGTCTGTCTGTCAGGACGCCTGTCTTGACGTCTGTCTGTCTGGACGTCTGTCCTAACGTCTGTTTGGACGTCTGCCTTGACGTCTGTCTGGATGTCTGTCTTGACGTCTGTCTGTCTGGACGTCTGTCTGGACGTCTGCCTTGACGTCTGTCTGGGCATCTGTCATGACGCCTGTCTGTCTGGACGTCTGTCTTGATGTCTGTCTTTCTGGACGTCTGTCTGGACGTCTGTCTGTCAGGACGTCTGTCAGGACATCTGTCTGTCTTGACGTCTGTCTGTCTAGACGTATGTCTGGATGTCTGCCTTGACGGCTGTCTGGACATCTGTCATGACGCCTGTCTGTCTGGACGTCTGTCTTGACGTCTGTCTGGACGTCTGTCCTGACAATTGTCTTGCCATCTGGCTGAACCTCTGACCGGACGTCTGTCTTTACGTCTGTCTGGATGTCTGTCTGTATGGACGTCTGCCTTGACGTCTGCCTTAACGTCTGTCTGTCTGGACGTCTGTCCTGACGTCTGTCTGTCACGACATCTGCCTTGACGTCTGTCTGGACGTCTGCCCTGACGTTTGTCTTGACGTCTGTCTGGACGTTTGTCTGTCTGGACATCTGTCTCGGCGTCTGTCTTGACGTCTGTTTGTCTCGACGTCTGTCCTGACGTCTGTCTGGACGTCTGTCTTGATGTCTGTCTGTCTTGACGTCTTTTCTGTCTTGAAGTCTGTCTGTCTGGACATCTGTCTTGACGTCTGTCCTGACGTATGTCTTGACGTCTGTCTGTGTGGACGTCTGCCCTGACGTCTGTCTGTCTGGAGGTCTGCCTTGACGTCTACCAGGACATCTGTCTTGACGTCTGTCTTGACATCTGTCAGTCTGGACGTCTGTCTGTCTGGATGTCTGTCATGACATCTGTCATGACATCTGTCCTGACGTCGGTCTGGACGTCTGTCTTGACGTCTGGCTGGACGCCTGTCTGGACGTCTGCCTTGACGTCTGTCTTTCATGACGTCTGTCTGCCTGGACGTCTGTCATTACGTCTGTCTGTATGGACGTCTGTCCTGACCTCTGTCTGTCTATACATCTCTCTTGACGTCTGTCTGGACGTCTGTCTTGACGTCTGCCTGTCTTAAGGACTGTCTGGACGTCTGTCTGTATGGACGTCTTTGTTGACGTTTGTCTGTCTGGACGTCTGTCTTGATGTCGGTCTGTCTGGACGTCTGTCTGGACATCTGTCTTGACGTCTGTCTTGACATCTGTCTGTCTGGACATCTGTCTTGACGTCTGTCTGTCTGGACGTCTGCCTTGATGTCTGTCGGGACGTCTCTCTTGACGTCTGTCCTGATGTCTGTCTGTCTGGACATCTGTCTGGACGTCTGGCTTGACGTCTGTATGTATGGACGTCTGTCTGGACGTCTGTCTGTCTGCCTTGACGTCTGTCTGTCTGGACAACTGTCTTGACGTCTGTCTGTCAGGACATCTGTCTTGACGTCTGTCTGTCTGGACGTCTGCCTTGACGTCTGTCTGGAGGTCTGTCTGTATGGACGTCGGTCATGACGTCTGTCTGTCTGGACATCTGTCTTGACGTCTGTGTGGACGTATGTCCTGACGTTTGTCTGGACGTCTGCCTTGATGTCTGTCGGGACGTCTGTCTTGACGCCTGTCCTGATGTCTGTCTGTCTGGACGTCTGTCATGACGTCTGTCTGGATGTCTGGCGTGACGTCTGTATGTATGGACGTCTGTCTGGACGTCTGTCTGTCTGCCATAACGTCTGTCTGTCTGGACATCTGTCTTGACGTCTGTCTGTCAGGACATCTGTCTGGACGTCTGTCTGTCTTGACGTCTGTCTGGAGGTCTGTTTGTATGGACGTCGGTCATGACGTCTGTCTGTCTGGACATCTGTCTTGACGTCTGTGTGGACGTATGTCCTGACGTTTGTCTTGACGTCTGTCTGGACGTCTGTCATGACGTCTGTCTGGACGTTTGTCTGTCGACATCTGTCTGGGAGTCTGTCTTGACGTCTGTTTGTCTGGACGTCTGTCTGTCTTGACGTCTGTCTGGACGTCTCTCTGGACGTATGCCTTGAAGTCTGCCTGGACGTCTGTCTTGATGTATATCTTGATGTCTGTCTGTCTGAACGTCTGCCTTGATGTCTGTCGGGACGTCTGTCTTGACGTCTGTCTTGACGTCTGTCAGTCTGGACATCTGTCTGTCTGGACGTCTGTCGTGACGTCTGTCTGGATGTCTGTCTTGACGTCAGTCTGTCTGGACTTCTGTCTTGACGTCTGTCTGTCTGGACGTATGTCCTGTGTCTGTCTTGACGTCTGTCTGTCTTGACGTCTGTCTGGATGTCTGTCTGGACGTCTGTCGTGACGTCTGTCTTGACGTCTGTCTGGACGTCTGTCCTGACGTTTGTCTTGACGTCTGTCTGGACCTCTGACCGGACGTCTGTCTTGACGTCTGTCTGGATGTCTGTCTGGACGTCTGCCCTGACTTCTGTCTGTCTGGACGTCTGCCTTGACGTCTGTCTTGATGTCTGTCAGTCTGGACGTCTGTTTGTCTGGACGTCTGTCTGGACGTCTGTCTTGAAGTCTGTCTGTCTGGACGTCTGTCTGGATGTCTGTCTGAACGTCTGTCGTGACGTCTGTCTTGACGTCTGTCTTGACGTCTGTCTGGACGTCTGTCTAGACCTCTGACCGGACGTCTGTCTTGACGTCTGTCTGTATGGACATCTGTTTGGACGTCTGCCTTGATGTCTGCCTTAAAGTTTGTCTGTCTGGACGTCTGTCTGTCTTGACGTCTGTCTGTCTGGACGTCTCTCTCGACGTATGTCTTGAAGTCTGCCTGGACGTCTGTCTTGATGTATATCTTGATGTCTGTCTGTCTGAACGTCTGCCTTGACGTCTGTCGGGACATCTGTCATGACGTCTGTCTTGACGTCTGTCAGTCTGGACATCTGTCTGTCTGGACGTCTGTCTTGACGTCAGTCTGTCTGGACGTCTGTCTTGACGTCTGTCTGTCTGGACGTATGTCCCGTGTCTGTCTTGACGTCTGTCTGTCTGGACGTCTGCCTGGAAGTCTGTCTTGACATCTGTCTGTCTGGACGTCTGTCTGTCTTGACGTCTCTCTTGATGTCTGTCTTGACGTCTCTCTGTATGGACGTCTGTCTGTCTTGACATCTGTCTGGACGTTTGTCTGTATGGAAGTCAGTCTTGACGTCTGTCTGGACATCTGTCTGTCTAGACGTCTGTCTGGACGTCTGTCTGTATGGACGTCTGTCATGACGTTTGTCTGTCTGAACGTCTGTCTTGACGTCAATCTGGATGTCTGTCTGTATGGACGCCTGCCTGTATGAACATCTGTCTTGACGACTGTCTGTCTGGACGTCTGTCATGACGTCTGTCTTGACGTCTGTCTGGATGTCTGTCTGTATGAACGTCTGTCTGGACATCTGCCTTGACGTCTGTCTGTCTGGACGTCTGTCTTGAAGTCTGTCTTGACGTCTGTCTGTCTGGACGTCTGTCTGTCTTGACGTCCGTCTGGACGTCTTTGTTGACGTATGTCTGGACGTCTGTCTGTCTTGGCGTCTGTCTGGACGTCTATCTTGACGTCGGTCTGTCTGGACGTCTGTCTTGACGTCGGTCTGTCTGGACGTCTGTCTTGACGTCTGTCTGGACGTCTGTCCTGCGTCTGTCTTGACGTTTGTCTTGACGTCTGTCTGTCTGGACATCTGTCTTGACGTCCGTCTGGATGTCTGTCTTGACATCTGTCTGTCTGGACGTCTGTCTGTCTTGACGCCTGTTTTGATGTCTGTCTTGACGTCTGTCTGGACGTCTCTCTGTATGGACGTCTGTCTGTCTTGGTGTCTCTCTGGATGTCTGTCTGTATGGACGTCTGTCTTGGCGTCTGCCATAACGTCTGTCTGTCTGGACGTCTGTCTGTATGGTCGTCTGCCTGTATGGACGTCTGTCTGTCTGGACGTCTGTCTGGACGTATGTATTGACGTCTGTCTGGACGTCTGTCTGGACGTCTGTCTTGACGTTTGTCCTGACGTCTGTCTAGTTCTCTGACCAGACATCTGTCTTTCTGGGCGTCTGTATGAACGTCTGTCTGTATGGACGTCTGTCTTGACGTTTGTCTTCACGTCTATTCGGACGTCTGTCTGGACGTCTGGACATCTGTCTGGACATTTGTCTTCACGTCTGTTCGGACGTCTGTCTGGACGTCTGGACATCTGTCTCGACATCTGTCTTGACGTCTGTATGGACGTCTGTCTTGACCTCTGTCTGTCCGGACTTCTGCACTGCCGTCTGTCTGTCTGGACGTCTGTCTGGACGTCTGTCGTGACGTCTGTCTTGACGTCTGTCTTGACGTCTGTCTGGACGTCTGTCCTGACGTTTGTCTTGACGTCTGTCTGGACCTCTGACCGGACGTCTGTCTGGATGTCTGTCTGGACACCTGCCCTGACTTCTGTCTGTCTGAACGTCTGCCTTGACGTCTGTCGGGACGTCTGTCTTGACGTCTGTCTTGATGTCTGTCAGTCTGGACGTCTGTTTGTCTGGACGTCTGTCTGGACGTCTGTCATAACTTCTGTCTTGACATCTGTCTTGATGTCTGTCTGGACGTCTGTCCTGACATCTGTCTGTCTGGACGTCTGTCCTGGACGTCTGTTCTGGACGTCTGTCCTTGACGTCTGTCTGGATCTCTGTCTGGACGTCTGTCTGGACGTCTGTCTGTATGGACGTCTTTGTTGACGTTTGTGTGTCTGGACGTCTGTCGTGACGTCTGTCTGGACGTCTGTCTTGATGTCGGTCTGTCTGGACGCCTGTCTTGACATCTGTCTTGACACCTGTCTTGACATCTGTCTGTCTGGACGTCTGTCTTGACGTCTGTCTGTATGGACGTCTGTCTGGATGTCTGTCTTGATGTCTGTCTGGACATCTGGTTTGACATCACTCTGTCTTGACGTCTGTCTGGACGTCTCTCTGTGTGGACGTCTGTCTGTCTGGACGTCTGTCTGGGCGTCTGTCTTGACATCTGTCTTGACGTCTGTCTGTGTGGACGTCTGTCTTGGCGCTGTCTGTCTTGACATCTGTCTAGACATCTGTCTTGATGTCTTTCTGTCTTGACGTCTGTCTGGACATCTGTTTATATGGACGTCTGTCTGGACGTCTGCCTTAACGTCTGTCTGTCTGGTCGTCTGTCTTGACATCTGTGTCTCGACGTCTGTCTGTCTTGACGTCTGTCTGTCTGGACGTCTGTCTTGACGTATGTCTTACGTCTGTCTGGAGGTCTCTCTCTATGTACATCTGGCTGTCTGGACATCTGTCTGAACATTTGTCTGTATGGACGTCAGTCTTCACGTCTGTCTGGACGTCTGTCTGTATTGACGTCTGTCTGTCTGGACGTCTGTCTTGACGTCTGTCTGGACGTCTGTCTTGACGTCTGTCTGTCTTAACGTCTGTCTAGACGTCTGTCTTGACGTCTGTGTGTCTTGACGTCTGTCTAGATGTCTCTCTGTATGGACCTCTGTCTGGACGTCTGCCTTAACGTCTGTCTGTCTGGACGTCTGTCTTGACGACTGTCCTGACCTCTGTCTGGACGTCTCTCTGTATGGACGTCTGTCTGTCTGGACGTTTGTCTGTATGGACGTCAGTCTTGACGTCTATCTTGACATCTGTCTGTCTAGACGTCTGTTTGGATCTCTGTCTGTATGGAGATCTGTCTGGACGTCTGTCTGTACGGACGTCTGTCTTGACGTTGGTCTTGACGTCTGTCAGGACGTCTGTCTGAACGTCTGTCTTGACGCCTGTCTGGACGTCTCTCTTGACGTCTGTCTGGACGCCTTTCTTTATGGACATTTGCCTGTATGGACGTCTGCCCTGACGTCTGCATGTCTGGACGTCTGCCTTGACGTCTGTCGGGACGTCTGTCTTGACGTCTGTCTGTCTGGACGTCCGCCCTGACATCTGTCTGTCTGGGCGTCTGCCTCGACATCTGTCGGGACGTCTGTCTTGACGTCTCTCCTGATGTCTGTCTGTCTGAACGTCTGTCATGAGTCTGTGTGGACGTCTGTCCTGACATCTGTCTGTCTTGACGTCTCTCTGGACGTCTGTCTGTATGGACGTCTGTCTTGACATCTACCTTGACGTCTGCCTTAACGTCTGTCGGTCTGGACGTCTCTCTGGAGGTCTGTCTTGACGTCTGCGTGGACGTCTGTCTTGACGTCTGTCTGTCTGGACGTCTGCCTTGACGTCTGTCGGGACATCTGTCTTGACGTCTGTCAGTCTGGACATCTGTCTGTCTGGACGTCTGTCCGGATGACTGTCATGACGTCTGTCTTGACGTCTGTCTGTCATGACGTCTGTCTGTCTGGACATCTGTCTGAACGCCTGTCTTGACGTCTGTCTGTGAGAACGTCTGTCCTGCGTCTGTCTTGACGTCTGTCTGTCTGGACGTCTGTCTTGACGTCTGTCTGACGTCTGTCTTGACATCTGTCTGTCTGGACGTCTGTCTGTCTTGACGTCTGTCTTAATGTCTGTCTTGACGTCTGTCTGGACGTCTCTCTGTATGAACGTCTCTCTGTCTTGTCGTCTGTCTGGACGTTTGTCTGTATGGATGTCAGCCTTGACATCTGTCTTGACATCTGTGTGTCTTGACGTCTGTCTGGACATCTGCCTGGACGTCTGTCTGTGTACACGTCTGTCTGGATGTCTGTCTGTATGGACGTCTGCCTTGATGTCTGTCTTGACGTCTGTCTGTCTGGACGTCTGTCTGTATTGTAACGGGAAGCAGGCGTCTCAAAAGTGCCTTTACTTTTGGTAAACAGGCAGACATACAATATGGAACCCGGTCTGCACAAGCTCGCGCTAAACATCGTCCTCTTTTCTAGAATGTTCATTTGTGGCGCCCCGTAGCATCACCCCCGGCGGCGAAGGCACCGTCTCGGTGCTTGGTTCGTCTGAGTAAAATCGTTTCAGCCGAGTGGCGTGAACAACGTCAAAACACGATCGCGCGCTGGTGGCGTTAAGAGGTTCAATTTCATATGTCACGTCGGTGACTTGCCGCACCACACGGTACGGGCCCGAGTACGGTGAAGTCAGCTTTTCGCACAGGTCAATTCGCCGCGACGGCGTCCAGGGAAAGACTGCGTCACCTTGACTGAAGTGGACATCACGATGGCACGCGTTGTAGACCTGTCGTTGTCGTTCCTGCGAATCGCTCAGACGCTGCCGAGCAATCTCACGTGCCTCTAGAGCTCTAGAAATCACATCACGGGCATATTCTGACGTGTGGCTTACGGCAGGAAGGAGCGTGTCGAAAGGCAACGTAGGTTCTCATCCATACAGGAGGAAAAATGGCGAGAAACCTGCAGTGTCATGCTGAGACGTAATATAGGCAAATGTTACAAATGAGAGGGTGGTGTCCCAGTCACGATGGTCGGAAGAAACATACATGGCGAGCATGTCCGTGATGGTTCTATTTAGCCGCTCCGTGAGCCCGTTGGTTTGAGGGTGATACACAGTTGTGAACTTGTGCTTTGTAGCGCAAGAGTGCAATATTGTCACGGGCTAAGTAGATGCCTGAGGATGACGACGACGAAGTGCTGAACGGGAACGTGCTCGGACTGCAGCAGCGTCGTTCGCATTAGCTCGCCAGTATATTCGCCAGTACACATTTGTTCACCAGTGTATACTTTATTCCCCCGTAACATCATTGGTGGAGGTGCAGGGTAGTCCCGTTACCCAGTCGATCCCCCTGACACGAGGTAAGATGAGCAAGAGGCCCTCGTTCTTTTAATTACCGACTTCACCGACATAGCTGCTGAACAACGCCGCGACCCCTCTTTGCGTGCTATTATCAATGGTCTGCACTCTCTCCACCCTGACCACTCCTTACAACTGTTCGTTCTTCGCAACGACATCTTGCACCGCTGCAACACCCGCCCTGATGGTGCTGAGCTTTTACTCGTTGTTCCTGTGCATCTTCGCTCAGACGTTTTGGCCCAGCTGCATGATGCCCCCTCCCCGGTGGACACCTAGGGGTGTCGCGCACGTATGACCGCATTCGCCACCGATTCTTTTGGCCTGGCCTCTACCGTTCTGTGCGACAGTACGTTGCGGCACTGTCGAAATTTGGGCTTGTTGGTGCATTGTGACGACAGAAAATAGCGCAGAGAAACAGGGACACAAGACGAGGACACACGGCACAGGCGCTAACTTCCAACGTAATGTTTATTGCCACCGCACACTCGCCTATATCACCAAGAAAAATAACCTAAAGAAATTAGCTAAGCGCTCTGAAGTTAGGGTTGACTTTTCGGCTCCCAAGAAGTTGGTCAGCCTGTGTGGCCTTTATGACCGTGACGGAAAAGCCAAAGGTTGTAGTAAGAAGCATCGAACTGTTTATGTTCCCTGTATCATATGCGTTGTTTATCGTATCCCGCTTTCTTGTGGTAAACCTTGTGGTAATCCCGCTTTCTTGTGGTAAACGGATCGGCAAATACCGGGCCAAAAGAAGTGACGTCGAACGCGGTCATAAGTTCTTGAAGCGCCCAGGTGACCAGCTGTCGGAATATCATGCAACTGTGCAAGGACAGTCTGACGCATATGTTGTGGTATGACCAACAGCAGCTCAGGTCCATCAGGATGCATGCTGTAGTGATATAAGACGCCATCTTGGAGCAGGAACATACGGAGAGACGGAGGAGTTGTGGGACTACTAAGCCGAAGGATTATATCTCTGAGGTGAGGATCACGGTGTTGCTGATCTCCGATGTTGCTAAACGCGGAAAGTGCCAAAACGCAAGTAGACTCATCGCTCTCAGAAAGGTCTGCTGGGTCTACTGGATGACGCGACAAGCAATCAGCACCCTCATGGTGGCGACCTGATTTGTAGACAACCGTGTAGGAATATTACTGTAGCAGTAGAGCCCACCGGCCGAGACGTCCACTAGGATCTTTTAAGGACGACAACCAGCATAATGCGTGGTGATCAGTGACAACCGTGAACGGGCGCCCATGCAAATACGGCCGAAATTTAGCCGCTTCCCAGACGAGTGCGAGGCATTCGCGTTCTGTGATGGAGTAATTTCGCTCTGCTGGCAATAACAGACGGCTAGCGTATGCAATAACGCGCTCGCAGGCATGCTGTCGTTGTGCCAAAACGGCTCCGATTCCGTGGCCGCTGGCGTCAGTACGCACTTCCGTTGGAGCGCATATATCAAAGTGGCCGAAAATCGGTGGCGTCGTAAGTCTACTCGTCAGTTCAACGAATGCTCTGGTTTGTTCAGATCCCCACACAAAATTCACATTTTTTTAGTAGTTCCGTGAGCGGTCGTGCGACGTCAGCGAAATTCCGCACAAATCTACGAAAGTAAGAACAAAGGCCCACAAAGCTTCGAACATCGTCCGCAGAGGTCGGCACAGGGAAATCCTTGACGGCACAAATTTTCTCAGGATGGGGGCGAACACCAGAAGAATCGACAAGGTGTCCAAGGACAGTGAGCTGCCGGCGGCCGAAGTGACATTTGGACGAAATTAGTTGGAGCCCTGCTTTGCGGAAAACCGAAAGAATTGCTAGAGACGCTCGACGTGAGTTTCGAAAGTTGGCGAAAACACAATGACGTCATCAAGGTAACATAAGCAGATTGACCACTTGAAACCGTGAAGAAGAGCGTCCATCATTCGTTTGAATGTAGCTGGGGCATTGCATAACCCGAACGGCATTACTTTGAACTGATAGAGCCCGTCGGGAGTTATAAATGCCGTCGTTTCACGGTCCAGATCATCAACTGATATCTGCCAGTACCCGGAACGAAGGTCGATGCAAGAGAAATAATTTGCTCCACTAAGGCAGTCAAGAGCGTTGTCTATCCACGGCAGAGGATACGCGTCTTTTTTGTAACCTTGTTGAGATTTCTGTAGTCGACACAGAAGCGCCAGCTGTTATCCTTCTTTCTCACAAACACAACGGGCGAAGCCCAAGGACTTGAAGAAGGTTCAATGATGTCTCGGGCAAGCATCTTGTCGACTTCTTGCTGGATGACGTGGCGCTCGGTGGAGGAAACTCGATAGGGTCGCCGGTGTACTGGATTTGCATCACCGGTGTTTATCCGATGCTTTACAATGGTCGTTTGACCTAGGGGTCGGTCGCAGCAGAGATCAAAGACGTCTTGATACAACGCAAGAAGGTCACGAAGCGCAGACACATGCTCGGCAGGGAGATCAGAGGCAATCATTCCAGTTATGCAGTCTAGTCATAGCCTCCTATATTTTCTGTGCCTGCGCTTTGCCGCCGGGATCAAAGGGAGCCGACCGTCAGGCTGAGTTCCCGCTATCACAACCAGGCGGCGCTGCCTTCCCAGAACCGGCAGAGCCTGTTCACTGACTCCGGTGCTACCGCCGGCACTAACGGGTGGGTCCTTCGTTGCGCGTTTGTAAGTGTGGCAAGCTTAAAAAACAAAAGTGTGATACCACTCCCGTGTGCCACCTAAATATTTAGGAGAGAACATATGCAAGAGAGAAAAAATAAGTACGCAAGATAGCACATTGAACAGAACACCATACCTTCAAGGAAACGGTAGAGGAACTTGTTTATTGCGTATTAATTCATTCGCAACCTGCGGAAACGAACAAGAGGGCGTCGATCGAAACGTTCCTCACACGCACACAGTCTGACGAGCTTTAGTACCCTCGTTGACACTGTTCACAAGCAGCAATCACAATTTTTTTTGCCGCAACTCCTCGTCGCTTGGAATTTCGTGGAATGAAATTCCTACTTCCTTCTTTTTGCTTGAAGACTTGCAGCCGGGCACGCAACAGTACGCCATCGCACCTGACGCGGGTCATCACAGCCGAATGAACCACGGAGACTTGTGTGCGTAGGCCGCTGCACGAGACAGAAACGAGAGAAACCGTAAACTAACATCCCTGATTACTTAGCAAAATTCGCTGATAGGTGCGCGGAAAAGCCTCACGAGAAAGAAGCGCGAAAATTGATAGCAAAGCATGAAACCGGCCCTGCAAACACGAGGTGCAAACGACGTTGTTTGTTTACACGCACTCACTTATTGCCGCGTTTCATCTGTTCACGCAACACAATGAAGCAACAGTTAAATATCGTACTTGCTGAAAGTACTACGCTGCGAAGATAGGTGCGCGGAAAAGTATTGCCAGAAAGAAGCGCGAAAAATGATAGCCGCGCTTGACAACGGCCGTGCAAACGCGGGGTACAAACGACGTTGTTTGTTTATACGCACTCAGTTAATGCCGCGTGTCATCTGCTCACGCAACACAATGAAGCAAAAGTTACAATTATACTTGCTGAAAGTACTACGTACCGTTTTGGTCGTAAATAATTGGTGTTGCAAACGTATGCGACACGAACAAAGGTTTCCTGAAGATGCGTCGCCGCGGCTGAATGCGCCGACTCGATTCTGGGATGCAAGCGCCCCTGGCGGACAGCAGACGCAAAAAGAGAGGAGGATGCGGGAGGCGGCCGAACGGGCCCGGCGGACTGACTGCGCGGGCACAGAAAATATAGGAGGCTATGGTCTAGTGTACTGCGCGACTGAATACTTGCAGATGACAGTGTATCCTCTGTTAAGGTCGATATGTGGTAGTCGTCGGCCGGGGCAAGGGTTGCAAGAGATATTCCTGATGGCAGCACTTCAGAGCAAAGTCCAAAGTTCACAATAGGGAGAGTTCACGTTGTTCTTCATTGTGATGATGGTGTGGGGGAACGTAACATTGAGCGAACAGAGTACTGTAGGATTAGGTGAAATGACATAATCGCCGTCAGCCACAGGTGGATCAGAAGAGACGTCGATATACATCACAGCTCGACAAGATAGGCGAACAAAGTCGGCGGAGCATAGCTTTGGCGGCGCAGGATCAGGAGGTTCAACGGCGTGTGGTAGGACAAGCTGAACAACACCAGCAGAACATCATTTAGGCATATGGTGTAGTAGCGCAAATTCACGGGGACTAAGAGGACAAGAAAACACGACACGCGCTAAATGATGTCTCACCAAATAGCCCAGCTCTCAACCCTACTGGACCAGCAGAAAAGGCAATTAGGGCAGAATTCTCCGACAGAAAATCGAGTCCCAATAAAATGTCATGTGGGCAGTGGTCCAGTACGTAAAACAGAACAGTGGTATGACGTCCAGCAACAGTGACACGGGCGGCACACATCCCGGTGACCGCTGGTGTTGCACCATCAGCTACTCGGACAAGAGTGATCAGAGCAGGAGTGAGCACTTTCTTGAGTCGAGCACAAAGGCAGGAGTTCATGACTGATATGTGAGCGCCGGTGTCAATTAGTGCTGCCACAGAAGTACCGTCAACATTTACTTTAATCAAGTTGTCGTGTCCGGGTATCGTGTGTAGAGGAATTTCGGGTCGTGTCGTCGAAGCAGGCTCACGTCTAGGAGCTGCGCCCGTCAGTTTTCCGAGGACTGGTGGTAGGAGGGTGAGGGGGAGCGGCGTCGGTTAGTTGAGCGGGACATCCGTCCAGAGGGCGACGGGGAGTGGCTTGGTCGGGCGGGCCTGGATGGCGAAGCATCATCTTGTGCCATGTAGATCGGTATCCGAGAGCCAGGAGGTGGACGTCGGGTGTTGGCATAATGCGACCACGGCTGCCAACCCCAAGAAGTGCGGCAATGACGTGAAATATGGCCCACTCGTCCACAGTTGAAGCAGATCGGCCTGTCATCGGAAGTTCGCCATTCTGCCGGGTTCCGGTAACGTAGGCGGTTGTTCGGTCCGCGGGACATATTAGGGGTACTGGGCAGTCGGTAGTCAGGCGGTTAACGGGGCATAGCGTCTGAAGTCCGGCGTTGGCCAGTTCCTGGCGTACGACACTCTTGATTAAAGAAATCGTGGCGCGAGAATCGTCAGGGGCCTCGACTTGGGCAGACAGAGAAGATGCTGCCTCGATTTTGTGTCGCACGATGCGCACGATATTGTCAGAAGCAGCAGGGGCTGGTGCCAAACGGGCGTCCTCGCAGGTTGATGTTGCAGCCGTGTTGGGAAGACGCGAAAAGTGTGGAGTGATACGGCGACTTTTCGCGTCTTCGAAGCGTCGGCATTCATTAATAACGTCGTCTACGGTCGATGAGTTTCGATATACGAGGAGATGGAAAGCGTCATCGACGATTCCTTTGAGGATGTGCGCGACCTTTTCAGATTCCGGCATCTTGTCATCAACCTTCCGGCAGAGGGCGAGCACATGTTGTATGTATGTGACGTACGACTCGGTGCCGGACTGGAGTCGGGACGCTAGTTCTTTTTGTGCAGCACGACGACGCCCGATGGGCTTGCCGAAGAGATCGATGAGTTTCTGCTTACAGATGTCCCAACTCGTGATATCTTTCTCGTGGTTGGAAAACCAAACTTTAGCTGTACCATCAAGGTAAAAAATAATATTGGCCAACATGAGCGTTGGATCCGAGTTGTAAAGAGCACTCACCCTTTCGTACAGCTGAAGCCATTCCTCCACGTCAGTGCTGTCACTGCCCGAAAATGTGCCTGGGTCACGCGGTTGAGTCAGGACGACGGTGCGGTTATTAGCAGCTGGATGCGGTGCTGTTGGTTGCTGCGTAGTTGGACGAAGCACGGTTGGGGTAGTCTCCGAAGAATCCTCGTGTTCGTCTTGATCAGTAAAGTGAAAAGTTGGGCGAGTTGGTGCTGGTTCATGATGATAAGGGGCGCGAAAAAAAAACGACACACAACAGAGAAGAAGTACACGGGACGACGCGCTACTAGCAACTGGAATATTTTATTCAGGAAACACCATTTATACCGCAGTGACATCAAATTTAACCCAACGTATCGACTAAAAACTAAAAATACATGCTCAGCATGCCTACAAGTAACGTTGCAGATAGGCTATCTCCCCTTCCTGCAGACTGATAGAGGGGTGGCTGATGCAATCGGGCCCCTCCCTCTGGATAAAGAGGGCTTCTATAATCTCCCTCTCCGCTGAGCCCCCGTGCCTGTAGATTACAGTTGTCTGCTCAAATGCCGGCTTACAGTTACCCTGATCGCACCCTCTGCAATGCATCGCCAGATGCGTGAACGGCCTTCCTATTAAAGAGCTGCTGTGCTCTCGCAACCGCACGTTGAGGCATCTACCAGTTTGCCCTATGTATGCCTTGCCGTACGACAGTGGTATTCTATATACAACACCACGTGCGCAAGGAACGAACTGCCTTACGTGCTTAATGGCACATCCTCTTTTTTCACACTGCTTTGGCCTACCTGTCTTCTTACCAACCGCTGAGCAGATGCGGCCCACCTTGTTTTCTGCGGAGAACACGAGATCCACCCCATACCTCAAAGCCACTCTCTTAAGGCCGTGCGAAAGCCAGTGGATATACGGGATTTTTGACACTCTTTTTCTTCCCTGCGGGACATTCTTGTCTAAACCTGTCCCAGTCCGTTGCTTAATGGACTTTTTTATTTTTTCGCAAGCAGCAGCTAAGACATTATCAAGAAACGCCGCGTCTCTTAGTCTTTCCACCTGCGCGAAAAAACTTGTCTTCATAAGATGTGGGCATGATCTGTCCAACGCCGTTTTTAGGCACGTCATGGCAATGCCATTTTTTACTAGGCGAGAGTGCCCAGAGCTGTAATCAAGAAGCGGCTTCGCGGTCCTAGGGGAAAACATCCAACACACGTGTTTTTGTTGGAATGACAGCTGCAAATCCAGAAAACGCAGCTGTCCATTCTTCGGCACTTCGCACGTGAATGTCAAGCCCCGCCCCTTATTACCAAACACACTGAGCACTTCATCAACTCTGCTATCAAAGTTGGCTGAATTAATCAACAGCAAATAGTCGTCCACATATCTGTACACTTTTTGGACCAAACCATCAAGGCCAGTTACAAGATCGTTGTCAACTCTGGCTAAAAAAATGTTGCTCAGTACTGGAGCCACTTTGGATCCAATACAGATCCCTGATCTCTGCACAAAGTTCTTACCCTTCCAGCCGACGTACGTGTGTTTTATGTAAAAGAACAATAATTCTAAAAAACTTTGAACAGAGATGCCGCACTTGGTCACAAACTTCATTTCATCATTGTTGCCAATGCACTCTTTCACACTAGTCATCAGTTCATCATGAGGCAGTGAATAATACAAGTCTTCTATGTCGATGCTAAATCCCGAAGTGTTCTCATGGGCATTTCCTTTAAGGAAGTTCACTACCGTAGACGAGTTCGGAATGATGAACGGGTCCTCCACTTTCAATGAGCTCAACTGCGACTGAAGATAGGTAGACACCGCAAGACACCAAGTGCCTCTCTCCGACACGATCGCACGGAAAGGAAAGTCTGGTTTGTGTGTTTTCACTGAAAAGAATGTCTCCATAGTAGAGCCTTTTATCTTTTTCACTTCACTGCACACTTTTTCTAAGTTTAACCGAAGTAGGAGCTCGCGCACTTTTTTTACTACCTCCTGCGGCTTCTCCGACACTTCGCGAAAGTTTTTACACACCGCCGCACCTGCTTTTTCACTGAACATACCTTCAGGCATAACTACAAAGGATCCTTCTTTGTCCGACAGAAGAACACGCAGGCCATTAGTAGTAAAAAAATCAATAGCGGGATCGAGACTAACAACCCGTTTTTTCCTACCTTCTGACCGCGGTAGAAGTTCCACACACTCTGTGATACACCTAGATTTGTCTTCTTCCTTGACCTTGTTGGACACCGACCTTGCCAAGGCCACCTTATCGATGGCCCGTAGGTGTGGCTCCAAACAAAACTTTGGGCCCAGCTGAAGCACTCTCTTGTGTTCCTCAGGAATGTGGACGTCATCCATGACGACTACCGGCCGTTCAGGGAGGCGCTTTTTCTTTCTTGTCGGCAGTGTAGGTTGTTAGTGGGCATGAGACCTCTGTCTGTCTAACCATCTGTCTTGACGTCTGTCTGGACGTCTGTCTTGACGTCTGTCTGGACGTCTGTCTGTATGGACGTCTTTGTTGACGTTTGTCTGTCTGGACGTCTGTCGTGACCTGTGTCTGCACGTCTGTCTTTATATCGCTCTGTCTGGACGTCTGTCTGGACATCTGTCTTGACGTCTGTCTGGACGTCTCTCTGTCTGGACGTCTGTCTTGACATCTGTCTGTCTGGACGTCTGTTTTGACGTCTGTCTGTCTGGACGTCTGTCTGGACGTCTGTCTTGACGTCTGTCTGTCTGGACGTCTGTCTTGACGTCAGTCTTGACGTCTGTCTGTCTGGACGTCTGCCTGTATGGTCGTCTGTATCGACGTCTGTCTGTCTTGACGTCTGTCTGGACATCTGGTTTGACATCAGTCTGTCTTGACGGCTGTCTTTCTTGACGTCTGTCTTGATGTCTGTCTTGACGTCTGTCTGGACGTCTCTCTGTGTGGACGTCTGTCTGTCTGGACGCTTGTCTGTCTGGACGTCTGTCTGGCCGTCTTGTCCTGACGTCTGTTTGTCTGAACGTCTGTCTTGACGTATGTCTGTATGGACGTCTTTCCTGACGTCTGTCTGTCTGGACGTCTGCCTTGACGTCTGTCATGACGTCTGTTTTCACGTCTGTCTTGATGTCTGCCGGTCTGGACCTCTGTCTGGCTGGAAGTCTATCTGGACGTCTGTCATAACGTCTGTCTTTACATATGTCTTGATGTCTGTCTGGACGTCTGTCTAGACGTCTGTCTTGAAGTCTGTCTGTCATGACGTCTGTCGGTCTGGACGTCTGTCCTGATGTCTGTCTGTCTGGACATCTGTTCTGACCTCTGTCTGTCTAAACATCTCTCTTGACGTCTGTCTGGACGTCTGTCTTGACGTCTGTCTGTCTTGACAACTGTCTGGACGTCTGTCTGTATGGACGTCTTTGTTGACGTTTGTCTGTCTGGACGTCTGTCGTGACGTCTGTCTTGACGTCTATCTTGATGTCGGTCTGTCAGGACGTCTGTCTGGACATCTGTCTTGACGTCTGTCTTGCATCTGTCTGTCTGGACGTCTGTCTTGACATCTGTCTGTCTGGACGTCTGCCCTGACGTCTGTCTGTCTGGACGTCTGCCTTGATGTCTGTCAGGACGTCTGTCTTGACGTCTGTCCTGATGTCTGTCTGTCTGGACGTCTGTCATGACGTCTGTCTGGACGTCTGGCTTGACGTCTGTATGTATGGACGTCTGTCTGGACGTCTGCCTGTCTGCCTTGACGTCTGTCTGTGTGGACATCTGTCTTGACGTCTGTCTGTAAGGACATCTGTCTGGACGTCTGTCTGTCTTGACGTCTGTCTGTCTGGACGTCTGCCTGGAGGTCTGTCTGTATGGACGTCGGTCATGACGTCTGTCTGTCTGGACATCTGTCTTGACGTCTGTGTGGACGTGTGTCCTGACGTTTGTCTTGACGTCTGTCTGGACGTCTGTCTGGACGTTTGTCCATCGACGTCTGTCTGGGAGTCTGTCTTGACGTCTGTCTTGACGTCTGTTTGTCTGGACGTCTGTCTTGACGTCTGTCTGTCTTGACGTCTGTCTTGACGTCTGTCTGGACGTCTGTCTGTATGGACATCTGGACGTCTGCCTTGATGTCTGCCTTAACGTCTGTCTGTCTGGACGTCTGTCTGTCTTGACGTGTGTCTGTCTGGACGTCTCTCTGGACGTATGTCTTGAAGTCTGCCTGGACGTCTGTCTTGATGTATATCTTGATGTCTGTCTGTCTGAACATCTGTCTGGACATCTGTCTTGACGTCTGTCTGTCTGGACATATGTCCTGTGTCTGTCTTGACGTCTGTCTGTCTGGACGTCTGCCTGGAAGTCTGTCTTGACATCTGTCTGTCTGGACGTCTGTCTGTCTGGATGTCTGTCTGTCTTGACGTCTGTCTTGATGTCTGTCTTGACGTCTCTCTGTATGGACGTCTGTCTGTCTGGACATCTGTCTGGATGTTTGTCTGTATGGAAGTCAGTCTTGACATCTGTCTGTCTAGACGTCTGTCTTGACGTCTGTCCGTATGGACGTCGGCCTGTATGGACATCTGTCTTGACGTCTGTCTGTCTGGACGACTGTCTGTATGGACGTCTGTCTGGACGTCTGTCTTGACGTCTGTCTGTATGAAAGTCTGTCTGGACATCTGTCTGGACGTCTGTCTTGACGTCTGTCTGTCTGGACGTCTGTCTTGAAGTCTGTCTTGACGTCTGTCTGTCTGGACGTCTGTCTGTCTTGACGTCCGTCTGGACGTCTGTCCTGCGTCTGTCTTGACGTCTGTCTTGACGTCTGTCTTTCTGGACATCTGTCTTGACGTCTGTCTGGATGTCTGTCTTGACATCTGTATGTCTGGACGTCTGTCTGTCTTGACGTCTGTTTTGATGTCTGTCTTGACATCTGTCTGGACGTCTCTCTGTATTGACGTCTGTCTGTCTTGGCGTCTGTCTGGATGTCTGTCTGTATGGACGTCTGTCTTGGCGTCTGTCATGACGTCTGTCTGTCTGGACGTCTGTCTGTATGGACGTCTGTCTTGACGTCTGTCTTGACGTTTGTCCTGACCTCTGTCTAGTTCTCTGACCAGACATGTGTCTTGACGTCTGTCTGGCTGGACGTCTGTCTGGGCATCTGTCTTGACGTCTGTCTTGACGTCTGTCTGGACGTCTGTCCTGACGTCTGTCTGTTATGACATCGGTCTGGACGTTGGTCTTAACGTCTGTCTGTTCTGACGTCTGTCTGGACGTCTATCTTGATGTCTGTCTGTCTGGACATCTGTCTTGACGTATGTCTGTATGGGAGTCTGTCTTGGCGTTTGTCTTGACGTCTGTCCGGACGTCTGTCTGGACGTCTGGACATCTGTCTGGACGTCTGGACATCTGTCTGGACGTCTGGACATCTGTCTGGACCTCTGTCTTGACGTCTGTCGTTCTGGACATTTGTCTTGACATCTGTCTGTCTGGATGTCTGCCCTGACGTCTGCCTGTCTGGACGTCTGCCATGAAGTCCGTCGGGACGTCTCTCTTGACGTCTGTCTTGACATCTGTCTGTCTGGACGTCTGTCTGTCGGGACGTCTTTCTGGACGTCTGTCATGACCTCTGTCTTGACGTCTGTCTTGACGTCTGTCTGGACGTCTGTCCTGACGTTTGTCTTGACGTCTCTCTGGACCTCTGACCGGACGTCTGTCTTGACGTCTGTCTTGATGTCTGTCTGTCTGGACGTCTGTCCTGACCTCTGTCTGTGTAAACATCTGTCTTGACCTCTGTCTGGATCTCTGTCTGGACGTCTGTCTGTATGGACGTCTGTATTGACGTCTGTCTGTCTTGACATCTGTCTGGACATCTGTCTTGACATCAGTCTGTCTTGACATCTCTCTTTCTTGACGTCTGTCTTGATGTCTGTCTTGACGTCTGTCTGGACGTCTCTCTGTGTGGTCGTCTGTCTGTTTGGACGTCTGTCTGGACGTCTGTCTGTCTGGACATCTGTCTGGACGTCTGTCAGGACGTCTGTCTTGACGTCTGTCTGGACGTCTGTCTTGACGTCTGTCTGGATGTCTGTCTGTATGAATGTCTGTCTGGACGATTGCCTTGTTGTCTGTCTTGAAGTCTGTCTGTCTGGACGTCTGTCTGTCTTGACGTCCATCTGGACGTCTTTGTTGACGTATGTCTGGACGTCTGTCTTGCCGTCTGTCTTTGGACGTGTGTCATGACGTTTGTCTTGACGTCTGTCTGTCTGGACGTCTGTCTGTCTGGACGTCTGTGTGGACGTCTGTCTTGATGTCTGTCTGTCTTGACGTCTGTCTGGACGTCTGTCTGTCTGGATGTCTGTCTGTCTGGACTTCTGTCCTGACGTCTGTTTGTCTTGACGTCTGTCTTGACGTCTGTCTGTATGGACGCCTGTCTGGACGCCTGTCTGTCTGGACTTCTGTCTTGACGTCTGTCTAGACGTCTGTCTGGACGTCTGTTCTGACATCTGCCTGGGCGTCTGTATTGACGTCTGTCTGTCTAGACGTCTGTCTGGACGCCTGTCTTGACTTCTTTCTGGACGTCTCTATGAACGTTTGTCTGTATGGACGTCTGTCTGGACATCTGTCCTGACGTTTGTCTTGACGTCTGTCTGAACCTCTGACCGGACGTCTGTCTTGACGTCTGTCTCGACGTCTGTCTGTCTTGATGCTGTCTGGACGTCTGTCTGTATGGACGTCTGTCTGGACGTCTGCCTTGACGTCTGGCTTAACGTCTGTCTGTCTGGACATCTGTCTTGACGTCTGTCTGTCTGGACGTCTGTCTGTCTTGACGTCTGTGCGAACGTCTGTCTTGACCTCTGCCTGGACGTCTGTCGTGACATATGTCTTGACGTCTGTCTGTCTGGACGTCTTCCCTGATGTCTGTCTGTCTGGACGTCTTCCCTGACGTCTGTCTGTCTGGACATCTGCCTTGACGTCTGTCAGGACGTCTGTCTTCACGTCTGTCTTGATGTCTGCCAGTCTTGACCTCTGTCTGGCTGGAGGTCTATCTGGACGTCTGTCATAACGTCTGTCTTTACATATGTCTTGATGTCTGTCTGGACGTCTGTCTGGACGTCTGTCTTGAAGTCTGTCTGTCATGACGTCTGTCGGTCTGGACGTCTGTCCTGATGTCTGTCTGTCTGGACGTCTGTCCTGACCTCTGTCTGTCTAAACATCTCTCTTGACGTCTGTCTGGACGTCTGTCTTGACGTCTGTCTGTCTTGACGACTGTCTGGACGTCTGTCTGTATGGACGTCTTTGTTGACGTTTGTCTGTCTGGACGTCTGTCGTGACGTCTGTCTGGACGTCTGTCTTGATGTCGGTCTGTCTGGACATCTGTCTGGACATCTGTCTTGACGTCTATCTTGACATCTGTCTGTCTGGACGTCTGTCTTGATGTCTGTCTCTCTGAACGTCTGCCTTGACGTCTGTCGGGACGTCTGTCTTGACGTCTGTCTTGACGTCTGTCAGTCTGGACATCTGTCTGTCTGGACGTCTGTCTGTCTGGACGTATGTCCTGTGTCTGTCTTGACGTCTGTCTGTCTGGACGTTTGCGTGGAAGTCTGTCTTGACATCTGTCTGTCTGGACGTCTGTCTGTCTTGACGTCTGTCTTGATATCTGTCTTGACGTCTCTCTGTATGGATGTCTGTCTGTCTTGACATCTGTCGGGACGTTTGTCTGTATGGAAGTCAGTCTTGACGTCTGTCTGGACATCTGTCTGTCTAGACGTCTGTCTGGACATCTGTCTGTATGGACGTCTGTCATGACGTCTGTCTGTCTGAATGTCTGTCTTGACGTCTGTCTGGACGTCTGTCTGTATGGACGTCTGCCTGTAGGTACATCTGTCTTGACGTCTGTCTGGACCTCTGTTTGTCTGGACGTCTGTCTGGACGTCTGTCATGAGGTCTGTCTTGACATCTGTCTTGATGTCTGTCTGGACGTCTGTCTGGACGTCTGTCTTGAAGTCTGTCTATCATGACGTCTGTCTGTCTGGACGTCTGTCCTGACGTCTGTCTGTCTGGACGTCTGTCCTGACCTCTGTCTGTGTAAACATCTGTCTTGACGTCTGTCTGGATCTCTGTATGGACGTCTGTCTGTATGGACGTCTGTATTGACGCCTGTCTGTCTTGACGTCTGTCTGGACATCTGTCTTGACATCAGTCTGTCTTGACGTCTCTCTTTCTTGACGTCTCTCTTTCTTGACGTCTGTCTTGATGTCTCTCTTGACGTCTGTCTGAACGTCTTTCTGTGGACGTCTGTCTGGATGTCTGTCTGTCTAGACATCTGTCTGGACCTCTGTCATGACGTCTGTCTTGACGTCTGTCTGGATGTCTGTCTGTATGAACGTCTGTCTGGACGAATGCCTTGTTGTCTGTCTTGAAGTCTGTCTGTCTGGACGTCTGTCTTGAAGTATGTCTTGACGTCTGTCTGTCTGGACGTCTGTCTGTCTTGACGTCCATCTGGACATCTTTGTTGACGTATGTCTGGACGTCTATCTGGACATCTGTGCCGACGTCTGTCCTGACCTCTCTCTGTCTAAACATCTCTCTTGACATCTGTCTGGACGTCTGTCTTGACGTCTGTCTGTCTTGACGACTGTCTGGACGTCTGTCTGTATGGACGTCTTTGTTGACGTTTGTCTGCCTGGACGTCTGTCTTGATGTCGGTCTGTCTGGACGTCTGTCTGGACATCTGTCTTGACGTCTGTCTTGACATCTGTCTGTCTGGACGTCTGCCCTGACGTCTGTCTGTCTGGACGTCTGCCTGATGTCTGTCGGGACGTCTGTCCTGACGTCTGTCCAGATGTCTGTCTGTCTGGACGTCTGTCATGACGTCTGTCTGGACGTCTGGCTTGACGTCTCTATGTATGGACGTCTGTCTGGACGTCTGTCTGTCTGCCTTGACGTCTGTCTGTCTGGACATCTGTCTTGACGTCTGTCTGTCAGGACATCTGTCTGGACGTCTGCCTTGACGTCTGTCTGGAGGTCTGTCTGTATGGACGTCGGTCATGACATCTGTCTGTCTGGACATCTGTCTTGACGTCTGTGTGGACGTATGTCCTGACGGTTGTCTTGACGTCTGTCTGGACGTCTGTCTTGACGTCTGTCTGGATGTTTGTTCGTCGACGTCTGTCTGGGAGTCTGTCTTGACGTCTGTCTTGACGCCTGTCTGGACGTCTGTCTGTATGGACATCTGTTTGGACGTCTGCCTTGATGTCTGTCTTAATGTCTGTCTGTCTGGACGTCTGTCTGTCTTGACGTCTGTTTGTCTGGACGTCTCTCTGGACGTATGCCTTGAAGTCTGCCTGGACGTCTGTCTTGATGTATATCTTGATGTCTGTCTGTCTGAACGTCTGTCTTGACGTATGTCTGTATGGACGTCTTTCCTGACGTCTGTCTGTCTGGACGTCTGCCTGGACGTCTGTCATGACGTCTGTTTTCACGTCTGTCTTGATGTCTGCCGGTCTGGACCTCTGTCTGGCTGGAAGTCTATCTGGACGTCTGTCATAACGTCTGTCTTTACATATGTCTTGATGTCTGTCTGGACGTCTGTCTAGACGTCTGTCTTGAAGTCTGTCTGTCATGACGTCTGTCGGTCTGGACGTCTGTCCTGATGTCTGTCTGTCTGGACATCTGTTCTGACCTCTGTCTGTCTAAACATCTCTCTTGACGTCTGTCTGGACGTCTGTCTTGACGTCTGTCTGTCTTGACAACTGTCTGGACGTCTGTCTGTATGGACGTCTTTGTTGACGTTTGTCTGTCTGGACGTCTGTCGTGACGTCTGTCTGGACGTCTGTCTTGATGTCGGTCTGTCAGGACGTCTGTCTGGACATCTGTCTTGACGTCTGTCTTGCATCTGTCTGTCTGGACGTCTGTCTTGACATCTGTCTGTCTGGACGTCTGCCCTGACGTCTGTCTGTCTGGACGTCTGCCTTGATGTCTGTCAGGACGTCTGTCTTGACGTCTGTCCTGATGTCTGTCTGTCTGGACGTCTGTCATGACGTCTGTCTGGACGTCTGGCTTGACGTCTGTATGTATGGACGTCTGTCTGGACGTCTGCCTGTCTGCCTTGACGTCTGTCTGTGTGGACATCTGTCTTGACGTCTGTCTGTAAGGACATCTGTCTGGACGTCTGTCTGTCTTGACGTCTGTCTGTCTGGACGTCTGCCTGGAGGTCTGTCTGTATGGACGTCGGTCATGACGTCTGTCTGTCTGGACATCTGTCTTGACGTCTGTGTGGACGTGTGTCCTGACGTTTGTCTTGACGTCTGTCTGGATGTCTGTCTGGACGTTTGTCCATCGACGTCTGTCTGGGAGTCTGTCTTGACGTCTGTCTTGACGTCTGTTTGTCTGGACGTCTGTCTTGACGTCTGTCTGTCTTGACGTCTGTCTTGACGTCTGTCTGGACGTCTGTCTGTATGGACATCTGGACGTCTGCCTTGATGTCTGCCTTAACGTCTGTCTGTCTGGACGTCTGTCTGTCTTGACGTGTGTCTGTCTGGACGTCTCTCTGGACGTATGTCTTGAAGTCTGCCTGGACGTCTGTCTTGATGTATATCTTGATGTCTGTCTGTCTGAACATCTGTCTGGACGTCTGTCTTGACGTCTGTCTGTCTGGACATATGTCCTGTGTCTGTCTTGACGTCTGTCTGTCTGGACGTCTGCCTGGAAGTCTGTCTTGACATCTGTCTGTCTGGACGTCTGTCTGTCTGGATGTCTGTCTGTCTTGACGTCTGTCTTGATGTCTGTCTTGACGTCTCTCTGTATGGACGTCTGTCTGTCTGGACATCTGTCTGGATGTTTGTCTGTATGGAAGTCAGTCTTGACATCTGTCTGTCTAGACGTCTGTCTTGACGTCTGTCCGTATGGACGTCGGCCTGTATGGACATCTGTCTTGACGTCTGTCTGTCTGGACGACTGTCTGTATGGACGTCTGTCTGGACGTCTGTCTTGACGTCTGTCTGTATGAAAGTCTGTCTGGACATCTGTCTGGACGTCTGTCTTGACGTCTGTCTGTCTGGACGTCTGTCTTGAAGTCTGTCTTGACGTCTGTCTGTCTGGACGTCTGTCTGTCTTGACGTCCGTCTGGACGTCTGTCCTGCGTCTGTCTTGATGTCTGTCTTGACGTCTGTCTTTCTGGACATCTGTCTTGACGTCTGTCTGGATGTCTGTCTTGACATCTGTATGTCTGGACGTCTGTCTGTCTTGACGTCTGTTTTGATGTCTGTCTTGACATCTGTCTGGACGTCTCTCTGTATGGACGTCTGTCTGTCTTGGCGTCTGTCTGGATGTCTGTCTGTATGGACGTCTGTCTTGGCGTCTGTCATGACGTCTGTCTGTCTGGACGTCTGTCTGTATGGACGTCTGTCTTGACGTCTGTCTTGACGTTTGTCCTGACCTCTGTCTAGTTCTCTGACCAGACATGTGTCTTGACGTCTGTCTGGCTGGACGTCTGTCTGGGCATCTGTCTTGACGTCTGTCTTGACGTCTGTCTGGACGTCTGTCCTGACGTCTGTCTGTTATGACATCGGTCTGGACGTTGGTCTTAACGTCTGTCTGTTCTGACGTCTGTGTGGACGTCTATCTTGATGTCTGTCTGTCTGGACATCTGTCTTGACGTATGTCTGTATGGGAGTCTGTCTTGGCGTTTGTCTTGACGTCTGTCCGGACGTCTGTCTGGACGTCTGGACATCTGTCTGGACGTCTGGACATCTGTCTGGACGTCTGGACATCTGTCTGGACCTCTGTCTTGACGTCTGTCGTTCTGGACATTTGTCTTGACATCTGTCTGTCTGGATGTCTGCCCTGACGTCTGCCTGTCTGGACGTCTGCCATGAAGTCTGTCGGGACGTCTCTCTTGACGTCTGTCTTGACATCTGTCTGTCTGGACGTCTGTCTGTCGGGACGTCTTTCTGGACGTCTGTCATGACCTCTGTCTTGACGTCTGTCTTGACGTCTGTCTGGACGTCTGTCCTGACGTTTGTCTTGACGTCTCTCTGGACCTCTGACCGGACGTCTGTCTTGACGTCTGTCTTGATGTCTGTCTGTCTGGACGTCTGTCCTGACCTCTGTCTGTGTAAACATCTGTCTTGACCTCTGTCTGGATCTCTGTCTGGACGTCTGTCTATATGGACGTCTGTATTGACGTCTGTCTGTCTTGACATCTGTCTGGACATCTGTCTTGACATCAGTCTGTCTTGACATCTCTCTTTCTTGACGTCTGTCTTGATGTCTGTCTTGACGTCTGTCTGGACGTCTCTCTGTGTGGTCGTCTGTCTGTTTGGACGTCTGTCTGGACGTCTGTCTGTCTGGACATCTGTCTGGACGTCTGTCAGGACGTCTGTCTTGACGTCTGTCTGGACGTCTGTCTTGACGTCTGTCTGGATGTCTGTCTGTATGAATGTCTGTCTGGACGATTGCCTTGTTGTCTGTCTTGAAGTCTGTCTGTCTGGACGTCTGTCTGTCTTGACGTCCATCTGGACGTCTTTGTTGACGTATGTCTGGACGTCTGTCTTGCCGTCTGTCTTTGGACGTGTGTCATGACGTTTGTCTTGACGTCTGTCTGTCTGGACGTCTGTCTGTCTGGACGTCTGTGTGGACGTCTGTCTTGATGTCTGTCTGTCTTGACGTCTGTCTGGACGTCTGTTGTCTGGATGTCTGTCTGTCTGGACTTCTGTCCTGACGTCTGTTTGTCTTGACGTCTGTCTTGACGTCTGTCTGTATGGACGCCTGTCTGGACTGCCTGTCTGTCTGGACTTCTGTCTTGACGTCTGTCTAGACGTCTGTCTGGACGTCTGTTCTGACATCTGCCTGGGCGTCTGTATTGACGTCTGTCTGTCTAGACGTCTGTCTGGACGCCTGTCTTGACTTCTTTCTGGACGTCTCTATGAACGTTTGTCTGTATGGACGTCTGTCTGGACATCTGTCCTGACGTTTGTCTTGACGTCTGTCTGAACCTCTGACCGGACGTCTGTCTTGACGTCTGTCTCGACGTCTGTCTGTCTTGATGCTGTCTGGACGTCTGTCTGTATGGACGTCTGTCTGGACGTCTGCCTTGACGTCTGGCTTAACGTCTGTCTGTCTGGACATCTATCTTGACGTCTGTCTGTCTGGACGTCTGTCTGTCTTGACGTCTGTGTGAACGTCTGTCTTGACCTCTGCCTGGACGTCTGTCGTGACATATGTCTTGACGTCTGTCTGTCTGGACGTCTTCCCTGATGTCTGTCTGTCTGGACGTCTTCCCTGACGTCTGTCTGTCTGGACGTCTGCCTTGACGTCTGTCAGGACGTCTGTCTTCACGTCTGTCTTGATGTCTGCCAGTCTTGACCTCTGTCTGGCTGGAGCTCTATCTGGACGTCTGTCATAACGTCTGTCTTTACATATGTCTTGATGTCTGTCTGGACGTCTGTCTGGACGTCTGTCTTGAAGTCTGTCTGTCATGACGTCTGTCGGTCTGGACGTCTGTCCTGATGTCTGTCTGTCTGGACGTCTGTCCTGACCTCTGTCTGTCTAAACATCTCTCTTGACGTCTGTCTGGACGTCTGTCTTGACGTCTGTCTGTCTTGACGACTGTCTGGACGTCTGTCTGTATGGACGTCTTTGTTGACGTTTGTCTGTCTGGACGTCTGTCGTGACGTCTGTCTGGACGTCTGTCTTGATGTCGGTCTGTCTGGACATCTGTCTGGACATCTGTCTTGACGTCTATCTTGACATCTGTCTGTCTGGACGTCTGTCTTGATGTCTGTCTCTCTGAACGTCTGCCTTGACGTCTGTCGGGACGTCTGTCTTGACGTCTGTCAGTCTGGACATCTGTCTGTCTGGACGTCTGTCTGTCTGGACGTATGTCCTGTGTCTGTCTTGACGTCTGTCTGTCTGGACGTTTGCGTGGAAGTCTGTCTTGACATCTGTCTGTCTGGACGTCTGTCTGTCTTGACGTCTGTCTTGATATCTGTCTTGACGTCTCTCTGTATGGATGTCTGTCTGTCTTGACATCTGTCGGGACGTTTTTCTGTATGGAAGTCAGTCTTGACGTCTGTCTGGACATCTGTCTGTCTAGACGTCTGTCTGGACATCTGTCTGTATGGACGTCTGTCATGACGTCTGTCTGTCTGAATGTCTGTCTTGACGTCTGTCTGGACGTCTGTCTGTATGGACGTCTGCCTGTAGGTACATCTGTCTTGACGTCTGTCTGGACCTCTGTTTGTCTGGACGTCTGTCTGGACGTCTGTCATGAGGTCTGTCTTGACATCTGTCTTGATGTCTGTCTGGACGTCTGTCTGGACGTCTGTCTTGAAGTCTGTCTATCATGACGTCTGTCTGTCTGGACGTCTGTCCTGACGTCTGTCTGTCTGGACGTCTGTCCTGACCTCTGTCTGTGTAAACATCTGTCTTGACGTCTGTCTGGATCTCTGTATGGACGTCTGTCTGTATGGACGTCTTATTGACGCCTGTCTGTCTTGACGTCTGTCTGGACATCTGTCTTGACATCAGTCTGTCTTGACGTCTCTCTTTCTTGACGTCTCTCTTTCTTGACGTCTGTCTTGATGTCTCTCTTGACGTCTGTCTGAACGTCTCTCTGTGGACGTCTGTCTGGATGTCTGTCTGTCTAGACATCTGTCTGGACCTCTGTCATGACGTCTGTCTTGACGTCTGTCTGGATGTCTGTCTGTATGAACGTCTGTCTGGACGAATGCCTTGTTGTCTGTCTTGAAGTCTGTCTGTCTGGACGTCTGTCTTGAAGTCTGTCTTGACGTCTGTCTGTCTGGACGTCTGTCTGTCTTGACGTCCATCTGGACATCTTTGTTGACGTATGTCTGGACGTCTATCTGGACATCTGTGCCGACGTCTGTCCTGACCTCTCTCTGTCTAAACATCTCTCTTGACATCTGTCTGGACGTCTGTCTTGACGTCTGTCTGTCTTGACGACTGTCTGGACGTCTGTCTGTATGGACGTCTTTGTTGACGTTTGTCTGCCTGGACGTCTGTCTTGATGTCGGTCTGTCTGGACGTCTGTCTGGACATCTGTCTTGACGTCTGTCTTGACATCTGTCTGTCTGGACGTCTGCCCTGACGTCTGTCTGTCTGGACGTCTGCCTGATGTCTGTCGGGACGTCTGTCCTGACGTCTGTCCAGATGTCTGTCTGTCTGGACGTCTGTCATGACGTCTGTCTGGACGTCTGGCTTGACGTCTCTATGTATGGACGTCTGTCTGGACGTCTGTCTGTCTGCCTTGACGTCTGTCTGTCTGGACATCTGTCTTGACGTCTGTCTGTCAGGACATCTGTCTGGACGTCTGCCTTGACGTCTGTCTGGAGGTCTGTCTGTATGGACGTCGGTCATGACATCTGTCTGTCTGGACATCTGTCTTGACGTCTGTGTGGACGTATGTCCTGACGGTTGTCTTGACGTCTGTCTGGACGTCTGTCTTGACGTCTGTCTGGATGTTTGTTCGTCGACGTCTGTCTGGGAGTCTGTCTTGACGTCTGTCTTGACGCCTGTCTGGACGTCTGTCTGTATGGACATCTGTTTGGACGTCTGCCTTGATGTCTGTCTTAATGTCTGTCTGTCTGGACGTCTGTCTGTCTTGACGTCTGTTTGTCTGGACGTCTCTCTGGACGTATGCCTTGAAGTCTGCCTGGACGTCTGTCTTGATGTATATCTTGATGTCTGTCTGTCTGAACGTCTGCCTTGATGTCTGTCGGGACGTCTGTCTTGATGTCTGTCTTGACATCTGTCAGTCTGGACATCTGTCTGTCTGGACGTCTGTCGTGACGTCTGTCTGGACGTCTGTCTTGATGTCAGTCTGTCTGGACGTATGTCCTGTGTCTGTCTTGATGTCTGTCTGTCTGGACGTCTGCCTGGAAGTCTGTCTTGACATCTGTCTGTCTGGACGTCTGTCTGTCTTGATGTCTGTCTTGATGTCTGTCTTGACGTCTCTCTGTATGGACGTCTGTCTGTCTTGACATCTGTCTGGACGTTTGTCTGTATGGAAGTCAGTCTTGACATCTCTCTGGACATCTGTCTGTCTAGACGTCTGTCTGGACGTCTGTCTGTGTGAACGTCTGTCTTGACGTCTGTCTGGACGTCTGCCTGTATGGACGTCTGCCTGTATGGACATCTGTCTTGACGTCTGTCTGTCTGGACGTCTGTCATGACGTCTGTCTTGACGTCTGTCTGGACGTCTGTTTTGACGTCTGTCTGGATGTCTGTCTGTATGAACGTCTGTCTGGACGTCTGCCTTGACGTCTGTCTTGACGTCTGTCTGTCTGGACGTCTGTCTTGAAGTCTGTCTTGACGTCTGTCGTTCTGGACGTCTGTCTGTCTTGACGTCCGTCTGGACGTCTTTGTTGACGTATGTCTGGACGTCTGTCTGGACGTCTGTCTTGACGTCTGTCTTGACGTCTGTCTGGACGTCTGTCCTGACGTTTGTCTTGACGACTGTATGGACCTCTGACCGGACGTCTGTCTTGACGTCTGTCTGGATGTCTGTCTGGACGTCTGTCGTGACATCTGTCTTGACGTCTGTCCTGACGTCTGTCTGGACGTCTGTCCTGACGTTTGTCTTGACGTCTGTCTGGACCTCTGACCAGACGTCTGTCTTGACGTCTGTCTGGATGTCTGTCTGGACGTCTGCCCTGACTTCTGTCTGTCTGGACGTCTGCCTTGACGTCTGTCGGGACGTCTGTCTTGACGTCTGTCTTGATGTCTGTCAGTCTGGACGTCTGTCTGGACGTCTGTCATAACGTCTGTCTTGACATCTGTCTTGATGTCTGTCTGGACGTCTGTCTTGAAGTCTGTCTGTCATGACGTCTGTCTGTCTGGACGTCTGTCCTGACGTCTGTCTGTCTGGACGTCTGTCCTGACCTCGGTCGGTGTAAACATCTGTCTTGACGTCTGTCTGGACGTCTCTCTGTGTGGTCGTCTGTCTGTCTGGGCGTCTGTCTGGACGTCTGTCTCTCTGGACATCTGTCTGGACGTCTGTCATGACGTTTGTCTTGACGTCTGTCTGGACGTCTGTCTTGACGTCTGTCTGGATGTCTGTATGAACGTCTGTCTGGACGATTGCCTTGTTTTCTGTCTTGAAGTCTGTCTGTCTGGACGTCTGTCTTGAAGTCTGTCTTGACGTCTGTCTGTCTGGACGTCTGTCTGTCTTGACGTCCATCTGGACGTCTTTGTTGACGTGTGTCTGGAAGTCTGTCTTGACATCTGTGTGGACGTCTGTCTTGCCGTCTGTCTTTTGGACGTGTGTCTTGACGTTTGTCTTGATGTCTGTCTGTCTGGACGTCTGTCTGTCTGGACGTCTGTGTGGACGTCTGTCTGGACGTCTGTCTGTCTTGACGTCTGTCTCTCTGGATGTCTGTCTGTCTGGACATCTGTCTGGACTTCCGTCCTGACGTCTGTTTGTCTTGACGTCTGTCTTGACGTCTGTCTGTATGGACGCCTGTCTGGACGCCTGTCTGTCTGGACGTCTGTCAGTCCTGAGGTTTGTCTGGACGTCTGTCTGTCTGGACGTCTGTCTTGACGTCTGCCTGGACATCTGTTCTGACATCTGCCTGGGCGTCTGTATTGACGTCTGTCGGTCTAGACGTCTGTCTGGACGCCTGTCTTGACGTCTTTCTGGACGTCTGTATGAACGTCTGTCTGTATGGACGCGTGCCTTGACGTTTGACTGTCTGGACGTCTGTCTTGACGTCTGCCTGGACATCTGTCCTGACGTTCGTCTTGACGTCTGTCTGAACCTCTGACCGGACGTCTGTCTTGACGTCTGTCTCGACGTCTGTCTTGACGTCTGTCTGGACGTTTGTCTGTCTTGATGCTGTCTGGATGTCGGTCTATATGGACGTCTGTCTGGATGTCTGCCTTGACGTCGGCCTTAACGTCTGTCTGTCTGGACGTCTGCCTTGATGTCTGTCGGGACGTCTGTCTTGACGTCTGTCAGTCTGGACATCTGTCTGTCTGGACGTCTGTCGTGACGTCTGTCTTGACGTCAGTCTGTCTGGACGTCTGTCTTGACGTCAGTCTGTCTGGACGTATGTCCTGTGTCTGTCTTGACGTCTGTCTGTCTGGACGTCTGCCTGGAAGTCTGTCTTGACATCTGTCTGTCTGGACGTCTGTCTGTCTTGACATCTGTCTGTCTGGATGTCTGTCTGTCTTGACGTCTGCTTGATGTCTGTCTTGACGTCTCTCTGTATGGACGTCTGTCTGTCTTGACATCTGTCTGGACGTTTGTCTGTATGGAAGTCAGTCTTGACGTCTGTCTAGACGTCTGTCTGGACGTCTGTCTGTATGGACGTCTGTCTTGACGTCTGTCTGTCTGAACGTCTGTCTTGACGTCTGTCTGGACGTCTGTCTGTATGGACGTCTGTCATGACGTCTGTCTGGACGTCTGTCTTGACGTCTGTCTGGACGTCTGTCTGGATGTCTGTCTGTATGAACGTCTGTCTGGACGTCTGCCTTGACGTCTGTCTTGATGTCTGTCTGTCTGGACGTCTGTCTGTCTTGGCGCCTGTCTGGACGTCTGTCTTGACGTCGGTCTGTCTGGACGTCTGTCTTGACATCTGTTTGGACGTCTGTCCTGCGTCTGTCTTGACGTCTGTCTGTCTGGACATCTGTCTTGATGTCTGTCTGGATGTCTGTCTTGACATCTGTCTGCCTGGACGTCTGTCTGTCTTGACGTCTGTTTTGATGTCTGTCTTGACGTCTGTCTGGACGTCTCTCTGTATGGACGTCTGTCTGTCTTGGCGTCTGTCTGGATGTCTGTCTGTATGGACGTCTGTCTTGGCGTCTGTCATGACGTCTGTCTGTCTGGACGTCTGTCTGGACATCTGTCTGTATGGACGTCTGCCTGTCTGGACGTCTGTCTTGACGTCTGTCTGTCTGGACGTCTGTCTTGACGTCTGTTTGTCTTGACGTCTGTCTGGACGTCTGTCAGTCTTGACGTCTGCCGGGACGTCTATCTTGACATCTGCCTGGACGTCTGTCCTGACGTCTGCCTGGGCATCTCTCTTGACGTCTGTCTGTCCGGACGTCTGTCTGGACGTGTGTTTTGACGTCTTTTTGGGCGTTTGTATGAACGTCTGTCTGTCTGGACGTCTGGACATCTGTCTGGACATCTCTCTTGACGTCTGTCTGGACGTATGTCTTGACCTCTGTCTGTCCGGACTTCTGCACTGACGTCTCTCTGTCTGGACGTCTGTCTGAATGTCTGTCCAGACTTCTGTCGTGACGTCTGTCTTGACGTCTGTCTGGACATCTGTCCTGATGTTTGTCTTGACGTCTGTCTGGACCTCTGACCGGGCGTCTGTCTGGACGTCTGTCAGGTCGTCTGTATTGACGTCTGTCTTTACGTCTGTCCTGACGTCTGATGTCTTTAGGTCTGCCTGGACGTCTGTCTTAACACCTGTCTGTCTTGACGTCAGTCTGGACGTCTGTCTGTATGGACATCTGTCTTGACGTCTGTCGGTACGGACGTCTGTCTTGACGTATGTTTGTATGGACGTCTCTCTTGACGTTTGTCTTGACGTCTGTCCGGACGTCTGTCTGGACATCTGTCTGGACGTCTGTCTTGACGTCTGTCTGGACGTCTGTCTCTCTGGATGTCTGTCTGTCTGGACATCTGTGTGGATGTCTTACTTGATGTCTGTCTTGACGTCTGTCTGTCTGGACGTCTGCCCTGATGTCTGTCTGTCTGAATGTCTGCCTTGACGTCTGTCGGGACGTCCGTCTTGACGTCTGTCTTGACGTCTGTCTGGACGTCTGTCTTGACGTCTGTCTGTCTGGACGTCTGCCCTGACGTCTGTCTGTCTGGACGTCTGCCTTAATGTCTGCCGGGACGTCTGTCTTGACGTCTGTCCTGATGTCTGTCTGTCTGGACGTCTGTCATGACGTCTGTCTGGACGTCTGGCTTGACGTCCGTATGTATGGACATCTGTCTGGACGTCTGTCTGTCTGCCTTGACGTCTGTCTGTCTGGACATCTGTCTTGACGTCTGTCTGTCAGGACATCTGTCTGGACGTCTGTCTGTCTTGACGTCTGTCTGTCTGGATGTCTGCCTTGACGTCTGTCCTGAGGTCTGTCTGTATGGACGTCAGTCATGACGTCTGTCTGTCTGGACATCTGTCTTGAATTCTGTGTGGACGTATGTCCTGCGTTTGTCTTGACGTCTGTCTGGACGTCTGTCTTGACGTCTGTCTGGACGTTTGTCCGTCGACGTCTGTCTGGGAGTCTGTTTTGACGTCTGTCTTGACGTCTGTTTGTCTGGACGTCTGTCTTGACGTCTGTCTTGATGTCTGTCTGGACGTCTGTCTGTATGGACATCTGGACGTCTGCCTTGATGTCTGTCTGGACGTCTGTCTGTCTTGACGTCTGTCTGTCTGGACGTCTCTCTGGACGTATGTCTTGAAGTCTGCCTGGACGTCTGTCTTAATGTATATTTTGATGTCTGTCTGTCTGAACGTCTGCCTTGATGTCTGTCGGGACGTCTGTCTTGGTGTCTGTCTTGACGTCTGTCAGTCTGGACATCTGTCTGTCTGGACGTCTGTCGTGACGTCTGTCTGGACGTCTGTCTTGACGTCAGTCTGTCTGGACGTTTGTCTTGATGTATGTCTGTCTGGACGTATGTGCTGTGTCTGTCTTGACGTCTGTCTGTCTGGACGTCTGCCTGGGAGTCTGTCTTGACATCTGTCTGTCTGGATGTCTGTCTGTCTTGACATCTGTCTGTCTGGACATCTGTCTGTCTTGACGTCTGTCTTGATGTCTGTCTTGACGTCTCTCTGTGTGGACGTCTGTCTGTCTTGACATCTGTCTGGACGTCTGTCTGTATGGACGTCTGTCATGACGTCTGTCTGTCTGAACGTCTGTCTTGACGTCTGTCTGTACGTCTGTCTGTATGGACGTCTGCCTGTATGGACATCTGTCTTGACGTCTGTCTGTCTGGACGACTGTCTGTCTGGACGTCTGTCTGGACGTCTGTCATGACGTCTGTCTTGACGTCTGTCTGGACGTCTGTCTGGATGTCTGTCTGTATGAACGTCTGTCTGGACGTCTGCCTTGACGTCTGTCTTGATGTCTCTCTGTCTGGACGTCTGTCTTGAAGTCTGTCTTGATGTCTGTCTGTCTGGACGTCTGTCTGTCTTGACGTCCGTCTGGACGTCTTTGTTGACGTATGTCTGGACGTCTGTCTGTCTTGGCGCCTGTCTGGACGTCTGTCTGTCTGGACGTCTGTCCTGCGTCTGTCTTGACGTCTGTCTGTCTGGACATCTGTCTTGACGTCTGTCTGGATGTCTGTCTTCACATCTGTCTGTCTGGACGTCTGTCTGTCTTGACGTCTGTCTGGACGTCTCTCTGTATGGACGTCTGTCTGTCTTGGCGTCTGTCTGGATGTCTGTCTGTATGGACGTCTGTCTTGGCGTCTGTCATGACGTCTGTCTGTCTGGACGTCTGTCTGGACATCTGTCTGTATGGACGTCTGCCTGTATGGACGTCTGTCTTGACGTCTGTCTGTCTGGACATCTGTCTGGACATCTGTATTGACGTCTGTCTGGACGTCTGTCTGGACGTCTGTCTTGACGTCTGTCTGTCTGGATGTCTGCCCTGACGTCTGTCTGTCTTGACGTCTGCCCTGACGTCTGTCGGGACGTCTGTCTTGACGTCTGTGTTGACGTCTGTCTGTCTGGACGTGTGTCATGACGTCTGTATGGACGTCTGTCTTGACGTCTGTCTGTATGGACGTCTGTCTGGACCTCTGACCGGACGTCTGTCTTGACGTCTGTCTGGACCTCTGTCTGTCTTGACGTCTGTCTTGATGTCTGCATTGACGTCTGTCTGGAAGTCTCTCTGTATGGACGTCTATCTGTCTGGACGTCCGTCTGTATGGACGTCTGTCATGACGTTTGTCTGTCTGGACGCCAGTCTTGACGTCTGTCTGGACGTCTGTCTTGACGTCTGTCTGTATGGACGTGTGTCTTGATGTCTCTCTGTCCTGACGTCTGTCTGGACGTCTGTCTTGACGGGTGTCTGGACGTCTGTCTGTCATGACGTCTGTCGGTCTGGATGTCTGTCCTGACGTCTGTCTGGACGTCTGTCCTGACCTGTCTGTCTAAACATCTGTCTTGACCTCTATCTGGATGTCTGTCTTGAAGTCTGTCTGTCTTGGCGTCTGTCTGGACGTCTGTCTGTCTGGACGTCTGTCATGACGTCTGTCTGGACGTCTGTCTTGACGTCTATCTGTCTGGATGTCTGACTTGACGTCTGTCTGTCTGGACGTCTGCCTGTCTGGACGTCTCCCTTGACGTCTGTCGGGACGTCTCCCTTGACGTCTGTCGGGACGTCTGTATTGACGTCTGTGTTGACGTCCGTCTGTCTGGACGTCTGTCATGACGTCTGTATGGACATCTGTTTTGATGTCTGTCTGTATGGACGTCTGTCTTGACGTCTGTCCGGACGTCTGCCTTGACGTCTGTCTGGACGTCTGCCTGTCTTGACATCTGTCTGGACGTCTGGCTGTATGGACGTCTGTCATGACGTCTGTCTGTCTGGACATCTGTCTTGACGTCTGTCTTGACGTTTCTCTTTACGTCTGTCCATACCTCTGACCGGACGTCTGTCTTGATGTCTGTCTGGACGTTTGTCTGTCTGGACGTCTGTCTGGGCGTCTGTCTTGACGTCTGTCTGGACCTCTGACCGGACGTCTGTCTTGACGTCTGTCTGGATGTCTGTCTGTATGGACATCTGTCTGGACGTCTGCCTTGACGTCTGTCTGAACGTCTGCCGTGACGTTTTTCTTGACGTCTGTCTGGACCTCTGACCGGACATCTGTCTTGACGTCTGTCTGGACATCTGTCTTGACGTCTGTCCGCCTGGACGTCTGTCTTGACGTCTGTCTGGACGTCTGCATTGACGTCTGTCTGGACATCTGTCATGACGTCTGTCTGGACATCTGCCTTGACGCCTGTCTGTCTGGACGTCTGTCTTGACGTCTGTCCAGACAATTGTCTTGATGTCTGTCTGGACCTCTGACCAGACGTCTGTCTGGACGTTTGTCTGCCTGAACATCTGTCTCGGCATCTGTCTTGGCGTCTCTTTGTCTCGACGTCTGTCTTGACGTCTATCTGTCTTGACGTCTGTCTGGATTTCTGTCTGTCTTGATGTCTGCTCTGACGTCTGTCTGTCTGGAGGTCTGCCTTGACGTCTACTGGGACATCTGTCTTGACGTCTGTCAGTCTGGATGTCTGTCTTGACATCTGTCTGGACATCTGTCTGGACTTCTGCCTTGACGTCTGTCTGGACATCTGTCATGATGTCTGTCTGGACGTCTGTCTGGACGTCTGTCTTGACGTCTGTCTGGACGTCTGTCCTGAAGTTTGTCTTGACGTCTGTCTGGACCTCTGACCGGACATCTGTCTTGACGTCTGTCTGAATGTCTGTCTGTATGGACGTCTGTCTGGAAGTCTGCCTTGACGTCTGCCTTAACGTCTGTCTGTCAGGACGTCTGTCTTGACGTCTGTCTGTCTGGAAGTCTGCCTTGACGTCTGCCTTAACGTCTGTCTGTCTTGACGTCTGTCCTGACGTTTGTCTTTACATCTGTCTGGACCTCTGACCGGACGTCTGTCTTGACGTCTGCCTGGACGTCTGTCTGGGCGTTGTCCTGACATCTGTCTTGACGTCTGTTTGTCTGGACGTCTGTCTTGACGTCTGTCTGAACGTCTGTCTTGACGTCTGTCTGTCTTGACGTCTGTCTGAATGTCTGTCTGGACTTCTGCCTTGACGTCTGTCTTAACATCTGTCTGTCTGGACGTCAGTCTTGACGTCTGTCTGTCTTGATGTCTGTCTGTCGGGACGTCTGTCTGGACGTCTGTCTGTCTTGACGTCTGTCTGTCTGGACGTCTGTCTTGACGTCTGTCTCAACATCTGTCATGACGCCTGTCTCTCTGGACGTCTGTCTGGGCGTCTGTCTTGACGTCTGTCTCTCTTGATCTCTGTCTGTCTGGACTTCTGTCTGGACGTCTGTCTGTCGGGACCTCTGTCTGGACGTCTGTCTGTCTGGACGTCTGTCTGTCTGGACGTCTGTCTGGACGTCTGTCTGGACGTCTGCCTTGACGTCTGTCTGGACATCTGTCATGATACCTGTCTGTCTGGACGTCTGCCTTGACGTTTGCCCTAAAGTCTGCCTGTCTGGACGTCTGTCTTGACGTCTGTCTGTCTGGACGTCTGCCTTGAGTTCTGTCTGGACGTCTGTTATGACGTCTGTCTCGACGTCTGTCTGGACGTCTGTCCTGATGTTTGTCTTGATGTCTGTCTTGACCTCTGACCGGACATCTGTCTTGATGTCTGTCTGGACGTCTGTCCTGACGTCTGTCTTGACGTCTGTCCTTACGTCTGTCTGGACGTCTGTCATGACGTCTGTCTGGACGTCTGTCTGTCTGGATGTCTGCCCTGACGTCTGCCTGTCTTGACATCTGCCCTGACGTCTGTCGGGACGTCTGTCTTGACGTCTGTGTTGACGTCTGTCTGTCTGGACGTCTGTCTTGACGTCTGTCTGGACGTCTGTCTTGACGTCTGTCTGCCTTGACGTCTGTCTGAATGTCTGTCTGTATTGACGTCTGGACGTCTGCCCTGACGTCTGTCTTAACATCTGCCTGTCTGGACGTCAGTCTTGACGTCTGTCTGTGTTGATGTCTGTCTGTCGGGACGTCTGTCTGGACCTCTGTCTGTCTTGGCGTCTGTCTGTCTGGATGTCTGTCTGGACGTCTGTCTTGACATCTGTCTCAACAACTGTCATGACGCCTTTCTGACTGGACATCTGTCTGGACGTCTGTCTTGACGTCTGTCTGTCTTGATGTCTCTCTGTCTGGACGTCTGTCTGGATGTCTGTGTGGACGTCTGTCCTGACGTTTGTCTTGATGTCTGCCTGGACCTCTGACCAGACGTCTGTCTTTACGTCTGTCTGGATGTCTGTCTGTATAGACGTCTGTCTGGACGTCTGCCTTGACGTCTGCCCTAAAGTCTGTCTGTCTGGACGTCTGCCTTGACGTTTGCCCTAAAGTCTGCCTGTCTGGACGTCTATCTTGACGTCTGTCTGTCTGGACGTCTGCCTTGAGTTCTGTCTGGACGTCTGTTATGACGTCTGTCTCGACGTCTGTCTGGACGTCTGTCCTGATGTTTGTCTTGACGTCTGTCTTGACCTCTGACCGGACATCTGTCTTGATGTCTGTCTGGACGTCTGTCCTGACGTCTGTCTTGACGTCTGTCCTTACGTCTGTCTGGACGTCTGTCTGGACGTCTGCCTTGACGTCTGACTGGACGTCTGTCATGACGTCTGTCTGTCTGGACGTCTGCCTGGACGTCTGTCCTGACGTCTGTCTGTCTGGACGTCTGCCTTACGTCTGTCTGTCATGACCTCTGTCTGTCTAAACACCTGTCATGACGTCTATCTGGACGTCTATCTTGAAGTCTGTCTGTCTTGGCGTCTGTCTGGACGTCTGTCATGACGTCTGTCTGGACGTCTGTCTGTCTGGATGTCTGCCCTGACGTCTGCCTGTCTTGACATCTGCCCTGACGTCTGTCGGGACGTCTGTCTTGACGTCTGTGTTGACGTCTGTCTGTCTGGACGTCTGTCTTGACGTCTGTCTGGACGTCTGTCTTGACGTCTGTCTGCCTTGACGTCTGTCTGAATGTCTGTCTGTAATGACGTCTGGACATCTGCCTTGACGTCTGTCTTAACATCTGTCTGTCTGGACGTCAGTCTTGACGTCTGTCTGTGTTGATGTCTGTCTGTCGGGACGTCTGTCTTGACGTCTGTCTGTCTTGGCGTCTGTCTGTCTGGATGTCTGTCTGGACGTCTGTCTTGACATCTGTCTCAACAACTGTCATGACGCCTTTCTGACTGGACATCTGTCTGGACGTCTGTCTTGACGTCTGTCCTGACGTCTGTCTTGACGTCTGTCCTTACGTCTGTCTGGACGTCTGTCTGGACGTCTGCCTTGACGTCTGTCTGGACGTATGTCATGACGTCTGTCTGTCTGGACGTCTGCCTGGACGTCTGTCCTGACGTCTGTCTGTCTGGACGTCTGCCTTACGTCTGTCTGTCATGACCTCTGTCTGTCTAAACACCTGTCATGACGTCTATCTGGACGTCTATCTTGAAGTCTGTCTGTCTTGGCGTCTGTCTGGACGTCTGTCATGACGTCTGTCTGGACGTCTGTCTGTCTGGATGTCTGCCCTGACGTCTGCCTGTCTTGACATCTGCCCTGACGTCTATCGGGACGTCTGTCTTGACGTCTGTGTTGACGTCTGTCTGTCTGGACGTCTGTCTTGACGTCTGTCTGGACATCTGTCTTGACGTCTGTCTGCCTTGACGTCTGTCTGAATGTCTGTCTGTAATGACGTCTGGACGTCTGCCTTGACGTCTGTCTTAACATCTGTCTGTCTGGACGTCAGTCTTGACGTCTGTCTATGTTGATGTCTGTCTGTCGGGACGTCTGTCTTGACGTCTGTCTGTATTGGCGTCTGTCTGTCTGGATGTCTGTCTGGACGTCTGTCTTGACATCTGTCTCAACAACTGTCATGACGCCTTTCTGAACGGACATCTGTCTGGACGTGTTTCTTGACGTCTGTCTGTCTTGATGTCTCTCTGTCTGGACGTCTGTCTGGATGTCTGTGTGGACGTCTGTCCTGACGTTTGTCTTGATGTCTGTCTGGACCTCTGACCAGACGTCTGTCTTTACGTCTGTCTGGATGTCTGTCTGTATAGACGTCTGTCTGGATGTCTGCCTTGACGTCTGCCCTAAAGTCTGTCTGTCTGGACGTCTGCCTTGACGTCTGTCTGGACGTCTGTTATGACGTCTGTCTGGACGTCTGTCTGGACGTCTGTCTTGACGTTGTCTTGACGTCTGTCTTGACCTCTGACCGGACATCTGTCTTGATGTCTGTCTGGACGTCTGCCTTGACGTCTGTCTGGACGTCTGTCATAACGTCTGTCTGTCTGGACGTCTGTCCTGACGTCTGTCTGTCTGAACGTCTGTCTTGACGTCTGTCTGTCTTGACGTCTGTCTGAATGTCTGTCTGTATTGATGTCTGTCTGGACTTCTGCCTTGATGTCTGTCTTAACATCTGTCTGTCTGGACGTCAGTTTGACGTCTGTCTGTCTTGATGTCTGTCTGTCGGGACGTCTGTCTGTCTGTCTTGACGTCTGTCTGTCTGGACGTCTGTCTTGACGTCTATCTCAACATCTGTCATGACGCCTGTCTCTCTGGACGTCTGTCTGGACGTCTGTCTTGACGTCTGTCTCTCTTGATCTCTGTCTGTCTGGACTTCTGTCTGGACGTCTGTCTGTCGGGACCTCTGTCTGGACGTCTGTCTGTCTGGACGTCTGTCTGTCTGGACGTCTGTCTGGACGTCTGTCTGGACGTCTGCCTTGACGTCTGTCTGGACATCTGTCATGATACCTGTCTGTCTGGACGTCCGTCCTGACGTTTGTCTTGATGTCTGTCTGGACCTCTGACCAGACGTCTGTCTTTACGTCTGTCTGGATGTCTGTCTGTATCGACGTCTGTCTGGACGTCTGCCTTGACGTTTGCCCTAAAGTCTGCCTGTCTGGACGTCTGTCTTGACGTCTGTCTGTCTGGACGTCTGCCTTGAGTTCTGTCTGGACGTCTGTTATGACGTCTGTCTCGACGTCTGTCTGGACGTCTGTCCTGATGTTTGTCTTGATGTCTGTCTTGACCTCTGACCGGACATCTGTCTTGATGTCTGTCTGGACGTCTGTCCTGACGTCTGTCTTGACGTCTGTCCTTACGTCTGTCTGGACGTCTGTCTGGACGTCTGCCTTGACGTCTGTCTGGACGTCTGTCATGACGTCTGTCTGTCTGGACGTCTGCCTTACGTCTGTCTGTCATGACCTCTGTCTGTCTAAACACCTGTCATGACGTCTATCTGGACGTCTGTCTTGAAGTCTGTCTGTCTTGGCGTCTGTCTGGACGTCTGTCATGACGTCTGTCTGGACGTCTGTCTGTCTGGATGTCTGCCCTGACGTCTGCCTGTCTTGACATCTGCCCTGACGTCTGTCGGGACGTTTGTCGACGTCTGTGTTGACGTCTGTCTGTCTGGACGTCTGTCTTGACGTCTGTCTGGACGTCTGTCTTGACGTCTGTCTGCCCTGACGTCTGTCTGAATGTCTGTCTGTAATGACGTCTGGACGTCTGCCTTGACGTCTGTCTTAACATCTGTCTGTCTGGACGTCAGTCTTGACGTCTGTCTGTGTTGATGTCTGTCTGTCGGGACGTCTGTCTTGACGTCTGTCTATCTTGGCGTCTGTCTGTCTGGATGTCTGTCTGGACGTCTGTCTTGACATCTGTCTCAACAACTGTCATGACGCCTTTCTGACTGGACATCTGTCTGGACGTCTGTCTTGACGTCTGTCTGTCTTGATGTCTCTCTGTCTGGACGTCTGTCTGGATGTCTGTGTGGACGTCTGTCCTGACGTTTGTCTTGATGTCTGTCTGGACCTCTGACCAGACGTCTGTCTTTACGTCTGTCTGGATGTCTGTCTGTATAGACGTCTGTCTGGACGTCTGCCTTGACGTCTGCCCTAAAGTCTGTCTGTCTGGACGTCTGCCTTGACGTTTGCCCTAAAGTCTGCCTGTCTGGACGTCTGTCTTGACGTCTGCCTGTCTGGACGTCTGCCTTGAGTTCTGTCTGGACGTCTGTTATGACGTCTGTCTCGACGTCTGTCTGGACGTCTGTCCTGATGTTTGTCTTGACGTCTGTCTTGACCTCTGACCGGACATCTGTCTTGATGTCTGTCTGGACGTCTGTCCTGACGTCTGTCTTGACGTCTGTCCTTACGTCTGTCTGGACGTCTGTCTGGACGTCTGCCTTGACGTCTGTCTGGACGTCTGTCATGACGTCTGTCTGTCTGGACGTCTGCCTGGACGTCTGTCCTGACGTCTGTCTGTCTGGACGTCTGCCTTACGTCTGTCTGTCATGACCTCTGTCTGTCTAAACACCTGTCATGACGTCTATCTGGACGTCTATCTTGAAGTCTGTCTGTCTTGGCGTCTGTCTGGACGTCTGTCATGACGTCTGTCTGGACGTCTGTCTGTCTGGATGTCTGCCCTGACGTCTGCCTGTCTTGACATCTGCCCTGACGTCTGTCGGGACGTCTGTCTTGACGTCTGTGTTGACGTCTGTCTGCCTGGACGTCTGTCTTGACGTCTGTCTGGACGTCTGTCTTGACGTCTGTCTGCCTTGACGTCTGTCTGAATGTCTGTCTGTAATGACGTCTGGACGTCTGCCTTGACGTCTGTCTTAACATCTGTCTGTCTGGACGTCAGTCTTGGCGTCTGTCTGTCTGGATGTCTGTCTGGACGTCTGTCTTGACATCTGTCTCAACAACTGTCATGACGCCTTTCTGACTGGACATCTGTCTGGACGTCTGTCTTGACGTCTGTCTGTCTTGATGTCTCTCTGTCTGGACGTCTGTCTGGATGTCTGTGTGGACGTCTGTCCTGACGTTTGTCTTGATGTCTGTCTGGACCTCTGACCAGACGTCTGTCTTTACGTCTGTCTGGATGTCTGTCTGTATAGACGTCTGTCTGGACGTCTGCCTTGACGTCTGCCCTAAAGTCTGTCTGTCTGGACGTCTGCCTTGACGTCTGTCTGGACGTCTGTTATGACGTCTGTCTGGACGTCTGTCTGGACGTCTGTCTGGACGTCTGTCTTAACGTTTGTCTTGACGTCTGTCTTGACCTCTGACCGGACATCTGTCTTGATGTCTGTCTGGACGTCTGCCTTGACGTCTGTCTGGACGTCTGTCATAACGTCTGTCTGTCTGGACGTCTGTCCTGACGTCTGTCTGTCTGAACGTCTGTCTTGACGTCTGTCTGTCTTGACGTCTGTCTGAATGTCTGTCTGTATTGATGTCTGTCTGGACTTCTGCCTTGACGTCTGTCTTAACATCTGTCTGTCTGGACGTCAGTCTTGACGTCTGTCTGTCTTGATGTCTGTCTGTCGGGACGTCTGTCTGGACGTCTGTCTGTCTTGACGTCTGTCTGTCTGGACGTCTGTCTTGACGTCTGTCTCAACATCTGTCATGACGCCTGTCTCTCTGGACGTCTGTCTGGACGTCTGTCTTGACGTCTGTCTCTCTTGATCTCTGTCTGTCTGGACTTCTGTCTGGACGTCTGTCTGTCGGGACCTCTGTCTGGACGTCTGTCTGTCTGGACGTCTGTCTGTCTGGACGTCTGTCTGGACGTCTGTCTGGACGTCTGCCTTGACGTCTGTCTGGACATCTGTCATGATACCTGTCTGTCGGGACGTCCGTCCTGACGTTTGTCTTGATGTCTGTCTGGACCTCTGACCAGACGTCTGTCTTTACGTCTGTCTGGATGTCTGTCTGTATGGACGTCTGTCTGGACGTCTGCCTTGACGTTTGCCCTAAAGTCTGCCTGTCTGGACGTCTGTCTTGACGTCTGTCTGTCTGGACGTCTGCCTTGAGTTCTGTCTGGACGTCTGTTATGACTTCTGTCTCGACGTCTGTCTGGACGTCTGTCCTGATGTTGTCTTGATGTCTGTCTTGACCTCTGACCGGACATCTGTCTTGATGTCTGTCTGGACGTCTGTCCTGAAGTCTGTCTTGACGTCTGTCCTTACGTCTGTCTGGACGTCTGTCTGGACGTCTGCCTTGACGTCTGTCTGGACGTCTGTCATGACGTCTGTCTGTCTTGGCGTCTGTCTGGACGTCTGTCATGACGTCTGTCTGGACGTCTGTCTGTCTGGATGTCTGCCCTGACGTCTGCCTGTCTTGACATCTGCCCTGACGTCTGTCGGGACGTCTGTCTTGACGTCTGTGTTGACGTCTGTCTGTCTGGACGTCTGTCTTGACGTCTGTCTGGACGTCTGTCTTGACGTCTGTCTGCCTTGACGTCTGTCTGAATGTCTGTCTGTATTGACGTCTGGACGTCTGCCCTGACGTCTGTCTTAACATCTGTCTGTCTGGACGTCAGTCTTGACGTCTGTCTGTGTTGATGTCTGTCTGTCGGGACGTCTGTCTGGACGTCTGTCTGTCTTGGCGTCTGTCTGTCTGGATGTCTGTCTGGACGTCTGTCTTGACATCTGTCTCAACAACTTTCATGACGCCTTTCTGACTGGACATCTGTCTGGACGTCTGTCTTGACGTCTGTCTGTCTTGATGTCTCTCTGTCTGGACGTCTGTCTGGATGTCTGTGTGGACGTCTGTCCTGACGTTTGTCTTGATGTCTGTCTGGACCTCTGACCAGACGTCTGTCTTTACGTCTGTCTGGATGTCTGTCTGCATAGACGTCTGTCTGGACGTCTGCCTTGACGTCTGCCCTAAAGTCTGTCTGTCTGGACGTCTGCCTTGACGTTTGCCCTAAAGTCTGCCTGTCTGGACGTCTGTCTTGACGTCTGTCTGTCTGGACGTCTGCCTTGAGTTCTGTCTGGACGTCTGTTATGACGTCTGTCTCGACGTCTGTCTGGACGTCTGTCCTGATGTTTGTCTTGACGTCTGTCTTGACCTCTGACCGGACATCTGTCTTGATGTCTGTCTGGACGTCTGTCCTGACGTCTGTCTTGACGTCTGTCCTTACGTCTGTCTGGACGTCTGTCTGGACGTCTGCCTTGACGTCTGTCATGACGTCTGTCTGTCTGGACGTCTGCCTGGACGTCTGTCCTGACGTCTGTCTGTCTGGACGTCTGCCTTACGTCTGTCTGTCATGACCTCTGTCTGTCTAAACACCTGTCATGACGTCTATCTGGACGTCTGTCTTGAAGTCTGTCTGTCTTGGCGTCTGTCTGGACGTCTGTCATGACGTCTGTCTGGACGTCTGTCTGTCTGGATGTCTGCCCTGACGTCTGCCTGTCTTGACATCTGCCCTGACGTCTGTCGGGACGTCTGTCTTGACGTCTGTGTTGACGTCTGTCTGTCTGGACGTCTGTCTTGACGTCTGTCTGCCTTGACGTCTGTCTGAATGTCTGTCTGTAATGACGTCTGGACATCTGCCTTGACGTCTGTCTTAACATCTGTCTGTCTGGACGTCAGTCTTGACGTCTGTCTGTGTTGATGTCTGTCTGTCGGGACGTCTGTCTTGACGTCTGTCTGTCTTGGCGTCTGTCTGTCTGGATGTCTGTCTGGACGTCTGTCTTGACATCTGTCTCAACAACTGTCATGACGCCTTTCTGACTGGACATCTGTCTGGACGTCTGTCTTGACGTCTGTCTGTCTTGATGTCTCTCTGTCTGGACGTCTGTCTGGATGTCTGTGTGGACGTCTGCCTTGACGTCTGCCCTAAAGTCTGTCTGTCTGGACGTCTGCCTTGACGTTTGCCCTAAAGTCTGCCTGTCTGGACGTCTGTCTTGACGTCTGCCTGTCTGGACGTCTGCCTTGAGTTCTGTCTGGACGTCTGTTATGACGTCTGTCTCGACGTCTGTCTGGACGTCTGTCCTGATGTTTGTCTTGACGTCTGTCTTGACCTCTGACCGGACATCTGTCTTGATGTCTGTCTGGACGTCTGTCCTGACGTCTGTCTTGACGTCTGTCCTTACGTCTGTCTGGACGTCTGTCTGGACGTCTGCCTTGACGTCTGTCTGGACGTCTGTCATGACGTCTGTCTGTCTGGACGTCTGCCTGGACGTCTGTCCTGACGTCTGTCTGTCTGGACGTCTGCCTTACGTCTGTCTGTCATGACCTCTGTCTGTCTAAACACCTGTCATGACGTCTATCTGGACGTCTATCTTGAAGTCTGTCTGTCTTGGCGTCTGTCTGGACGTCTGTCTGGACGTCTGTCTGTCTGGATGTCTGCCCTGACGTCTGCCTGTCTTGACATCTGCCCTGACGTCTATCGGGACGTCTGTCTTGACGTCTGTGTTGACGTCTGTCTGTCTGGACGTCTGTCTTGACGTCTGTCTGCCTTGACATCTGTCTGAATGTCTGTCTGTAATGACGTCTGGACGTCTGCCTTGACGTCTGTCTTAACATCTGTCTGTCTGGACGTCAGTCTTGACGTCTGTCTGTGTTGATGTCTGTCTGTCGGGACGTCTGTCTTGACGTCTGTCTGTCTTGGCGTCTGTCTGTCTGGATGTCTGTCTGGACGTCTGTCTTGACATCTGTCTCAACAACTGTCATGACGCCTTTCTGATTGGACATCTGTCTGGACGTGTTTCTTGACGTCTGTCTGTCTTGATGTCTCTCTGTCTGGACGTCTGTCTGGATGTCTGTGTGGACGTCTGTCCTGACGTTTGTCTTGATGTCTGTCTGGACCTCTGACCAGACGTCTGTCTTTACGTCTGTCTGGATGTCTGTCTGGACGTCTGCCTTGACGTCTGCCCTAAAGTCTGTCTGTCTGGACGTCTGCCTTGACGTCTGTCTGGACGTCTGTTATGACGTCTGTCTGGACGTCTGTCTGGACGTCTGTCTGGACGTCTGTCTGGACGTCTGTCTTGACGTTTGTCTTGACGTCTGTCTTGACCTCTGACCGGACATCTGTCTTGATGTCTGTCTGGACGTCTGCCTTGACGTCTGTCTGGACGTCTGTCATAACGTCTGTCTGTCTGGACGTCTGTCCTGACGTCTGTCTGTCTGAACGTCTGTCTTGACGTCTGTCTGTCTTGACGTCTGTCTGAATGTCTGTCTGTATTGATGTCTGTCTGGACTTCTGCCTTGATGTCTGTCTTAACATCTGTCTGTCTGGACGTCAGTCTTGACGTCTGTCTGTCTTGATGTCTGTCTGTCGGGACGTCTGTCTGGACGTCTGTCTGTCTTGACGTCTGTCTGTCTGGACGTCTGTCTTGACGTCTATCTCAACATCTGTCATGACGCCTGTCTCTCTGGACGTCTGTCTGGACGTCTGTCTTGACGTCTGTCTCTCTTGATCTCTGTCTGTCTGGACTTCTGTCTGGACGTCTGTCTGTCGGGACCTCTGTCTGGACGTCTGTCTGTCTGGACGTCTGTCTGTCTGGACGTCTGTCTGGACGTCTGTCTGGACGTCTGCCTTGACGTCTGTCTGGACATCTGTCATGATACCTGTCTGTCTGGACGTCCGTCCTGACGTTTGTCTTGATGTCTGTCTGGACCTCTGACCAGACGTCTGTCTTTACGTCTGTCTGGATGTCTGTCTGTATGGACGTCTGTCTGGACGTCTGCCTTGACGTTTGCCCTAAAGTCTGCCTGTCTGGACGTCTGTCTTGACGTCTGTCTGTCTGGACGTCTGCCTTGAGTTCTGTCTGGACGTCTGTTATGACGTCTGTCTCGACGTCTGTCTGGACGTCTGTCCTGATGTTTGTCTTGATGTCTGTCTTGACCTCTGACCGGACATCTGTCTTGATGTCTGTCTGGACGTCTGTCCTGACGTCTGTCTTGACGTCTGTCCTTACGTCTGTCTGGACGTCTGTCTGGACGTCTGCCTTGACGTCTGTCTGGACGTCTGTCATGACGTCTGTCTGTCTGGACGTCTGCCTGGACGTCTGTCCTGACGTCTGTCTGTCTGGACGTCTGCCTTACGTCTGTCTGTCATGACCTCTGTCTGTCTAAACACCTGTCATGACGTCTATCTGGACGTCTATCTTGAAGTCTGTCTGTCTTGGCGTCTGTCTGGACGTCTGTCATGACGTCTGTCTGGACGTCTGTCTGTCTGGATGTCTGCCCTGACGTCTGCCTGTCTTGACATCTGCCCTGACGTCTGTCGGGACGTCTGTCTTGACGTCTGTGTTGACGTCTGTCTGTCTGGACGTCTGTCTTGACGTCTGTCTGGACGTCTGTCTTGACGTCTTTCTGCCTTGACGTCTGTCTGAATGTCTGTCTGTAATGACGTCTGGACGTCTGCCTTGACGTCTGTCTTAACATCTGTCTGTCTGGACGTCAGTCTTGACGTCTGTCTGTGTTGATGTCTGTCTGTCGGGACGTCTGTCTTGACGTCTGTCTGTCTTGGCGTCTGTCTGTCTGGATATCTGTCTGGACGTCTGTCTTGACATCTGTCTCAACAACTGTCAGGACGCCTTTCTGACTGGACATCTGTCTGGACGTCTGTCTTGACGTCTGTCTGTCTTGATGTCTCTCTGTCTGGACGTCTGTCTGGATGTCTGTGTGGACGTCTGTCCTGACGTTTGTCTTGATGTCTGTCTGGACCTCTGACCAGACGTCTGTCTTTACGTCTGTCTGGATGTCTGTCTGTATAGACGTCTGTCTGGACGTCTGCCTTGACGTCTGCCCTAAAGTCTGTCTGTCTGGACGTCTGCCTTGACGTTTGCCCTAAAGTCTGCCTGTCTGGACGTCTGTCTTGACGTCTGCCTGTCTGGACGTCTGCCTTGAGTTCTGTCTGGACGTCTCTTATGACGTCTGTCTCGACGTCTGTCTGGACGTCTGTCCTGATGTTTGTCTTGACGTCTGTCTTGACCTCTGACCGGACATCTGTCTTGATGTCTGTCTGGACGTCTGTCCTGACGTCTGTCTTGACGTCTGTCCTTACGTCTGTCTGGACGTCTGTCTGGACGTCTGCCTTGACGTCTGTCTGGACGTCTGTCATGACGTCTGTCTGTCTGGACGTCTGCCTGGACGTCTGTCCTGACGTCTGTCTGTCTGGACGTCTGCCTTACGTCTGTCTGTCATGACCTCTGTCTGTCTAAACACCTGTCATGACGTCTATCTGGACGTCTATCTTGAAGTCTGTCTGTCTTGGCGTCTGTCTGGACGTCTGTCATGACGTCTGTCTGGACGTCTGTCTGTCTGGATGTCTGCCCTGACGTCTGCCTGTCTTGACATCTGCCCTGACGTCTATCGGGACGTCTGTCTTGACGTCTGTGTTGACGTCTGTCTGTCTGGACGTCTGTCTTGACGTCTGTCTGCCTTGACATCTGTCTGAATGTCTGTCTGTAATGACGTCTGGACGTCTGCCTTGACGTCTGTCTTAACATCTGTCTGTCTGGACGTCAGTCTTGACGTCTGTCTGTGTTGATGTCTGTCTGTCGGGACGTCTGTCTTGACGTCTGTCTGTCTTGGCGTCTGTCTGTCTGGATGTCTGTCTGGACGTCTGTCTTGACATCTGTCTCAACAACTGTCATGACGCCTTTCTGAACGGACATCTGTCTGGACGTGTTTCTTGACGTCTGTCTGTCTTGATGTCTCTCTGTCTGGACGTCTGTCTGGATGTCTGTGTGGACGTCTGTCCTGACGTTTGTCTTGATGTCTGTCTGGACCTCTGACCAGACGTCTGTCTTTACGTCTGTCTGGATGTCTGTCTGTATAGACGTCTGTCTGGACGTCTGCCTTGACGTCTGCCCTAAAGTCTGTCTGTCTGGACGTCTGCCTTGACGTCTGTCTGGACGTCTGTTATGACGTCTGTCTGGACGTCTGTCTGGACGTCTGTCTGGACGTCTGTCTTGACGTTTGTCTTGACGTCTGTCTTGACCTCTGACCGGACATCTGTCTTGATGTCTGTCTGGACGTCTGCCTTGACGTCTGTCTGGACGTCTGTCATAACGTCTGTCTGTCTGGACGTCTGTCCTGACGTCTGTCTGTCTGAACGTCTGTCTTGACGTCTGTCTGTCTTGACGTCTGTCTGAATGTCTGTCTGTATTGATGTCTGTCTGGACTTCTGCCTTGATGTCTGTCTTAACATCTGTCTGTCTGGACGTCAGTCTTGACGTCTGTCTGTCTTGATGTCTGTCTGTCGGGACGTCTGTCTGGACGTCTGTCTGTCTTGACGTCTGTCTGTCTGGACGTCTGTCTTGACGTCTATCTCAACATCTGTCATGACGCCTGTCTCTCTGGACGTCTGTCTGGACGTCTGTCTTGACGTCTGTCTCTCTTGATCTCTGTCTGTCTGGACTTCTGTCTGGACGTCTGTCTGTCGGGACCTCTGTCTGGACGTCTGTCTGTCTGGACGTCTGTCTGTCTGGACGTCTGTCTGGACGTCTGTCTGGACGTCTGCCTTGACGTCTGTCTGGACATCTGTCATGATACCTGTCTGTCTGGACGTCCGTCCTGACGTTTGTCTTGATGTCTGTCTGGACCTCTGACCAGACGTCTGTCTTTACGTCTGTCTGGATGTCTGTCTGTATGGACGTCTGTCTGGACGTCTGCCTTGACGTTTGCCCTAAAGTCTGCCTGTCTGGACGTCTGTCTTGACGTCTGTCTGTCTGGACGTCTGCCTTACGTCTGTCTGTCATGACCTCTGTCTGTCTAAACACCTGTCATGACGTCTATCTGGACGTCTATCTTGAAGTCTGTCTGTCTTGTCGTCTGTCTGGACGTCTGTCATGACGTCTGTCTGGACGTCTGTCTGTCTGGATGTCTGCCCTGACGTCTGCCTGTCTTGACATCTGCCCTGACGTCTGTCGGGACGTCTGTCTTGACGTCTGTGTTGACGTCTGTCTGTCTGGACGTCTGTCTTGACGTCTGTCTGGACGTCTGTCTTGACGTCTGTCTGCCTTGACGTCTGTCTGAATGTCTGTCTGTAATGACGTCTGGACGTCTGCCTTGACGTCTGTCTTAACATCTGTCTGTCTGGACGTCAGTCTTGACGTCTGTCTGTGTTGATGTCTGTCTGTCGGGACGTCTGTCTTGACATCTGTCTCAACAACTGTCAGGACGCCTTTCTGACTGGACATCTGTCTGGACGTCTGTCTTGACGTCTGTCTGTCTTGATGTCTCTCTGTCTGGACGTCTGTCTGGATGTCTGTGTGGACGTCTGTCCTGACGTTTGTCTTGATGTCTGTCTGGACCTCTGACCAGACGTCTGTCTTTACGTCTGTCTGGATGTCTGTCTGTATAGACGTCTGTCTGGACGTCTGCCTTGACGTCTGCCCTAAAGTCTGTCTGTCTGGACGTCTGCCTTGACGTTTGCCCTAAAGTCTGCCTGTCTGGACGTCTGTCTTGACGTCTGCCTGTCTGGACGTCTGCCTTGAGTTCTGTCTGGACGTCTGTTATGACGTCTGTCTCGACGTCTGTCTGGACGTCTGTCCTGATGTTTGTCTTGACGTCTGTCTTGACCTCTGACTGGACATCTGTCTTGATGTCTGTCTGGACGTCTGTCCTGACGTCTGTCTTGACGTCTGTCCTTACGTCTGTCTGGACGTCTGTCTGGACGTCTGCCTTGACGTCTGTCTGGACGTCTGTCATGACGTCTGTCTGTCTGGACGTCTGCCTGGACGTCTGTCCTGACGTCTGTCTGTCTGGACGTCTGCCTTACGTCTGTCTGTCATGACCTCTGTCTGTCTAAACACCTGTCATGACGTCTATCTGGACGTCTATCTTGAAGTCTGTCTGTCTTGGCGTCTGTCTGGACGTCTGTCATGACGTCTGTCTGGACGTCTGTCTGTCTGGATGTCTGCCCTGACGTCTGCCTGTCTTGACATCTGCCCTGACGTCTGTCGGGACGTCTGTCTTGACGTCTGTGTTGACGTCTGTCTGTCTGGACGTCTGTCTTGACGTCTGTCTGGACGTCTGTCTTGACGTCTGTCTGCCTTGACGTCTGTCTGAATGTCTGTCTGTATTGACGTCTGGACGTCTGCCCTGACGTCTGTCTTAACATCTGTCTGTCTGGACGTCAGTCTTGACGTCTGTCTGTGTTGATGTCTGTCTGTCGGGACGTCTGTCTGGACGTCTGTCTGTCTTGGCGTCTGTCTGTCTGAATGTCTGTCTGGACGTCTGTCTTGACATCTGTCTCAACAACTGTCATGACGCCTTTCTGACTGGACATCTGTCTGGACGTCTGTCTTGACGTCTGTCTGTCTTGATGTCTCTCTGTCTGGACGTCTGTCTGGATGTCTGTGTGGACGTCTGTCCTGACGTTTGTCTTGATGTCTGTCTGGACCTCTGACCAGACGTCTGTCTTTACGTCTGTCTGGATGTCTGTCTGTATAGACGTCTGTCTGGACGTCTGCCTTGACGTCTGCCCTAAAGTCTGTCTGTCTGGACGTCTGCCTTGACGTTTGCCCTAAAGTCTGCCTGTCTGGACGTCTGTCTTGACGTCTGTCTGTCTGGACGTCTGCCTTGAGTTCTGTCTGGACGTCTGTTATGACGTCTGTCTCGACGTCTGTCTGGACGTCTGTCCTGATGTTTGTCTTGACGTCTGTCTTGACCTCTGACCGGACATCTGTCTTGATGTCTGTCTGGACGTCTGTCCTGACGTCTGTCTTGACGTCTGTCCTTAGGTCTGTCTGGACGTCTGTCTGGACGTCTGCCTTGACGTCTGTCTGGACGTCTGTCATGACGTCTGTCTGTCTGGACGTCTGCCTGGACGTCTGTCCTGACGTCTGTCTGTCTGGACGTCTGCCTTACGTCTGTCTGTCATGACCTCTGTCTGTCTAAACACCTGTCATGACGTCTATCTGGACGTCTGTCTTGAAGTCTGTCTGTCTTGGCGTCTGTCTGGACGTCTGTCATGACGTCTGTCTGGACGTCTGTCTGTCTGGATGTCTGCCCTGACGTCTGCCTGTCTTGACATCTGCCCTGACGTCTGTCGGGACGTCTGTCTTGACGTCTGTGTTGACGTCTGTCTGTCTGGACGTCTGTCTTGACGTCTGTCTGCCTTGACGTCTGTCTGAATGTCTGTCTGTAATGACGTCTGGACATCTGCCTTGACGTCTGTCTTAACATCTGTCTGTCTGGACGTCAGTCTTGACGTCTGTCTGTGTTGATGTCTGTCTGTCGGGACGTCTGTCTTGACGTCTGTCTGTCTTGGCGTCTGTCTGTCTGGATGTCTGTCTGGACGTCTGTCTTGACATCTGTCTCAACAACTGTCATGACGCCTTTCTGACTGGACATCTGTCTGGACGTCTGTCTTGACGTCTGTCTGTCTGGATGTCTGTCTGTATAGACGTCTGTCTGGACGTCTGCCTTGACGTCTGCCCTAAAGTCTGTCTGTCTGGACTTCTGCCTTGACGTCTGTCTGGACGTCTGTTATGACGTCTGTCTGGACGTCTCTCTGGACGTCTGTCTGGACGTCTGTCTTGACGTTTGTCTTGACGTCTGTCTTGACCTCTGACCGGACATCTGTCTTGATGTCTGTCTGGACGTCTGCCTTGACGTCTGTCTGGACGTCTGTCATAACGTCTGTCTGTCTGGACGTCTGTCCTGACGTCTGTCTGTCTGAACGTCTGTCTTGACGTCTGTCTGTCTTGACGTCTGTCTGAATGTCTGTCTGTATTGATGTCTGTCTGGACTTCTGCCTTGATGTCTGTCTTAACATCTGTCTGTCTGGACGTCAGTCTTGACGTCTGTCTGTCTTGATGTCTGTCTGTCGGGACGTCTGTCTGGACGTCTGTCTGTCTTGACGTCTGTCTGTCTGGACGTCTGTCTTGACGTCTATCTCAACATCTGTCATGACGCCTGTCTCTCTGGACGTCTGTCTGGACGTCTGTCTTGACGTCTGTCTCTCTTGATCTCTGTCTGTCTGGACTTCTGTCTGGACGTCTGTCTGTCGGGACCTCTGTCTGGATGTCTGTCTGTCTGGACGTCTGTCTGTCTGGACGTCTGTCTGGACGTCTGTCTGGACGTCTGCCTTGACGTCTGTCTGGACATCTGTCATGATACCTGTCTGTCTGGACGTCCGTCCTGACGTTTGTCTTGATGTCTGTCTGGACCTCTGACCAGACGTCTGTCTTTACGTCTGTCTGGATGTCTGTCTGTATGGACGTCTGTCTGGACGTCTGCCTTGACGTTTGCCCTAAAGTCTGCCTGTCTGGACGTCTGTCTTGACGTCTGTCTGTCTGGACGTCTGCCTTGAGTTCTGTCTGGACGTCTGTTATGACGTCTGTCTCGACGTCTGTCTGGACGTCTGTCCTGATGTTTGTCTTGATGTCTGTCTTGACCTCTGACCGGACATCTGTCTTGATGTCTGTCTGGACGTCTGTCCTGACGTCTGTCTTGACGTCTGTCCTTACGTCTGTCTGGACGTCTGTCTGGACGTCTGCCTTGACGTCTGTCTGGACGTCTGTCATGACGTCTGTCTGTCTGGACGTCTGCCTGGACGTCTGTCCTGACGTCTGTCTGTCTGGACGTCTGCCTTACGTCTGTCTGTCATGACCTCTGTCTGTCTAAACACCTGTCATGACGTCTATCTGGACGTCTATCTTGAAGTCTGTCTGTCTTGGCGTCTGTCTGGACGTCTGTCATGACGTCTGTCTGGACGTCTGTCTGTCTGGATGTCTGCCCTGACGTCTGCCTGTCTTGACATCTGCCCTGACGTCTGTCGGGACGTCTGTCTTGACGTCTGTGTTGACGTCTGTCTGTCTGGACGTCTGTCTTGACGTCTGTCTGGACGTCTGTCTTGACGTCTGTCTGCCTTGACGTCTGTCTGAATGTCTGTCTGTAATGACGTCTGGACGTCTGCCTTGACGTCTGTCTTAACATCTGTCTGTCTGGACGTCAGTCTTGACGTCTGTCTGTGTTGATGTCTGTCTGTCGGGACGTCTGTCTTGACGTCTGTCTGTCTTGGCGTCTGTCTGTCTGGATGTCTGTCTGGACGTCTGTCTTGACATCTGTCTCAACAACTGTCAGGACGCCTTTCTGACTGGACATCTGTCTGGACGTCTGTCTTGACGTCTGTCTGTCTTGATGTCTCTCTGTCTGGACGTCTGTCTGGATGTCTGTGTGGACGTCTGTCCTGACGTTTGTCTTGATGTCTGTCTGGACCTCTGACCAGACGTCTGTCTTTACGTCTGTCTGGATGTCTGTCTGTATAGACGTCTGTCTGGACGTCTGCCTTGACGTCTGCCCTAAAGTCTGTCTGTCTGGACGTCTGCCTTGACGTTTGCCCTAAAGTCTGCCTGTCTGGACGTCTGTTTTGACGTCTGTCTGTCTGGACGTCTGCCTTGAGTTCTGTCTGGACGTCTGTTATGACGTCTGTCTCGACGTCTGTCTGGACGTCTGTCCTGATGTTTGTCTTGACGTCTATATTGACCTCTGACCGGACATCTGTCTTGATGTCTGTCTGGACGTCTGTCCTGACGTCTGTCTTGACGTCTGTCCTTACGTCTGTCTGGACGTCTGTCTGGACGTCTGCCTTGACGTCTGTCTGGACGTCTGTCATGACGTCTGTCTGTCTGGACGTCTGCCTGGACGTCTGTCATGACGTCTGTCTGTCTGGACGTCTGCCTTACGTCTGTCTGTCATGACCTCTGTCTGTCTAAACACCTGTCATGACGTCTATCTGGACGTCTATCTTGAAGTCTGTCTGTCTTGGCGTCTGTCTGGACGTCTGTCATGACGTCTGTCTGGACGTCTGTCTGTCTGGATGTCTGCCCTGACGTCTGCCTGTCTTGACATCTGCCCTGACGTCTGTCGGGACGTCTGTCTTGACGTCTGTGTTGACGTCTGTCTGCCTGGACGTCTGTCTTGACGTCTGTCTGGACATCTGTCTTGACGTCTGTCTGCCTTGACGTCTGTCTGAATGTCTGTCTGTAATGACGTCTGGACGTCTGCCTTGACGTCTTTCTTAACATCTGTCTGTCTGGACGTCAGTCTTGACGTCTGTCTGTCTTGGCGTCTGTCTGTCTGGATGTCTGTCTGGACGTCTGTCTTGACATCTGTCTCAACAACTGTCATGACGCCTTTCTGACTGGACATCTGTCTGGACGTCTGTCTTGACGTCTGTCTGTCTTGATGTCTCTCTGTCTGGACGTCTGTCTGGATGTCTGTGTGGACGTCTGTCCTGACGTTTGTCTTGATGTCTGTCTGGACCTCTGACCAGACGTCTGTCTTTACGTCTGTCTGGATGTCTGTCTGTATAGACGTCTGTCTGGACGTCTGCCTTGACGTCTGCCCTAAAGTCTGTCTGTCTGGACGTCTGCCTTGACGTCTGTCTGGACGTCTGTTATGACGTCTGTCTGGACGTCTGTCTGGACGTCTGTCTGGACGTCTGTCTTGACGTTTGTCTTGACGTCTGTCTTGACCTCTGACCGGACATCTGTCTTGATGTCTGTCTGGACGTCTGCCTTGACGTCTGTCTGGACGTCTGTCATAACGTCTGTCTGTCTGGACGTCTGTCCTGACGTCTGTCTGTCTGAACGTCTGTCTTGACGTCTGTCTGTCTTGACGTCTGTCTGAATGTCTGTCTGTATTGATGTCTGTCTGGACTTCTGCCTTGATGTCTGTCTTAACATCTGTCTGTCTGGACGTCCAGTCTTGACGTCTGTCTGTCTTGATGTCTGTCTGTCGGGACGTCTGTCTTGACGTCTGTCTCAACATCTGTCATGACGCCTGTCTCTCTGGACGTCTGTCTGGACGTCTGTCTTGACGTCTGTCTCTCTTGATCTCTGTCTGTCTGGACTTCTGTCTGGACGTCTGTCTGTCGGGACCTCTGTCTGGACGTCTGTCTGTCTGGACGTCTGTCTGTCTGGACGTCTGTCCTTGACGTCTGTCTGGACATCTGTCATGATACCTGTCTGTCTGGACGTCCGTCCTGACGTTTGTCTTGATGTCTGTCTGGACCTCTGACCAGACGTCTGTCTTTACGTCTGTCTGGATGTCTGTCTGTATGGACGTCTGTCTGGACGTCTGCCTTGACGTTTGCCCTAAAGTCTGCCTGTCTGGACGTCTGTCTTGACGTCTGTCTGTCTGGACGTCTGCCTTGAGTTCTGTCTGGACGTCTGTTATGACGTCTGTCTCGACGTCTGTCTGGACGTCTGTCCTGATGTTTGTCTTGATGTCTGTCTTGACCTCTGACCGGACATCTGTCTTGATGTCTGTCTGGACGTCTGTCCTGACGTCTGTCTTGACGTCTGTCCTTACGTCTGTCTGGACGTCTGTCTGGACGTCTGCCTTGACGTCTGTCTGGACGTCTGTCATCACGTCTGTCTGTCTGGACGTCTGCCTGGACGTCTGTCCTGACGTCTGTCTGTCTGGACAGACGTTTGTCTTTACATCTGTCTGGACCTCTGAATGGACTTCTGTCTTGACGTCTGTCTGGACGTCTGTCTGGGCATTGTCTTGACGTCTGTCTTGACATCTGTCTGTCTGGACGTCTGTCTTGACGTCTGTCTTGATGTCTGTCTGTCTGGACGTCTGTCTGGACATCTGTCTGTCGGGACGTCTGTCTTGACATCTGTCTGGACGTCTGCCTTGACGTCTGTCTGGACATCTATCATGACGCCTGTCTGGACGTCTGTCGGGATGTCTGTCGGGACGTCTGTCATGACGTCTGTCTGTCTGGACGTCAGTATTGACGTCTGTCTTGACGTCTGTCTGTATGGGCGTCTCTCTTGACGTCTGGTTGTCTAGACGTCTGTCATGACGTCTGTATGGACGTCTGTCTTGACGTCTGTCTGGACATCTGTCTGTATGGACGTCTGCCTTGACGTCTGCCTTGACGTCTGTCTGTCTGGACGTCTGTCTTGACGTCTGTCTGTCGGGACGTTTGTCTGGACGTCTGTCTGTCTGGACATCTGTATGGACGTCTGTCTTTACGTCTGTCTGGATGTCTGCCTTGGCGTCTGTCTGGACGTCCGTCTGTATGGACGTCTGTCATGACGTCTGTCTGTCTGGACGCCAGTCTTGACGTCTGTCTGGACGTCTGTCTTGACGTCTGTCTGTATGGACGTGTGTCTTGATGTCTCTCTGTCCTGACGTCTGTCTGGACGTCTGTCTTGACGGGTGTCTGGACGTCTGTCTGTCATGACGTCTGTCGGTCTGGATGTCTGTCCTGACGTCTGTCTGGACGTCTGTCCTGACCTGTCTGTCTAAACATCTGTCTTGACCTCTATCTGGATGTCTGTCTTGAAGTCTGTCTGTCTTGGCGTCTGTCTGAACGTCTGTCTGTCTGGACGTCTGTCAAGACGTCTGTCTGGACGTCTGTCTTGACGTCTATCTGTCTGGATGTCTGACTTGACGTCTGTCTGTCTGGACGTCTGCCTGTCTGGACGTCTCCCTTGACGTCTGTCGGGACGTCTCCCTTGACGTCTGTCGGGACGTCTGTATTGACGTCTGTGTTGACGTCCGTCTGTCTGGACGTCTGTCATGATGTCTGTATGGACATCTGTTTTGATGTCTGTCTGTATGGACGTCTGTCTTGACGTCTGTCCGGACGTCTGCCTTGACGTCTGTCTGGACGTCTGCCTGTCTTGACATCTGTCTGGACGTCTGGCTGTATGGACGTCTGTCATGACGTCTGTCTGTCTGGACATCTGTCTTGACGTCTGTCTTGACGTTTCTCTTTACGTCTGTCCATACCTCTGACCGGACGTCTGTCTTGATGTCTGTCTGGACGTTTGTCTGTCTGGACGTCTGTCTGGGCGTCTGTCTTGACGTCTGTCTGGACCTCTGACCGGACGTCTGTCTTGACGTCTGTCTGGATGTCTGTCTGTATGGACATCTGTCTGGACGTCTGCCTTGACGTCTGTCTGAACGTCTGCCGTGACGTTTTTCTTGACGTCTGTCTGGACCTCTGACCGGACATCTCAATACCTCTGACTGGACATCTGTCTTGATGTCTGTCTGGACGTCTGTCCTGACGTCTGTCTTGACGTCTGTCCTTACGTCTGTCTGGACGTCTGTCTGGACGTCTGCCTTGACGTCTGTCTGGACGTCTGTCATGACGTCTGTCTGTCTTGGCGTCTGTCTGGACGTCTGTCATGACGTCTGTCTGGACGTCTGTCTGTCTGGATGTCTGCCCTGACGTCTGCCTGTCTTGACATCTGCCCTGACGTCTGTCGGGACGTCTGTCTTGACGTCTGTGTTGACGTCTGTCTGTCTGGACGTCTGTCTTGACGTCTGTCTGGACGTCTGTCTTGACGTCTGTCTGCCTTGACGTCTGTCTGAATGTCTGTCTGTATTGACGTCTGGACGTCTGCCTTGACGTCTGTCTTAACATCTGCCTGTCTGGACGTCAGTCTTGACGTCTGTCTGTGTTGATGTCTGTCTGTCGGGACGTCTGTCTGGACGTCTGTCTGTCTTGGCGTCTGTCTGTCTGGATGTCTGTCTGGACGTCTGTCTTGACATCTGTCTCAACAACTGTCATGACGCCTTTCTGACTGGACATCTGTCTGAACGTCTGTCTTGACGTCTGTCTGTCTTGATGTCTCTCTGTCTGGACGTCTGTCTGGATGTCTGTGTGGACGTCTGTCCTGACGTTTGTCTTGATGTCTGTCTGGACCTCTGACCAGACGTCTGTCTTTACGTCTGTCTGGATGTCTGTCTGTATAGACGTCTGTCTGGACGTCTGCCTTGACGTCTGCCCTAAAGTCTGTCTGTCTGGACGTCTGCCTTGACGTTTGCCCTAAAGTCTGCCTGTCTGGACGTCTGTCTTGACGTCTGTCTGTCTGGACGTCTGCCTTGAGTTCTGTCTGGACGTCTGTTATGACGTCTGTCTCGACGTCTGTCTGGACGTCTGTCCTGATGTTTGTCTTGACGTCTGTCTTGACCTCTGACCGGACATCTGTCTTGATGTCTGTCTGGACGTCTGTCCTGACGTCTGTCTTGACGTCTGTCCTTACGTCTGTCTGGACGTCTGTCTGGACGTCTGCCTTGACGTCTGTCTGGACGTCTGTCATGACGTCTGTCTGTCTGGATGTCTGCCTGGACGTCTGTCCTGACGTCTGTCTGTCTGGACGTCTGCCTTACGTCTGTCTGTCATGACCTCTGTCTGTCTAAACACCTGTCATGACGTCTATCTGGACGTCTATCTTGAAGTCTGTCTGTCTTGGCGTCTGTCTGGACGTCTGTCATGACGTCTGTCTGGACGTCTGTTTGTCTGGATGTCTGCCCTGACGTCTGCCTGTCTTGACATCTGCCCTGACGTCTGTCGGGACGTCTGTCTTGACGTCTGTGTTGACGTCTGTCTGTCTGGACGTCTGTCTTGACGTCTGTCTGGACGTCTGTCTTGACGTCTGTCTGCCTTGACGTCTGTCTGAATGTCTGTCTGTATTGACGTCTGGACGTCTGCCTTGACGTCTGTCTTAACATCTGTCTGTCTGGACGTCAGTCTTGACGTCTGTCTGTGTTGATGTCTGTCTGTCGGGACGTCTGTCTGGACGTCTGTCTGTCTTGGCGTCTGTCTGTCTGGATGTCTGTCTGGACGTCTGTCTTGACATCTGTCTCAACAACTGTCATGACGCCTTTCTGACTGGACATCTATCTTGACGTCTGTCTTGACGTCTGTCTGTCTTGATGTCTCTCTGTCTGGACGTCTGTCTGGATGTCTGTGTGGACGTCTGTCCTGACGTTTGTCTTGATGTCTGTCTGGACCTCTGACCAGACGTCTGTCTTTACGTCTGTCTGGATGTCTGTCTGTATAGACGTCTGTCTGGACGTCTGCCTTGACGTCTGCCCTAAAGTCTGTCTGTCTGGACGTCTGCCTTGACGTCTGTCTGGACGTCTGTTATGACGTCTGTCTGGACGTCTGTCTGGACGTCTGTCTGGACGTCTGTTGACGTTTGTCTTGACGTCTGTCTTGACCTCTGACCGGACATCTGTCTTGATGTCTGTCTGAACGTCTGCCTTGACGTCTGTCTGGACGTCTGTCATAACGTCTGTCTGTCTGGACGTCTGTCCTGACGTCTGTCTGTCTGGACGTCTGCCTTACGTCTGTCTGTCATGACCTCTGTCTGTCTTGTTGAGACGTTTATTTGCGGACGGTTGTCGACGATGCTTGACAGTGACAGTCAATGTTGGTACCGACTCTCTGCACGAGCTGCTCTTCTTCTTGCTAAAAAGGGCAACCCACTAGAAGGCGCTGGAGAGGACGACCCACTGTTCGAAGGCTTCACCACAACTACCCCGGTCACGAAGAGGGAGCCGCCTGGCGACCTAGCAGCTGGTTACTATGAGCGGGTCATGGTAGGCTTTGAGGCGCTCCACGTTGACAATGTCGCGCCCTCGACGGCGCATGTCCGAAGATGGTTCGATGGGTTCGATCAAGTAATTTACAGGGGAAGTGCGTTCGACGACACGGTAGGGGCCTTCGTATTTAGGCAATAGTTTTGAAGATAGGCCAGTTGAAGTGGTAGGGATCGAGAGCCAGACGAGCGCTCCAGGGAGGAACATGGGCGCAGTAGTGCTGGTGTCAGCGCGAATGCCTTTTTGCCGCTCTTGATCATGCGCTGTAAAGGTCCTTGCGAGCTCTCGACACTCTTCAGCAAGCTTGGCTGTAGCAGAAATAGGCGCCCACTCTGACGGATCTGGCTTGTACGGAAGTATAGTGTCGATGGTGTGCGACGGGTGCCTTCCATATAATAAAAAGAAAGGTGAAAAGCCAGTAGTGCTCTGAGGGGCGGTGTTATATGCGTAAGTGACGAAGGGTAGAATGGAATCCCAATTTGTGTGATCGGCGGCGACGTACTTGGAGAGCATGTCGCCGAGCGTACGGTTGAAGCGTTCAGTAAGGCCATTCGTCTGCGGGTAGTAAGCAGCAAATTTGCGGTGAACAACGTTGCACTCTTTGAGAATGGCTTCGACGACTTCAGACAGGAAGACGCGGCCTCGATCACTGAGCAGTTCCTGAGGTGGACCGTGTCGCAGCATGAATCGTTGGAGCAGGAAGGAGGCCACATCGCTCGCTGTAGCCGCGGGGAGAGCGGCAGTTTCGGCGTATCGCGTGAGGTAGTCCACAGCAACAATGGCCCAGCGGTTACCGGCCGACGTTAGTGGAAGTGGCCCATACAAATCAATGCCAACGCGCCCAAACGGCCTGGCAGGGCAAGGTAGAGGTTGTAGACTTACCTGCGACAGGTGCGTTGAAGTTTTGCGGCGCTGACATTCTATGCAGGAGCGAACGAATTTCTGCACATAGCGGTACATGCCGCGCCAAAAGTACCGTTGGCGAATGCGCTGGTAAGTCTTCGATACGCCGGAGTGCGCACATTGCGGATCAGTATGAAAGAATTCGCATATGTCAGAGCGCAGACTGCGGGGTATGACTAGTAGCCACTGGCGGCCGTCACCGCTGTAATTGCGTCGGTGGAGAAGGTCGTCGCGAACGGCAAAATGGTGGGCTTGACGACGCAACGCGCGAGTGGATGGAGTGGATGGATCAGTCAGCAAGTCTATCAGTGAGGCAATCCATTGATCCTTGCGCTGTTCAGTAGCAACGGCATGAATGCTAATGGAAGAAACGGCAAGGTGAGACGCTGAGTCGTGGGCATTGTCGTCAGGCAAGGGAGAGCGTGACAGGGCGTCGGCGTCAGCATGTTGCCTTCCGTTGCGGTACAGCACGCGGATGTCGTAGTCTTGCAGGCGAAGTGCCCACCGGGCGAGACGGCCTGAGGGATCTTTCAATGAGGACAACCAGCATAGTGCGTGATGGTCGGTGACTACATCAAATGGGCGACCATATAAATAAGGTCGGAACTTGGTAAGGGCCCACACGATTGCCAGACATTCTTTCTCAGTGACGGTGTAATTAGTCTCGGCTTTTGTAAGCGTACGGCTTGCATACGCCACGACATATTCCGGGAACCCTGGTTTGCGCTGCGCAAGGACAGCGCCGAGACCGACACCACTGGCGTCCGTGTGTATCTCTGTAGGGGCAGTAGGGTCGTAGTGGCGGAGTATGGGAGGCGACGTCAGTAAACGATGGAGCGTTGTGAATGCGTCGTCACACTGTGATGACCACGAATGGAGAGGCCCGCTACTACCGAGGAGTTTTGTCAGCGGCGATGCGATAGACGCAAAGTTTCGGATGAAGCGCTGAAAGTAGGAACACAGTCCTAAGAAACTGCGCAGTTCCTTGATGGATGTCGGCTTGGGGAACTCGGTCATGGCCCGAAGCTTGGCTGGATCGGGGAGAATTCCGTCCTTGGACACGACGTAGCCGAGTGTTGTCAACTGCCGAGCTGCAAATCGGCACTTCTTCAGGTTCAGTTGCAGACTGGCGTCACTCAGACGTGTTAAAACATGCCGCAGGCGTTGAAGGTGCGTTGAGAAGTCCGGAGTGAAAACGACGACGTCATCGAGGTAGCACAGGCACGTGTGCCATTTCAGGTCACGCAAGACGGTATCCATCATGCGCTCAAAGGTGGCAGACGCATTGCACAGCCCAAACGGCATGACGTTGAATTCGTACAAGCCGTCGGGAGTGACGAAAGTGGTCTTCGGTCGAGCGTCCTCAGCCATAGGTACTTGCCAGTACCCTGAGCGCAAATCTAGAGATGAAAAAAATTTGGCTCCTTGCAGGCTGTAAATCGCGTCATCCACACGCGGTAGTGGGTACACGTCCTTACGAGTGATCTTGTTGAGACGTCGGTAGTCCACACAGAACCGCACAGAACCGTCCTTCTTCGCGACGAGAACAACAGGAGATGCCCAGGGGCTATTAGAGGGTCGAATAACATCGCGGCGTAGCATGTCGTCCACTTGCTCGTTGATTACACGGCGTTCTGTGGGAGATACGCGATATGGACGTTGCCGTAGTGGTGGTTGTGCGCCTGTGTCAATGCGATGCGTAACAGTGGATGTGCGGCGAAGAGAAGGTTGAGAGACATCGAAAGAAGAGCGGAATTCTTCCAACAGGGCCAGAAGCTGGGAGCGCTGGACCGGCGTAAGGTTGTCGGCAATGGAAGGACCAAATACATCAGTGGATGATGAAACAGATGTAGAAACAGCACTAAGCGTATTGGAACTTCGGCAGTGCGTGTCATCAGGTTGATCCATGACTTGTGCGTCTTCGATGGGTTCCACGCTGCCGAGATATTCCCCTCGCACCAACGTAACACTGTACGGGGATGAGTTCAGAACAAAAATAGGGGTGCTGCCGCGAGTTACTTGCACGGTCGCGAAAGGAACCAACAAACCTTTTCTGGTGAAAACACGATGAAATGGTGAGAGGAGTGCAGCGGTGTCTGAAAGACTTGCACAGTACACCGACACCGCCGCGGACGAGTTTGCAGGCACTTGCGTGTCGTCCCTGACGAGTAATTTGCTTGCAGTAGATGGACTGTCGGCCGGCGTCAAAGAAGAGAATGGTGTTACTTCTATTTCTGCTGGTGCGCAATGAATGACGGCGTCGTGGCGGGAGAGAAAATCCCATCCTAGGATGACGTCGTGAGAGCATGAAGGAATTATGATGAATTCAACGGCATACATCACGTCCTGAATCATGAGGCGGGCTGTACACATCGCTGTAGGGTGAATGCTTTGGGCGCTGGCTGTACGGAGGGAGAGCGCGGAAAGTGGCGTGGTCACTTTGCGCAGTAATCGGCTAAGCTTTGCGTCCATCACGGATACGGCGGCTCCAGTATCTACAAGGGCAGATGCACGAACACCAACCACAAGCACGTCTATCACGTTCGATGGTCTTTCCTGAGGGCTTCCGCAGTTCGACAGCGTCGCAGCCCTTGCCTCGTGGACTGCGACGACTAGTTTTCCTGGTCACCCTCTAGTGGGCGTGGCCGCATCGGCGACAGTGAGCGACGTCGCGGAGATTGTGAGCGGCGGGTAGATAGAGCAGGGCGGGACGACGGCGACGTAGGTGGCGGTTGGTCATAAAAGCGGCTCGATTGGCTGGGAAAATTGGAGGCGACTTGCGGTCGCTGCACACGATTGCAGTAGCGTGCTACGTGCCCGACGCAACCACAAGCAAAGCAGATGGGGCAATTGTCCGCAGTGCGCCATCGGTTCGCGGGTCCCATCCATGTCGAAGAACGCGATGGGCGAGCTGGCTGCTGATATAACTGCATAGTGGGCGGCACACGGGGCACGTGGATGACGTCGGTATATGTAGGCGGCACAGTTTCTCCGAAGGCCTGGGGTGTGGTGATGGTTTCGGTGTAACCAAGAGGGCCAGTCACAGGATTCGGTGGGGGTGGCCTGGCGACAACTTGGGCGTAACTGAGTGGTGTAGATACTGGAGGCGGCTGGTGATATTCTGGAACGACCTCCGCGATTTCATGCTGAATGGCTCGGCGGAGGGGAGGCAGAAGTGTGCTTGACGACTGTTCAGCACGTTGCGGGAAGCAAAGGCCAGTAAAGAGACCTGGCGGGCATCTTCTTCACGCACGAATGACTTGATTTTAGCAAGCAAGGCGGTGTAGTCCGGAAGTGTTGACAAGCCCGAGAGATCAGCGTCACGTGAGGGTGGTCGACGGGTCATCGAGCGCTGCCGTCGCACCTCCTCGTAACTTTGGCAAACTGTAATGATCTCTGCCACAGTGCGAGGGTTCTTGGCCAGGAGCATGGTGAAGGCATCGTCGGCGATGCCTTTTAGAACAAGGGTAATTCTGTCGGCCTCTGACATGCTCGCGTCCACTTTCTTGCACAAGTCAAGGATGTCCTCTATGTAGCTTGTGAAGGACTCACCGGTCTGCTGTGCTCGTTCACGTAACCGCTGTTCGGCTTGGAGCTTACGAACGGCAGGACGGCCGAACACGTCGACGACGGCGGTTTTAAAAGCGGACCAAGTGGGGAAATCGGATGCGTGGTTGTTGTACCACATGCCGGCCACACCCGCGAGGTAGAAAACCAGGTTGCCGAGTTTACCTGCCTCGTCCCAATGATTGGGGACGCTGACGCGTTCGTACATAGCAAGCCAGTCCTTGACGTCGGTGCCATCCACGCCGGTGAAGACAGGAGGGTCCCGGATGCGGGGAACACCGGAACATGGCGTCGGCGCAGGAGGAAGCGTTTGCTGTGCGGCGTCTTGGTGCATGGTAGAAGGCACGGTGCGGGATCGTAGCTCCAGGGGCATCAAATGCTAACCGAAGGTGTTAGAAGGGCACAGCACTCTCCACCAAATTGTTGAGACGTTTATTGGTGGACGGTTGTCGCATCTGTCTGGACGTCTGTCATGACGTCTGTCTGGACGTCTGTCTTGACGTCTGTCTGTCTGGACGTCTGTCTTGACGTCTGTCTGTCTGGACGTCTGCCCTGACGTCTGCCTGTCTGGATGTCTCCCTTGACGTCTGTCGGGACGTCTGTCTTGACATCTGTGTTGAAGTCTGTCTGTCTTGACGTCTGTCATGACGTCTGTATGGACATCTGTTTTGATGTCTGTCTGTATGGACGTCTGCCTGTCTTGACATCTGTCTGGACGTCTGTCTGGACGTCTGTCTGGACCTCTGACCAGACATCTGTCTTGACGTCTGTCTGGATGTCTGTCTGTATGGACGTCTGCCTTGACGTCTGCCTTAACGTCTGTCTGTCTAGACGTCTGTCTTGACGTCTGTCTGTCTGGACGTCTGTCTGAACGTCTGCCGTGACGTTTGTCTTGACGTCTGTCTGGACCTCTGACAGGACATCTGTCTTGACGTCTGTCTGTCTGGATGTCTGTCTGTCTGGACGTCTGTCTTGACGTCTATCTGGACGTCTGCCTTGACGTCTGTCTGGACATCTGTCATGACGTCTGTCTGGACATCTGCCATGACGCCTGTCTGTGTGGACGTCTGTCTTGACGTCTGTCCAGACAATTGTCTTGATGTCTGTCTGGACCTTGACCGGACGTCTGTCTGGACCTTTGTCTGCCTGGACATCTGTCTCGGCATCTGTCTTGACGACTGTCTTGACGTCTCTTTGTCTCGACGTCTGTCTTGACGTCTATCTGTCTTGACGTCTGTCTGGATTTCTGTCTGTCTTGATGTCTGTCTGTCTGGATGTCTGTCCTGATGTCTGTCCTGACGTATGTCTTGACGTCTGTCTGTCTGGACGTCTGCTCTGACGTCTGTCTGTCTGGAGGTCTGCCTTGACATCTACTGGGACATCTGTCTTGACGTCTGTCAGTCTGGACGTCTTTCTTGACATCTGTCTGGACGTCTGCCTTGACGTCTGTCTGGACATCTGTCATGATGTCTGTCTAGACGTCTGTCTGGACGTCTGTCTTGACGTCTGTCTGGACATCTGTCCTGACGTTTGTCTTGACGTCTGTCTGGACCTCGGACCGGACATCTGTCTTGACGTCTGTCTGGATGTCTGTCTGTATGGACGTCTGTCTGGAAGTCTGCCTTGACGTCTGCCTTAACGTCTGTCTGTCAGGACGTCTGTCTTGACGTCTGTCTGTCTGGAAGTCTCCCTTGACGTCTGCCTTAACGTCTGTCTGTCTTGACCTCTGTCTGGCCGTCTGTCTTGACGTTTGTCTTTACATCTGTCTGGACCTCTGACCGGACGTCTGTCTTGACGTCTGTCTGGACGTCTGTCTGGGCGTTGTCTTGACGTCTGTCTTGACGTCTGTTTGTCTGGACGTCTGTCTTGACGTCTGTCTGAACGTCTGTCTTGACGTCTGTCTCTCTTGACGTCTGTCTGAATGTCTGTCTGAATTGACGTCTATCTGGACTTCTGCCTTGACGTCTGTCTTAACATCTGTCTGTCTGGACGTCAGTCTTGACGTCTGTCTGTCTTGATGTCTGTCTGTCGGGACGTCTGTCTGTCTGGACGTCTGTCTGGACGTCTGTCTTGACGTCTGTCTCAACGTCTGTCATGACGCCTGTCTGTCTGGACATCAGCCTGGACGTCTGTTTTGACGTCTGTCTGTCTTGATGTCTGTCTGTCTGGACGTCTGTCTGGACGTCTGTCTGTCAGGACGTCTGTCTGGACGTCTGTCTGTCTTGACGTCTGTCTGTATGGACGTCTGTCTGGACGTCTGTGTTGACGTCTGTCTGGACGTCTGCCTTGACGTCTGTCTGGACATCTGTCAAGACGCCTGTCTGTCTGGACGTCTGTCTGGACGTCTATCTTGACGTCTGTCTGGACGTCTGTCCTGACGTTTGTCTTGACGTTTGTCTGGACGTCTGTCCTGATGTTTGTCTTGACGTCTGTCTTGACCTCTGACTGGACACCTGTCTTGATGTCTGTCTGGACGTCTGTCCTGACGTCTGTCTGGACGTCTGTCTGGAAGTCTGTCTTGACGTCTGTCTGGACGTCTGTCATGACGTCTGTCTGACTAAACACCTGTCATGACGTCTATCTGGACGTCTATCTTTAAGTCTGTCTGTCTTGGCGTCTGTCTGGACGTCTGTCATGACGTCTGTCTGGGCGGTTGTCTTGACGTCTGTCTTTCTGGTCGTCTGTCTTGATGTCTGCCTGTCTTGACGTCTGCCCTGACGTCTGTCGGGACGTCTGTCTTGACGTCTGTGTTGACGTCTGTCTGTCTGGACGTCTGTCATGACGTCTGTATGGACGTCTGTCTTGACGTCTATCTGTATGGACGTCTGTCTTGACGTCTGTCTGGACGTCTGTCTTGACGTCTGTCTGTACATCTGCCTGTCTTGACATCTGCCTGGACGTCTGTCGTGACGTCTGCCTGGACGTCTGCCCTGACGTTTGTCTTGACGTCTGTCTGGACCTCTGACCGGAAGTCTGTCTTGACGTCTGTCTGGACGTCTGTCTGTCTTGACGTCTGTCTTGATGTCTGTATTGACGTCTGTCTGTCTGGACGTCTGTCTGTATGGACTTCAGTCTTGACGTATGTCTTGACATCTGTCTGTCTGGACGTCTGTCTGGACGTCTGTCTGTATGGACGTCTGTCTTGACGTCTGTCATGACGTCTGTCTGTCTGGACGTCTGCCATGACGTCTGTATAGACGTCCGTCTTGACGACTGTCTGGACGTCCTTGACGTCTGCATTGACGTCTGTCTGTCTGGACGTCTGTCTTGACGTCTGTCTGTTGGGAGGTTTGTCTGGACGTCTGTCTGTCTGGACGTCTGTCTGGACGTCTGTCTTGACGTCTGTCTGTCTGGACATCTGTCTTGACGTCTGTCTGGACGTCTGTCCTGATGTTTGTCTTTACATCTGTCTGGACCTCTGAGCGGACGTCTGTCTACGTCTGTCTGGATGTCTGTCTGTATGGACGTCTGTCTGGAGGTCTGCCTTGACGTCTGCCCTAAAGTCTGTCTGTCTTGACGTCTGTCTGTCGGGGGGTTTGTCTGGACGTCTGTCTGTCTGGACGTCTGTCTGAACGTCTGTCTTGACGTCTGTCTGTCTAGACGTCTGTCTTGATGTCTGTCTGGACATCTGTCCTGACGTTTGTCTTTACATCTGTCTGGACCTCTGAATGGACGTCTGTCTTGACGTCTGTCTGGACGTCTGTCTGGGCATTGTCTTGACGTCTGTCTTGACATCTGTCTGTCTAAACATCTCTCTTGACGTCTGTCTGGACGTCTGTCTGTATGGACGTCTTTGTTGACGTTTGTCTGTCTGGACGTCTGTCGTGACGTCTGTCTGGACGTCTGTCTTGATGTCGGTCTGTCTGGACATCTGTCTGGACATCTGTCTTGACGTCTATCTTGACATCTGTCTGTCTGGACGTCTGTCTTGATGTCTGTCTCTCTGAACGTCTGCCTTGACGTCTGTCGGGACGTCTGTCTTGACGTCTGTCCTGACGTCTGTCAGTCTGGACATCTGTCTGTCTGGACGTCTGTCTGTCTGGACGTATGTCCTGTGTCTGTCTTGACGTCTCTCTGTATGGATGTCTGTCTGTCTTGACATCTGTCGGGACGTTTGTCTGTATGGAAGTCAGTCTTGACGTCTGTCTGGACATCTGTCTGTCTAGACGTCTGTCTGGACATCTGTCTGTACGGACGTCTGTCATGACGTCTGTCTGTCTGAATGTCTGTCTTGACGTCTGTCTGGACGTCTGTCTGTATGGACGTCTGCCTGTAGGGACATCTGTCTTGACGTCTGTCTGGACCTCTGTTTGTCTGGACGTCTGTCTGGACGTCTGTCATGAGGTCTGTCTTGACATCTGTCTTGATGTCTGTCTGGACGTCTGTCTGGACGTCTGTCTTGAAGTCTGTCTATCATGACGTCTGTCTGTCTGGACGTCTGTCCTGACGTCTGTCTGCCTGGACGTCTGTCCTGACCTCTGTCTGTGTAAACATCTGTCTTGACGTCTGTCTGTATCTCTGTATGGACGTCTGTCTGTATGGACGTCTGTATTGACGCCTGTCTGTCTTGACGTCTGTCTGGACATCTGTCTTGACATCAGTCTGTCTTGACGTCTCTCTTTCTTGACGTCTCTTTCTTGACGTCTGTCTTGATGTCTGTCTTGACGTCTGTCTGAACGTCTCTCTGTGGACGTCTGTCTGGATGTCTGTCTGTCTAGACATCTGTCTAGACCTCTGTCATGACGTCTGTCTTGAAGTCTGTCTGGATGTCTGTCTGTATGAACGTCTGTCTGGACGAATGCCTTGTTGTCTGTCTTGAAGTCTGTCTGTCTGGACGTCTGTCTTGAAGTCTGTCTTGACGTCTGTCTGTCTGGACGTCTGTCTGTCTTGACGTCCATCTGGACATCTTTGTTGACGTATGTCTGGACGTCTATCTGGACATCTGTGCCGACGTCTGTCCTGACCTCTCTCTGTCTAAACATCTCTCTTGACATCTGTCTGGACGTCTGTCTTGACGTCTGTCTGTCTTGACGACTGTCTGGACGTCTGTCTGTATGGACGTCTTTGTTGACGTTTGTCTGCCTGGACGTCTGTCTTGATGTCGGTCTGTCTGGACGTCTGTCTGGACATCTGTCTTGACGTCTGTCTTGACATCTGTCTGTCTGGACGTCTGCCCTGACGTCTGTCTGTCTGGACGTCTGCCTTGATGTCTGTCGGGACGTCTGTCCTGACGTCTGTCCAGATGTCTGTCTGTCTGGACGTCTGTCATGACGTCTGTCTGGACGTCTGGCTTGACGTCTCTATGTATGGACGTCTGTCTGGACGTCTGTCTGTCTGCCTTGACGTCTGTCTGTCTGGACATCTGTCTTGACGTCTGTCTGTCAGGACATCTGTCTGGACGTCTGCCTTGACGTCTGTCTGGAGGTCTGTCTGTATGGACGTCGGTCATGACATCTGTCTGTCTGGACATCTGTCTTGACGTCTGTGTGGACGTATGTCCTGACGTTTGTCTTGACGTCTGTCTGGACGTCTGTCTTGACGTCTGTCTGGATGTTTGTTCGTCGACGTCTGTCTGGGAGTCTGTCTTGACGTCTGTCTTGACGCCTGTCTGGACGTCTGTCTGTATGGACATCTGTTTGGACGTCTGCCTTGATGTCTGTCTTAATGTCTGTCTGTCTGGACGTCTGTCTGTCTTGACGTCTGTTTGTCTGGACGTCTCTCTGGACGTGTGCCTTGAAGTCTGCCTGGACGTCTGTCTTGATGTATATCTTGATGTCTGTCTGTCTGAACGTCTGCCTTGATGTCTGTCGGGACGTCTGTCTTGATATCTGTCTTGACGTCTGTCAGTCTGGACATCTGTCTGTCTGGACGTCTGTCGTGACGTCTGTCTGGACGTCTGTCTTGATGTCAGTCTGTCTGGACGTATGTCCTGTGTCTGTCTTGATGTCTGTCTGTCTGGACGTCTGCCTGGAAGTCTGTCTTGACATCTGGCTGTCTGGACGTCTGTCTGTCTTGATGTCTGTCTTGATGTCTGTCTTGACGTCTCTCTGTATGGACGTCTGTCTGTCTTGACATCTGTCTGGACGTTTGTCTGTATGGAAGTCAGTCTTGACATCTCTCTGGACATCTGTCTGTCTAGACGTCTGTCTGGACGTCTGTCTGTATGGACGTCTGTCATGACGTCTGTCTGTCTGAACGTCTGTCTTGACGTCTGTCTGGACGTCTGTCTGTATGGACGTCTGCCTGTATGGACATCTGTCTTGACGTCTGTCTGTCTGGACGTCTGTCATGACGTCTGTCTTGACGTCTGTCTGGACGTCTTTTTTGACGTCTGTCTGGATGTCTGTCTGTATGAACGTCTTTCTGGACGTCTGCCTTGACGTCTGTCTTGACGTCTGTCTGTCTGGACGTCTGTCTTGAAGTCTGTCTTGACGTCTGTCTGTCTGGACGTCTGTCTGTCTTGACGTCCGTCTGGACGTCTTTGTTGACGTATGTCTGGACGTCTGTCTGGACGTCTGTCTTGACGTCTGTCTTGACGTCTGTCTGGACGTCTGTCCTGACGTTTGTCTTGACGACTGTATGGACCTCTGACCGGACGTCTGTCTTGACGTCTGTCTGGATGTCTGTCTGGACGTCTGTCGTGACGTCTGTCTTGACGTCTGTCCTGACGTCTGTCTGGACGTCTGTCCTGACGTTTGTCTTGACGTCTGTCTGGACCTCTGACCAGACGTCTGTCTTGACGTCTGTCTGGATGTCTGTCAGTCTGGACGTCTGTTTGTCTGGACGTCTGTCTGGACGTCTGTCATAACGTCTGTCTTGACATCTGTCTTGATGTCTGTCTGGACGTCTGTCTGGACGTCTGTCTTGAAGTCTGTCTGTCATGACGTCTGTCTGTCTGGACGTCTGTCCTGACGTCTGTCTGTCTGGACGTCTGTCCTGACCTCTGTCGGTGTAAACATCTGTCTTGACGTCTGTCTGGACGTCTCTCTGTGTGGTCGTCTGTCTGTCTGGGCGTCTGTCTGGACGTCTGTCTCTCTGGACATCTGTCTGGACGTCTGTCATGAAGTTTGTCTTGACGTCTGTCTGGACGTCTGTCTTGACGTCTGTCTGGATGTCTGTATGAACGTCTGTCTGGACGATTGCCTTGTTTTCTGTCTTGAAGTCTGTCTGTCTGGACGTCTGTCTTGAAGTCTGTCTTGACGTCTGTCTGTCTGGACGTCTGTCTGTCTTGACGTCCATCTGGACGTCTTTGTTGACGTGTGTCTGGAAGTCTGTCTTGACATCTGTGTGGACGTCTGTCTTGCCGTCTGTCTTTTGGACGTTTGTCTTGACGTTTGTCTTGACGTCTGTCTGTCTGGACGTCTGTCTGTCTGGACGTCTGTGTGGACGTCTGTCTGGACGTCTGTCTGTCTTGACGTCTGTCTCTCTGGATGTCTGTCTGTCTGGACATCTGTCTGGACTTCCGTCCTGACGTCTGTTTGTCTTGACGTCTGTCTTGACGTCTGTCTGTATGGACGCCTGTCTGGACGCCTGTCTGTCTGGACGTCTGTCAGTCCTGAGGTTTGTCTGGACGTCTGTCTGTCTGGACGTCTGTCTTGACGTCTGCCTGGACATCTGTTCTGACATCTGCCTGGGCGTCTGTATTGACGTCTGTCAGTCTAGACGTCTGTCTGGACGCCTGTCTTGACGTCTTTCTGGACGTCTGTATGAACGTCTGTCTGTATGGACGCGTGCCTTGACGTTTGACTGTCTGGACGTCTGTCTTGACGTCTGCCTGGACATCTGTCCTGACGTTTGTCTTGACGTCTGTCTGAACCTCTGACCGGACGTCTGTCTTGACGTCTGTCTCGACGTCTGTCTTGACGTCTGTCTGGACGTCTGTCTGTCTTGATGCTGTCTGGACGTCGGTCTATATGGACGTCTGTCTGGACGTCTGCCTTGACGTCGGCCTTAACGTCTGTCTGTCTGGACGTCTGCCTTGATGTCTGTCGGGACGTCTGTCTTGACGTCTGTCAGTCTGGACATCTGTCTGTCTGGACGTCTGTCGTGACGTCTGTCTGGACGTCTGTCTTGACGTCAGTCTGTCTGGACGTCTGTCTTGACGTCAGTCTGTCTGGACGTATGTCCTGTGTCTGTCTTGACGTCTGTCTGTCTGGACGTCTGCCTGGAAGTCTGTCTTGACATCTGTCTGTCTGGACGTCTGTCTGTCTTGACTCCTGTCTGTCTGGATGTCTGTCTGTCTTGACGTCTGTCTTGATGTCTGTCTTGACGTCTCTCTGTATGGACGTCTGTCTGTCTTGACATCTGTCTGGACGTTTGTCTGTATGGAAGTCAGTCTTGACGTCTGTCTAGACGTCTGTCTGGACGTCTGTCTGTATGGACGTCTGTCATGACGTCTGTCTGGACGTCTGTCTTGACGTCTGTCTGGACGTCTGTCTGGATGTCTGTCTGTATGAACGTCTGTCTGGACGTCTGCCTTGACGTCTGTCTTGATGTCTGTCTGTCTGGACGTCTGTCTGTCTTGGCGCCTGTCTGGACGTCTGTCTTGACGTCGGTCTGTCTGGACGTCTGTCTTGACGTCTGTTTGGACGTCTGTCCTGCGTCTGTCTTGACGTCTGTCTGTCTGGACATCTGTCTTGACGTCTGTCTGGATGTCTGTCTTGACATCTGTCTGCCTGGACGTCTGTCTGTCTTGACGTCTGTTTTGATGTCTGTCTTGACGTCTGTCTGGACGTCTCTCTGTATGGACGTCTGTCTGTCTTGGCGTCTGTCTGGATGTCTGTCTGTATGGACGTCTATCTTGGCGTCTGTCATGACATCTGTCTGTCTGGACGTCTGTCTGGACATCTGTCTGTATGGACGTCTGCCTGTATGGACGTCTGTCTTGACGTCTGTCTGTCTGGACGTCTGTCTTGACGTCTGTTTGTCTTGACGTCTGTCTGGACGTCTGTCAGTCTTGACGTCTGCCGGGACGTCTATCTTGACATCTGCCTGGACGTCTGTCCTGACGTCTGCCTGGGCATCTCTCTTGACGTCTGTCTGTCCGGACGTCTGTCTGGACGTGTGTTTTGACGTCTTTTTGGGCGTTTGTATGAACGTCTGTCTGTCTGGACGTCTGGACATCTGTCTGGACATCTCTCTTGACGTCTGTCTGGACGTATGTCTTGACCTCTGTCTGTCCGGACTTCTGCACTGACGTCTCTCTGTCTGGACGTCTGTCTGAATGTCTGTCCGGACTTCTGTCGTGACGTCTGTCTTGACGTCTGTCTGGACATCTGTCCTGATGTTTGTCTTGACGTCTGTCTGGACCTCTGACCGGGCGTCTGTCTGGACGTCTGTCAGGTCGTCTGTATTGACGTCTGTCTTGACGTCTGTCCTGACGTCTGATGTCTTGAGGTCTGCCTGGACGTCTGTCTTAACACCTGTCTGTCTTGACGTCAGTCTGGACGTCTGTCTGTATGGACATCTGTCTTGACGTCTGTCGGTACGGACGTCTGTCTTGACGTATGTTTGTATGGACGTCTCTCTTGACGTTTGTCTTGACGTCTGTCCGGACGTCTGTCTGGACATCTGTCTGGACGTCTGTCTTGACGTCTGTCTGGACGTCTGTCTCTCTGGATGTCTGTCTGTCTGGACATCTGTGTGGATGTCTTACTTGACGTCTGTCTTGACGTCTGTCTGTCTGGACGTCTGCCCTGATGTCTGTCTGTCTGGATGTCTGCCTTGACGTCTGTCGGGACGTCCGTCTTGACGTCTGTCTTGACGTCTGTCTGGACGTCTGTCTTGACGTCTGTCTGTCTGGACGTCTGCCCTGACGTCTGTCTGTCTGGACGTCTGCCTTAATGTCTGCCGGGACGTCTGTCTTGACGTCTGTCCTGATGTCTGTCTGTCTGGACGTCTGGCTTGACGTCCGTATGTATGGACGTCTGTCTGGACGTCTGTCTGTCTGCCTTGACGTCTGTCTGTCTGGACATCTGTCTTGACGTCTGTCTGTCAGGACATCTGTCTGGACGTCTGTCTGTCTTGACGTCTGTCTGTCTGGATGTCTGCCTTGACGTCTGTCTGGAGGTCTGTCTGTATGGACGTCAGTCATGACGTCTGTCTGTCTGGACATCTGTCTTGAATTCTGTGTGGACGTATGTCCTGCGTTTGTCTTGACGTCTGTCTGGACGTCTGTCTTGACGTCTGTCTGGACGTTTGTCCGTCGACGTCTGTCTGGGAGTCTGTTTTGACGTCTGTCTTGACGTCTGTTTGTCTGGACGTCTGTCTTGACGTCTGTCTTGATGTCTGTCTGGACGTCTGTCTGTATGGACATCTGGACGTCTGTCTGTATGGACATCTGGACGTCTGCCTTGATGTCTGTCTGGACATCTGTCTGTCTTGACGTCTGTCTGTCTGGACGTCTCTCTGGACGTATGTCTTGAAGTCTGCCTGGACGTCTGTCTTAATGTATATTTTGATGTCTGTCTGTCTGAACGTCTGCCTTGATGTCTGTCGGGACGTCTGTCTTGGTGTCTGTCTTGACGTCTGTCAGTCTGGACATCTGTCTGTCTGGACGTCTGTCGTGACGTTTGTCTGGACGTCTGTCTTGACGTCAGTCTGTCTGGACGTTTGTCTTGATGTATGTCTGTCTGGACGTATGTGCTGTGTCTGTCTTGACGTCTGTCTGTCTGGACGTCTGCCTGGGAGTCTGTCTTGACATCTGTCTGTCTGGATGTCTGTCTGTCTTGACATCTGTCTGTCTGGACATCTGTCTGTCTTGACGTCTGTCTTGATGTCTGTCTTGACGTCTCTCTGTGTGGACGTCTGTCTGTCTTGACATCTGTCTGGACGTTTGTCTGTATGGAAGTCAGTCTTGACGTCTGTCTGGACATCTGTCTGTCTAGACGTCTGTCTGGACGTCTGTCTGAACGTCTGTCTTGACGTCTGTCTGTACGTCTGTCTGTATGGACGTCTGCCTGTATGGACATCTGTCTTGACGTCTGTCTGTCTGGACGACTGTCTGTCTGGACGTCTGTCTGGACGTCTGTCATGACGTCTGTCTTGACGTCTGTCTGGACGTCTGTCTGGATGTCTGTCTGTATGAACGTCTGTCTGGTCGTCTGCCTTGACGTCTGTCTTGACGTCTCTCTGTCTGGACGTCTGTCTTGAAGTCTGTCTTGATGTCTGTCTGTCTGGACGTCTGTCTGTCTTGACGTCCGTCATGAGGTCTGTCTTGACATCTGTCTTGATGTCTGTCTGGACGTCTGTCTGGACGTCTGTCTTGAAGTCTGTCTATCATGATGTCTGTCTGTCTGGACGTCTGTCCTGACGTCTGTCTGCCTGGACGTCTGTCCTGACCTCTGTCTGTGTAAACATCTGTCTTGACGTCTGTCTGTATCTCTGTATGGACGTCTGTCTGTATGGACGTCTGTATTGACGCCTGTCTGTCTTGACGTCTGTCTGGACATCTGTCTTGACATCAGTCTGTCTTGACGTCTCTCTTTCTTGACGTCTCTTTCTTGACGTCTGTCTTGATGTCTGTCTTGACGTCTGTCTGAACGTCTCTCTGTGGACGTCTGTCTGGATGTCTGTCTGTCTAGACATCTGTCTGGACCTCTGTCATGACGTCTGTCTTGAAGTCTGTCTGGATGTCTGTCTGTATGAACGTCTGTCTGGACGAATGCCTTGTTGTCTGTCTTGAAGTCTGTCTGTCTGGACGTCTGTCTTGAAGTCTGTCTTGACGTCTGTCTGTCTGGACGTCTGTCTGTCTTGACGTCCATCTGGACATCTTTGTTGACGTATGTCTGGACGTCTATCTGGACATCTGTGCCGACGTCTGTCCTGACCTCTCTCTGTCTAAACATCTCTCTTGACATCTGTCTGGACGTCTGTCTTGACGTCTGTCTGTCTTGACGACTGTCTGGACGTCTGTCTGTATGGACGTCTTTGTTGACGTTTGTCTGCCTGGACGTCTGTCTTGATGTCGGTCTGTCTGGACGTCTGTCTGGACATCTGTCTTGACGTCTGTCTTGACATCTGTCTGTCTGGACGTCTGCCCTGACGTCTGTCTGTCTGGACGTCTGCCTTGATGTCTGTCGGGACGTCTGTCCTGACGTCTGTCCAGATGTCTGTCTGTCTGGACGTCTGTCATGACGTCTGTCTGGACGTCTGGCTTGACGTCTCTATGTATGGACGTCTGTCTGGACGTCTGTCTGTCTGCCTTGACGTCTGTCTGTCTGGACATCTGTCTTGACGTCTGTCTGTCAGGACATCTGTCTGGACGTCTGCCTTGACGTCTGTCTGGAGGTCTGTCTGTATGGACGTCGGTCATGACATCTGTCTGTCTGGACATCTGTCTTGACGTCTGTGTGGACGTATGTCCTGACGTTTGTCTTGACGTCTGTCTGGACGTCTGTCTTGACGTCTGTCTGGATGTTTGTTCGTCGACGTCTGTCTGGGAGTCTGTCTTGACGTCTGTCTTGACGCCTGTCTGGACGTCTGTCTGTATGGACATCTGTTTGGACGTCTGCCTTGATGTCTGTCTTAATGTCTGTCTGTCTGGACGTCTGTCTGTCTTGACGTCTGTTTGTCTGGACGTCTCTCTGGACGTGTGCCTTGAAGTCTGCCTGGACGTCTGTCTTGATGTATATCTTGATGTCTGTCTGTCTGAACGTCTGCCTTGATGTCTGTCGGGACGTCTGTCTTGATATCTGTCTTGACGTCTGTCAGTCTGGACATCTGTCTGTCTGGACGTCTGTCGTGACGTCTGTCTGGACGTCTGTCTTGATGTCAGTCTGTCTGGACGTATGTCCTGTGTCTGTCTTGATGTCTGTCTGTCTGGACGTCTGCCTGGAAGTCTGTCTTGACATCTGGCTGTCTGGACGTCTGTCTGTCTTGATGTCTGTCTTGATGTCTGTCTTGACGTCTCTCTGTATGGACGTCTGTCTGTCTTGACATCTGTCTGGACGTTTGTCTGTATGGAAGTCAGTCTTGACATCTCTCTGGACATCTGTCTGTCTAGACGTCTGTCTGGACGTCTGTCTGTATGGACGTCTGTCATGACGTCTGTCTGTCTGAACGTCTGTCTTGACGTCTGTCTGGACGTCTGTCTGTATGGACGTCTGCCTGTATGGACATCTGTCTTGACGTCTGTCTGTCTGGACGTCTGTCATGACGTCTGTCTTGACGTCTGTCTGGACGTCTTTTTTGACGTCTGTCTGGATGTCTGTCTGTATGAACGTCTTTCTGGACGTCTGCCTTGACGTCTGTCTTGACGTCTGTCTGTCTGGACGTCTGTCTTGAAGTCTGTCTTGACGTCTGTCTGTCTGGACGTCTGTCTGTCTTGACGTCCGTCTGGACGTCTTTGTTGACGTATGTCTGGACGTCTGTCTGGACGTCTGTCTTGACGTCTGTCTTGACGTCTGTCTGGACGTCTGTCCTGACGTTTGTCTTGACGACTGTATGGACCTCTGACCGGACGTCTGTCTTGACGTCTGTCTGGATGTCTGTCTGGACGTCTGTCGTGACGTCTGTCTTGACGTCTGTCCTGACGTCTGTCTGGACGTCTGTCCTGACGTTTGTCTTGACGTCTGTCTGGACCTCTGACCAGACGTCTGTCTTGACGTCTGTCTGGATGTCTGTCAGTCTGGACGTCTGTTTGTCTGGACGTCTGTCTGGACGTCTGTCATAACGTCTGTCTTGACATCTGTCTTGATGTCTGTCTGGACGTCTGTCTGGACGTCTGTCTTGAAGTCTGTCTGTCATGACGTCTGTCTGTCTGGACGTCTGTCCTGACGTCTGTCTGTCTGGACGTCTGTCCTGACCTCTTTCGGTGTAAACATCTGTCTTGACGTCTGTCTGGACGTCTCTCTGTGTGGTCGTCTGTCTGTCTGGGCGTCTGTCTGGACGTCTGTCTCTCTGGACATCTGTCTGGACGTCTGTCATGAAGTTTGTCTTGACGTCTGTCTGGACGTCTGTCTTGACGTCTGTCTGGATGTCTGTATGAACGTCTGTCTGGACGATTGCCTTGTTTTCTGTCTTGAAGTCTGTCTGTCTGGACGTCTGTCTTGAAGTCTGTCTTGACGTCTGTCTGTCTGGACGTCTGTCTGTCTTGACGTCCATCTGGACGTCTTTGTTGACGTGTGTCTGGAAGTCTGTCTTGACATCTGTGTGGACGTCTGTCTTGCCGTCTGTCTTTTGGACGTTTGTCTTGACGTTTGTCTTGACGTCTGTCTGTCTGGACGTCTGTCTGTCTGGACGTCTGTGTGGACGTCTGTCTGGACGTCTGTCTGTCTTGACGTCTGTCTCTCTGGATGTCTGTCTGTCTGGACATCTGTCTGGACTTCCGTCCTGACGTCTGTTTGTCTTGACGTCTGTCTTGACGTCTGTCTGTATGGACGCCTGTCTGGACGCCTGTCTGTCTGGACGTCTGTCAGTCCTGAGGTTTGTCTGGACGTCTGTCTGTCTGGACGTCTGTCTTGACGTCTGCCTGGACATCTGTTCTGACATCTGCCTGGGCGTCTGTATTGACGTCTGTCAGTCTAGACGTCTGTCTGGACGCCTGTCTTGACGTCTTTCTGGACGTCTGTATGAACGTCTGTCTGTATGGACGCGTGCCTTGACGTTTGACTGTCTGGACGTCTGTCTTGACGTCTGCCTGGACATCTGTCCTGACGTTTGTCTTGACGTCTGTCTGAACCTCTGACCGGACGTCTGTCTTGACGTCTGTCTCGACGTCTGTCTTGACGTCTGTCTGGACGTCTGTCTGTCTTGATGCTGTCTGGACGTCGGTCTATATGGACGTCTGTCTGGACGTCTGCCTTGACGTCGGCCTTAACGTCTGTCTGTCTGGACGTCTGCCTTGATGTCTGTCGGGACGTCTGTCTTGACGTCTGTCAGTCTGGACATCTGTCTGTCTGGACGTCTGTCGTGACGTCTGTCTGGACGTCTGTCTTGACGTCAGTCTGTCTGGACGTCTGTCTTGACGTCAGTCTGTCTGGACGTATGTCCTGTGTCTGTCTTGACGTCTGTCTGTCTGGACGTCTGCCTGGAAGTCTGTCTTGACATCTGTCTGTCTGGACGTCTGTCTGTCTTGACTCCTGTCTGTCTGGATGTCTGTCTGTCTTGACGTCTGTCTTGATGTCTGTCTTGACGTCTCTCTGTATGGACGTCTGTCTGTCTTGACATCTGTCTGGACGTTTGTCTGTATGGAAGTCAGTCTTGACGTCTGTCTAGACGTCTGTCTGGACGTCTGTCTGTATGGACGTCTGTCATGACGTCTGTCTGGACGTCTGTCTTGACGTCTGTCTGGACGTCTGTCTGGATGTCTGTCTGTATGAACGTCTGTCTGGACGTCTGCCTTGACGTCTGTCTTGATGTCTGTCTGTCTGGACGTCTGTCTGTCTTGGCGCCTGTCTGGACGTCTGTCTTGACGTCGGTCTGTCTGGACGTCTGTCTTGACGTCTGTTTGGACGTCTGTCCTGCGTCTGTCTTGACGTCTGTCTGTCTGGACATCTGTCTTGACGTCTGTCTGGATGTCTGTCTTGACATCTGTCTGCCTGGACGTCTGTCTGTCTTGACGTCTGTTTTGATGTCTGTCTTGACGTCTGTCTGGACGTCTCTCTGTATGGACGTCTGTCTGTCTTGGCGTCTGTCTGGATGTCTGTCTGTATGGACGTCTATCTTGGCGTCTGTCATGACATCTGTCTGTCTGGACGTCTGTCTGGACATCTGTCTGTATGGACGTCTGCCTGTATGGACGTCTGTCTTGACGTCTGTCTGTCTGGACGTCTGTCTTGACGTCTGTTTGTCTTGACGTCTGTCTGGACGTCTGTCAGTCTTGACGTCTGCCGGGACGTCTATCTTGACATCTGCCTGGACGTCTGTCCTGACGTCTGCCTGGGCATCTCTCTTGACGTCTGTCTGTCCGGACGTCTGTCTGGACGTGTGTTTTGACGTCTTTTTGGGCGTTTGTATGAACGTCTGTCTGTCTGGACGTCTGGACATCTGTCTGGACATCTCTCTTGACGTCTGTCTGGACGTATGTCTTGACCTCTGTCTGTCCGGACTTCTGCACTGACGTCTCTCTGTCTGGACGTCTGTCTGAATGTCTGTCCGGACTTCTGTCGTGACGTCTGTCTTGACGTCTGTCTGGACATCTGTCCTGATGTTTGTCTTGACGTCTGTCTGGACCTCTGACCGGGCGTCTGTCTGGACGTCTGTCAGGTCGTCTGTATTGACGTCTGTCTTGACGTCTGTCCTGACGTCTGATGTCTTGAGGTCTGCCTGGACGTCTGTCTTAACACCTGTCTGTCTTGACGTCAGTCTGGACGTCTGTCTGTATGGACATCTGTCTTGACGTCTGTCGGTACGGACGTCTGTCTTGACGTATGTTTGTATGGACGTCTCTCTTGACGTTTGTCTTGACGTCTGTCCGGACGTCTGTCTGGACATCTGTCTGGACGTCTGTCTTGACGTCTGTCTGGACGTCTGTCTCTCTGGATGTCTGTCTGTCTGGACATCTGTGTGGATGTCTTACTTGACGTCTGTCTTGACGTCTGTCTGTCTGGACGTCTGCCCTGATGTCTGTCTGTCTGGATGTCTGCCTTGACGTCTGTCGGGACGTCCGTCTTGACGTCTGTCTTGACGTCTGTCTGGACGTCTGTCTTGACGTCTGTCTGTCTGGACGTCTGCCCTGACGTCTGTCTGTCTGGACGTCTGCCTTAATGTCTGCCGGGACGTCTGTCTTGACGTCTGTCCTGATGTCTGTCTGTCTGGACGTCTGGCTTGACGTCCGTATGTATGGACGTCTGTCTGGACGTCTGTCTGTCTGCCTTGACGTCTGTCTGTCTGGACATCTGTCTTGACGTCTGTCTGTCAGGACATCTGTCTGGACGTCTGTCTGTCTTGACGTCTGTCTGTCTGGATGTCTGCCTTGACGTCTGTCTGGAGGTCTGTCTGTATGGACGTCAGTCATGACGTCTGTCTGTCTGGACATCTGTCTTGAATTCTGTGTGGACGTATGTCCTGCGTTTGTCTTGACGTCTGTCTGGACGTCTGTCTTGACGTCTGTCTGGACGTTTGTCCGTCGACGTCTGTCTGGGAGTCTGTTTTGACGTCTGTCTTGACGTCTGTTTGTCTGGACGTCTGTCTTGACGTCTGTCTTGATGTCTGTCTGGACGTCTGTCTGTATGGACATCTGGACGTCTGTCTGTATGGACATCTGGACGTCTGCCTTGATGTCTGTCTGGACATCTGTCTGTCTTGACGTCTGTCTGTCTGGACGTCTCTCTGGACGTATGTCTTGAAGTCTGCCTGGACGTCTGTCTTAATGTATATTTTGATGTCTGTCTGTCTGAACGTCTGCCTTGATGTCTGTCGGGACGTCTGTCTTGGTGTCTGTCTTGACGTCTGTCAGTCTGGACATCTGTCTGTCTGGACGTCTGTCGTGACGTTTGTCTGGACGTCTGTCTTGACGTCAGTCTGTCTGGACGTTTGTCTTGATGTATGTCTGTCTGGACGTATGTGCTGTGTCTGTCTTGACGTCTGTCTGTCTGGACGTCTGCCTGGGAGTCTGTCTTGACATCTGTCTGTCTGGATGTCTGTCTGTCTTGACATCTGTCTGTCTGGACATCTGTCTGTCTTGACGTCTGTCTTGATGTCTGTCTTGACGTCTCTCTGTGTGGACGTCTGTCTGTCTTGACATCTGTCTGGACGTTTGTCTGTATGGAAGTCAGTCTTGACGTCTGTCTGGACATCTGTCTGTCTAGACGTCTGTCTGGACGTCTGTCTGAACGTCTGTCTTGACGTCTGTCTGTACGTCTGTCTGTATGGACGTCTGCCTGTATGGACATCTGTCTTGACGTCTGTCTGTCTGGACGACTGTCTGTCTGGACGTCTGTCTGGACGTCTGTCATGACGTCTGTCTTGACGTCTGTCTGGACGTCTGTCTGGATGTCTGTCTGTATGAACGTCTGTCTGGTCGTCTGCCTTGACGTCTGTCTTGACGTCTCTCTGTCTGGACGTCTGTCTTGAAGTCTGTCTTGATGTCTGTCTGTCTGGACGTCTGTCTGTCTTGACGTCCGTCTGGACGTCTTTGTTGACGTATGTCTGGACGTCTGTCTGTCTTGGCGCCTGTCTGAACGTCTGTCTGTCTGGACGTCTGTCCTGCGTCTGTCTTGACGTCTGTCTGTCTGGACATCTGTCTTGACGTCTGTCTGGATGTCTGTCTTCACATCTGTCTGTCTGGACGTCTGTCTGTCTTGACGTCTGTCTGGACGTCTCTCTGTATGGACGTCTGTCTGTCTTGCCGTCTGTCTGGATGTCTGTCTGTATGGACGTCTGTCTTGGCGTCTGTCATGACGTCTGTCTGTCTGGACGTCTGTCTGGACATCTGTCTGTATGGACGTCTGCCTGTATGGACGTCTGTCTTGACGTCTGTCTGTCTGGACATCTGTCTGGACATCTGTATTGACGTCTGTCTGGACGTCTGTCTGGACGTCTGTCTTGACGTTTGTCCTGACGTCTGTCTAGTTCTCTGACCAGTCATCTGTCTTTCTGGGCGTCTGTATGAACGTCTGTCTGTGTGGACGTCTGTCTTGACGTTTGTCTTCACGTCTGTTCGGACGTCTGTCTTGACGTCTGGACATCTGTCTGGACATCTGTCTCGATGTCTGTCTGGACGTCTGTCTCGACGTCTGTCTTGATGTCTGTCTGGACGTCTGCCCTGACTTCTGTCTGTCTGGACGTCTGCCTTGACGTCTGTCTTGACGTCTGTCTTGATGTCTGTCAGTCTGGACGTGTGTTTGTCTGGACGTCTGTCTGAATGTCTGTCATAACGTCTGTCTTGACATCTGTCTTGATGTCTGTCTTGACGTCTGTCTGGACGTCTGTCCTGACGTCTGTCTTGACGTCTGTCTGGACGCGTGTCCTGACGTTTGTCTTGACGTCTGTCTGGACGTCTGCCTTGAGGTCTGTCTGGACGTCAGTCATGACGTCTGTCTGTCTGGACGCCTGTCTGGACGTCTGTCTGGACGTCTGCCTTACGTCTGTCTGTCATGACCTCTGTCTGTGTAAACACCTGTCATGACGTCTATCTGGACGTCTATCTTGAAGTCTGTCTGTCTTGGCTTCTGTCTGGACGTCTGTCATGAGGTCTGTCTGGACGGTTGTCTTGACGTCTGTCTTTCTGGTCGTCTGTCTTGACGTCTGTCTGTCTGGATGTCTGCCCTGACGTCTGTCTGTCTTGACGTCTGCCCTGACGTCTGTCGGGACGTCTGTCTTGACGTCTGTGTTGACGTCTGTCTGTCTGGACGTGTGTCATGACGTCTGTATGGACGTCTGTCTTGACGTCTGTCTGTATGGACGTCTGTCTTGACGTCTGTCTGGACGTCTGTCTTGACGTCTGTCTGTACATCTGCCTGTCTTGACATCTGCCTGGACGTCTGTCAAGACGTCTGCCTGGACGTCTGCCCTGACGTTTGTCTTGACGTCTGTCTGGACCTCTGACCGGACGTCTGTCTTGACGTCTGTCTGGACGTCTGTCTGTCTTGAAGTCTGTCTTGATGTCTGCATTGACGTCTGTCTGGAAGTCTCTCTGTATGGACGTCTGTCTGCCTGGACGTCTGTCTGTATGGACTTCAGTCTTGGTGTATGTCTTGACATCTGTCTGTATGGACATCTGTCTGGACGTCTGTCTGTATGGACGTCTGTCATGACGTCTGTCTGTCTGGACGTCTGTCATGACGTTTGTATAGACGTCTGTTTTCACGTCTGTCTGGACGTCTGCCTTGACGTCTGCCTTGACGTCTGTCTGTTTGGACGTCTCTCTTGACGTCTGTCTGTTGGGAGGTTTGTCTGGACGTCTGTCTGTCTGGACGTCTGTCTGAACGTCTGTCTTGACGTCTGTCTGTCTGGACGTCTGTCTTGATGTCTGTCTGGACATCTGTCCTGACGTTTGTCTTTACATCTGTCTGGACCTCTGAATGGACTTCTGTCTTGACGTCTGTCTGGACGTCTGTCTTGGCATTGTCTTGACGTCTGTCTTGACATCTGTCTGTCTGGACGTCTGTCTTGACGTCTGTCTTGATGTCTGTCTGTCTGGACGTCTGTCTGGACATCTGTCTGTCGGGACGTCTGTCTTGACATCTGTCTGGACGTCTGCCTTGACGTCTGTCTGGACATCTATCATGACGCCTGTCTGGACGTCTGTCTGGATGTCTGTCGGGACGTCTGTCATGACGTCTGTCTGTCTGGACGTCAGTATTGACGTCTGTCTGGACGTCTGTCTGTATGGGCGTCTGTCTTGACGTCTGGTTGTCTGGACGTCTGTCATGACGTCTGTATGGACGTCTGTCTTGACGTCTGTCTAGACATCTGTCTGTATGGACGTCTGCCTTGACGTCTGCCTTGACGTCTGTCTGTCTGGACGTCTGTCTTGACGTCTGTCTGTCGGGACGTTTGTCTGGACGTCTGTCTGTCTTGACATCTGTATGGACGTCTGTCTTGACGTCTGTCTGGATGTCTGCCTTGGCGTCTGCCTGGACGTCCGTCTGTATGGACGTCTGTCGTGACGTCTGTCTGTCTGGACGCCAGTCTTGACGTCTGTCTGGACGTCTGTCTTGACGTCTGTCTGTATGGACGTGTCTTGATGTCTCTCTGTCCTGACGTCTGTCTGGACGTCTGTCTTGACGTCTGTCTGGACGTCTGTCTGTCATGACGTCTGTCGGTCTGGATGTCTGTCCTGACGTCTGTCTGGACGTCTGTCCTGACCTGTCTGTCTAAACATCTGTCTTGACCTCTATCTGGATGTCTGTCTTGAAGTCTGTCTGTCTTGGCGTCTGTCTGGACGTCTGTCTGTCTGGACGTCTGTCATGACGTCTGTCTGGACGTCTGTCTTGACGTCTATCTGTCTGGATGTCTGACTTGACGTCTGTCTGTCTGGACGTCTGCCTGTCTGGACGTCTCCCTTGACGTCTGTCGGGACGTCTGTATTGACGTCTGTGTTGACGTCCGTCTGTCTGGACGTCTGTCATGACGTCTGTATGGACATCTGTTTTGATGTCTGTCTGTATGGACGTCTGTCTTGACGTCTGTCCGGACGTCTGCCTTGACGTCTGTCTGGACGTCTGCCTGTCTTGACATTTGTCTGGACATCTGTCTTGACGTCTGTCTGGATGTCTGCCTTGACATCTGTCTGGACGTCTGGCTGTATGGACGTCTGTCATGACGTCTGTCTGTCTGGACATCTGTCTTGACGTCTGTCTTGACGTTTCTCTTTACGTCTGTCCATACCTCTGACCGGACGTCTGTCTTGATGTCTGTCTGGACGTTTGTCTGTCTGGACGTCTGTCTGGGCGTCTGTCTTGACGTCTGTCTGGACCTCTGACCGGACGTCTGTCTTGACGTCTGTCTGTCTGGTCTGTCTGTCTTGACGTCTGTCTCAACATCTGTCATGACGCCTGTCTCTCTGGACGTCTGTCTGGACGTCTGTCTTGACGTCTGTCTCTCTTGATCTCTGTCTGTCTGGACTTCTGTCTGGACGTCTGTCTGTCGGGACCTCTGTCTGGACGTCTGTCTGTCTGGACGTCTGTCTGTCTGGACGTCTGTCTGGACGTCTGTCTGGACGTCTGCCTTGACGTCTGTCTGGACATCTGTCATGATACCTGTCTGTCTGGACGTCCGTCCTGGCGTTTGTCTTGATGTCTGTCTGGACCTCTGACCAGACGTCTGTCTTTACGTCTGTCTGGATGTCTGTCTGTATGGACGTCTGTCTGGACGTCTGCCTTGACGTTTGCCCTAAAGTCTGCCTGTCTGGACGTCTGTCTTGACGTCTGTCTGTCTGGACGTCTGCCTTGAGTTCTGTCTGGATGTCTGTTATGACGTCTGTCTCGACGTCTGTCTGGACGTCTGTCCTGATGTTTGTCTTGATGTCTGTCTTGACCTCTGACCGGACATCTGTCTTGATGTCTGTCTGGACGTCTGTCCTGACGTCTGTCTTGACGTCTGTCCTTACGTCTGTCTGGACGTCTGTCTGGAAGTCTGCCTTGACGTCTGTCTGGACGTCTGTCATGACGTCTGTCTGTCTGGACGTCTGCCTGGACGTCTGTCCTGACGTCTGTCTGTCTGGACGTCTGCCTTACGTCTGTCTGTCATGACCTCTGTCTGTCTAAACACCTGTCATGACGTCTATCTGGACGTCTATCTTGAAGTCTGTCTGTCTTGGCATCTGTCTGGACGTCTGTCATGACGTCTGTCTGGACGTCTGTCTGTCTGGATGTCTGCCCTGACGTCTGCCTGTCTTGACATCTGCCCTGACGTCTGTCGGGACGTCTGTCTTGACGTCTGTCTGTCTGGACGTCTGTCTTGACGTCTGTCTGGACGTCTGTCTTGACGTCTGTCTGCCTTGACGTCTGTCTGAATGTCTGTCTGTATTGACGTCTGGACGTCTGCCTTGACGTCTGTCTTAACATCTGTCTGTCTGGACGTCAGTCTTGACGTCTGTCTGTGTTGATGTCTGTCTGTCGGGACGTCTGTCTGGACGTCTGTCTGTCTTGGCGTCTGTCTGTCTGGATGTCTGTCTGGACGTCTGTCTTGACATCTGTCTCAACAACTGTCATGACGCTGTAGTGCCATCATCACCATCATCATTTTTTCCATCACCGCGCCGCGTCTCTTGCGCAGCTCGAGCTGCGCGAGAATTAGAACGAGCTTCTGGCCTGGCGGTTTGGACGTGGACAGCCACCGCGGCTCCGCTTCAGGCCTGCAATAAAGTGGCGAGATCGGCACGGCCCCATCGGCCGCCTTCGACGTCATCTCACGTCTCTCTTCTCTCGTCGCTACATTGGTGACCCGGAGAACACGCCCTTCGCCGAACGGCCCGCTGCCATGTTCCCGCAACTCTGCCCGCCAGTGCCGCCGTTCCAATCGACCTACCCCAAGGTATGGTTTATGCAGCTGGACGCCGTTCTTGCGGTGAATGGCATCACGGACCAGCTGCTGATGCACGCCATTCTTCTCGACGCCCTTCCGGTGGAGTTGCGCCATCTCTCTGGCACTTCAACCTCCAGCCAGCAGCCTTACGATGACCTCTGCTCGGCGGTGCTTGCCAGACATGGCCTCACATACCGTCCGCTTCCGTTTACCCGCACCAGGCAGGTTTCCCCGGCGTCGCAAAGCAAGGTAAGCACGCAAGAGCACGCAGAGCAAGCGACGGCACGCGACACCGTGGCCCTCGCCGTTTCCGCGACCACCAGCTCAGACGTCTCGGCCTCCTCCTCGCCGCAGCTGCTGGTCAGCTCCTCGACGGTGCCCCCTGCCGCTCCGCCACCTGCCACTGGTGCCAGCAATGGCTTGCCGGGTACCTCGCCACATTCCACTCGCACCTACCCGGCCAGCAGCCGACCACACTCGGCGTCCCCGCTCCCCGCCCCTGTCCCTGTCTCTGTTTCGTGGTCTACGACGGGCCCCAGCGCCGTGCCTTCGCGGAGCCAGAGCCTGCCCTCAATGCTCGCCCGCAATGGCCTCACGTACCAACCGCTTCCAGGGGACCGCGACTTTGGGGTTGTCACTGCGTCGCAACGTGTGCTACCAACCGTGGCCCCACCAGACTCCATGACGGCCACCTTGCCGCCCGTCTTGGAGCCTGGCACAGGTGACCTTTCACCAGTTATTGACCTCCCGACTTCCTCTCGTCTGGCCACTAGCGACGCGTGTCCCGCGTACGAACTGCCTACACCATCTGTCGAGCCAACTGAACTATCTACGACATCTGTCGAGCCAACTGAACTGTCTCCGACCCCTGTCGAGCCAACTGAACTGCCTACGACATCTGTGGAGCCAACTCAACTGCCTACGACATCTGTTGAGCCAACTGAGCTGTCTACGACGTCTGACCAGCCAACTGAACTGTCTATGACGTCTGTCAAGTCAACCGACCTAACTACAACCACTGTGGAGCCAACTGAAAGCATGGGAACAAGCACTGCCACCAGTCCACCAGCGTCGAATACCTCGACAGTGACTGAGGCGACAACTGAACCCGTCTTTCCTGCACAGCCTCCCATGACGCCATTTCCCGTGGTCCGCGTATTCGGCACGGCGACGAACGAGTCGCAGCCGCTGCCTGCGGACGGCGTGTGTGACTACACCTTCTACGACGACCTCTATGACACGGGCCAGTTTGACACGCTTTACAGCCCGCACTTTAGTGCACCAGTTGAGCACGTTCTCAGTCACGCGTCGCTTCACAGCATCACTGAGTACGGCCTCTCTTTCGCCTACAGAAACGCATCACAAGTGGCGCGAGACCTCGAAATTCCAGAGGTGCTTTCCACGATTGGAGACCTCTGGGACCGAGCCATCCGTCATTACGGATTTCTTTCCATCGAGCGCTTACTTCTTCGTCCACTGCGCAACTCTCAGTGTCGCCCACCAGAGACCCACTAGTTCCCGATGGTCACTACAGGTTGACAAACTGGACTTGCCAAAGGAACACTTTATGGACTGCCGTTCATGTACATAGCATTTGTCGCCCTCTTTCTTTTTTTCATATGCCTTCAAATCGCGCAAAGCGCTAGGGGGGGGGAGCCCTGTAGTGGCATCATCACCATCATCATTTTTTTCATCACCGCGCCGCGTCTCTTGCGCAGCTCGAGCTGCGCGAGAATTAAAACGAGCTTCTGGCCTGGCGGTTTGGACGTGGACAGCCACCGCGGCTCCGCTTCAGGCCTGCAATAAAGTGGCGAGATCGGCACGGCCCCATCGGCCGCCTTCGACGTCATCTCACGTCTCTCTTCTCTCGTCGCTACAACGCCTTTCTGACTGGACATCTGTCTGGACGTCTGTCTTGACGTCTGTCTGTCTTGATGTCTCTCTGTCTGGACGTCTGTCTGGATGTCTGTGTGGACGTCTGTCCTGACGTTTGTCTTGATGTCTGTCAGGACCTCTGACCAGACGTCTGTCTTTACGTCTGTCTGGATGTCTGTCTGTATAGACGTCTGTCTGGACATCTGCCTTGACGTCTGCCCTAAAGTCTGTCTGTCTGGACGTCTGCCTTGACGTTTGCCCTAAAGTCTGCCTGTCTGGACGTCTGTCTTGACGTCTGTCTGTCTGGACGTCTGCCTTGAGTTCTGTCTGGACGTCTGTTATGACGTCTGTCTCGACGTCTGTCTGGACGTCTGTCCTGATGTTTGTCTTGACGTCTGTCTTGACCTCTAACCAGACATCTGTCTTGATGTCTGTCTGGACGTCTGTCCTGACGTCTGTCTTGACGTCTGTCCTTACGTCTGTCTGGACGTCTGTCTGGACGTCTGCCTTGACGTCTGTCTGGACGTCTGTCATGACGTCTGTCTGTCTGGACGTCTGCCTGGACGTCTGTCCTGACGTCTGTCTGTCTGGACGTCTGCCTTACGTCTGTCTGTCATGACCTCTGTCTGTCTAAACACCTGTCATGACGTCTATCTGGACGTCTATCTTGAAGTCTGTCTGTCTTGGCGTCTGTCTGGACGTCTGTCATGACGTCTGTCTGGACGTCTGTCTGTCTGGATGTCTGCCCTGACGTCTGCCTGTCTTGACATCTGCCCTGACGTCTGTCGGGACGTCTGTCTTGACGTCTGTGTTGACGTCTGTCTGTCTGGACGTCTGTCTTGACGTCTGTCTGGACGTCTGTCTTGACGTCTGTCTGCCTGTATGGACGTCTGCCTTGACGTCTGTCTGCCTTGACGTCTGTCTTGACGTCTGTCTGTCGGGACGTTTGTCTGGACGTCTGTCTGTCGGGAGGTTTGTCTGGACGTCTGTCTGTCTGGACGTCTGTCTGAACGTCTGTCTTGACGTCTGTCTGTCTGGACGTCTGTCTTGATGTCTGTCTGGACATCTGTCCTGACGTTTGTCTTTACATCTGTCTGGACCTCTGAATGGACGTCTGTCTTGACATCTGTCTGGACGTCTGTCTGGGCATTGTCTTGACGTCTGTCTTGACATCTGTCTGTCTGGACGTCTGTCTTGACATCTGTCTGGACGTCTGCCTTGACGTCTGTCTGGACATTTATCAAGACGCCTGTCTGGACGTCTGTCTGGATGTCTGTCGGGACGTCTGTCATGACGTCTGTCTGTCTGGACGTCAGTCTTGACGTCTGTCTGGATGTCTGTCTGTATGAACGTCTGTCTTGACGTCTGGTTGTCTGGACCTCTGTCATGACGTCTGTATGGACGTCTGTCATGACGTCTGTCTGGACATCTGTCTGTATGGACGTCTGCCTTGACGTCTGCCTTGATGTCTGTCTGTCTGGACGTCTGTCTTGACGTCTGTCTGTCGGGACGTTTGTCTGGACGTTTGTCTGTCTTGACGTCTGTATGGACGTCTGTCTTGACGTCTGTCTGGATGTCTGCCTTGGCGTCTGTCTGGTCGTCCGTCTGTATGGACGTCTGTCATGACGTCTGTCTGTCTGGACGTCTGCCTTGACGTCTGTCTGGCCGTCTGTCTTGACGTCTGTCTGTCTTGACGTCTCTCTGTCCTGACGTCTGTCTGGACGTCTGTCTGGACGTCTGTCTTGACGTCTGTCTGTCATGACGTCTGTCTGTCTGGATGTCTGTCCTGACGTCTGTCTGTCTGGACGTCTGTCCTGACCTATGTCTGTCTAAACATCTGTCTTGACGTCTATCTGGACATCTGTCTTGAAGTCTGTCTGTCTTGGCGTCTGTCTGGACGTCTGTCTGTCTGGACGTCTGTCATGACGTCTGTCTGGACGTCTGCCCTGACGTCTGCCTGTCTGGACGTCTCCCTTGACGTCTGTCGGGACGTCTGTCTTGACGTCTGTGTTGAAGTCTGTCTGTCTTGACGTCTGTCATGACGTCTGTATGGACATCTGTTTTGATGTCTGTCTGTATGGACGTCTGTCTTGATGTCTGTCTGGACGTCTGCCTGTCTTGACATCTGTCTGGACGTCTGTCTTGACGTCTGTCTGGATGTCTGCCTTGACGTCTGTCTGGACGTCTGGCTGTATGGACGTCTGTCATGAAGTCTGTCTGTCTTGACATCTGTCTTGACGTCTGCCTGGACGTTTCTCTGTCTGGACGTCTGTCTGGGCGTCTGTCCTGACGTCTGTCTTGACGTCTGTTTGTGTGGACATCTGTCTTGACGTCTGTCTGGACCTCTGACCAGACGTCTGTCTTGACGTCTGTCTGGATGTCTGTCTGTATGGACGTCTGCCTTGAGGTCTGCCTTGACGTCTGCCTTAACGTCTGTCTGTCTAGACGTCTGTCTTGACGTCTGTCTGTCTGGACGTCTGTCTGAACGTCTGCCGTGACGTTTGTCTTGACGTCTGTCTGGACCTCTGTCCGGACATCTGTCTTGACGTCTGTCTGTCTGGATGTCTGTCTGTCTGGACGTCTGTCCTGACGTCTATCTGGACGTCTGCCTTGACGTCTGTCTGGACATCTGTCATGACGTCTGTCTGGACATCTGCCATGACGCCTGTCTGTGTGGACGTCTGTCTTGACGTCTGTCCAGACAATTGTCTTGATGTCTGTCTGGACCTTGACCGGACGTCTGTCTGGATGTTTGTCTGCCTGGACTTCTGTCTCGGCATCTGTCTTGATGGCTGTCTTGACGTCTCTTTGTCTCGACGTCTGTCTTGACGTCTATCTGTCTTGACGTCTGTCTGGATTTCTGTCTGTCTTGATGTCTGTCTGTCTGGATGTCTGTCCTGATGTCTGTCCTGACGTATGTCTTGACGTCTGTCTGTCTGGACGTCTGCTCTGACGTCTGTCTGTCTGGAGGTCTGCCTTGACGTCTACTGGGACATCTGTCTTGACGTCTGTCAGTCTGGACGTCTTTCTTGACATCTGTCTGGACGTCTGCCTTGACGTCTGTCTGGACATCTGTCATGATGTCTGTCTGGACGTCTGTCTGGACGTCTGTCTTGACGTCTGTCTGGACATCTGTCCTGACGTTTGTCTTGACGTCTGTCTGGACCTCGGACTGGACATCTATCTTGACGTCTGTCTGGATGTCTGTCTGTATGGACGTCTGTCTGGAAGTCTGCCTTGACGTCTGCCTTAACGCCTGTCTGTCAGGACGTCTGTCTTGACGTCTGTCTGTCTGGAAGTCTGCCTTGACGTCTGCCTTAACGTCTGTCTGTCTTGACCTCTGTCTGGACGTCTGTCTTGACGTTTGTCTTTACATCTGTCTGGACCTCTGACCGGACGTCTGTCTTGACGTCTGTCTGGACGTCTGTCTGGGTGTTGTCTTGACGTCTGTCTTGACGTCTGTTTGTCTGGACGTCTGTCTTGACGTCTGTCTGAACGTCTGTCTTGACGTCTGTCTGTCTTGACGTCTGTCTGAATGTCTGTATTGACGTCTATCTGGGCTTCTGCCTGACGTCTGTCTTAACATCTGTCTGTCTGAACGTCAGTCTTGACGTCTGTCTGTCTTGATGTCTGTCTGTCTTGACGTCTGTCTGTCTGGACGTCTGTCTGGACGTCTGTCTTGACGTCTGTCTCAACGTATGTCATGACGCCTGTCTGTCTGGACATCTGTCTGGACGTCTGTTTTGACGTCTGTCTGTCTTGATGTCTGTCTGTCTGGACGTCTGTCTGTCTTGACGTCTGTCTGTCTGGACGTCTGTCTGGACGTCTGTGTTGACGTCTGTCTGGACGTCTGCCTTGACGTCTGTCTGGACATCTGTCAAGATGCCTGTCTTTCTGGACGTCTGTCTGGACGTCTATCTTGACGTCTGTCTGGACGTCTGTCCTGACGTTTGTCTTGACGTCTGCCTGGACCTCTGACCAGACGTCTGTCTTTACGTCTGTCTGGAGGTCTGTCTGTATGGACGTCTGTCTGGACGTCTGCCTTGACATCTGCCCTAAAGTCTGTCTGTCTGGACGTCTGTCTGGACGTCTGTCTGGACGTCTGTCCTGATGTTTGTCTTGACGTCTGTCTTGACCTCTGACTGGACACCTGTCTTGATGTCTGTCTGGACGTCTGTCCTGACGTCTGTCTGGACGTCTGTCTGGACGTCTGCCTTGACGTCTGTCTGGACGTCTGTCATGACGTCTGTCTGTCTGGACGTCTGTCTGGACGCCTGTCTGGACGTCTGCCTTACGTCTGTCTGTCATGACCTCTGTCTGACTAAACACCTGTCATGACGTCTATCTGGACGTCTATCTTTAAGTCTGTCTGTCTTGGCGTCTGTCTGGACGTCTGTCATGACGTCTGTCTGGGCGGTTGTCTTGACGTCTGTCTTTCTGGTCGTCTGTCTTGACGTCTGTCTGTCTTGACGTCTGCCCTGACGTCTGTCGGGACGTCTGTCTTGACGTCTGTGTTGACGTCTGTCTGTCTGGACGTCTGTCATGACGTCTGTATGGACGTCTGTCCTGACGTCTATCTGTATGGACGTCTGTCTTGACGTCTGTCTGTACATCTGCCTGTCTTGACATCTGCCTGGACGTCTGTCATGACGTCTGCCTGGACGTCTGCCCTGACGTTTGTCTTGACGTCTGTTTGGACCTCTGACCGGACGTCTGTCTTGACGTCTGTCTGGACGTCTGTCTGTCTTGACGTCTGTCTTGATGTCTGTATTGACATCTGTCTGGAAGTCTCTCTGTATGGACGTCTGTCTGTCTGGACGTCTGTCTGTATGGACTTCAGTCTTGACGTCTGTCTGTATGGACGTCTGTCTTGACGTCTGTCATGACGTCTGTCTGTCTGGACGTCTGTCATGACGTCTGTATAGACGTCTGTCTTGACGACTGTCTGGACGTCCTTGACGTCTGCATTGACGTCTGTCTGTCTGGACGTCTGTCTTGACGTCTGTCTGTTGGGAGGTTTGTCTGGACGTCTGTCTGTCTGGACGTCTGTCTGGACGTCTGTCTTGACGTCTGTCTGTCTGGACATCTGTCTTGACGTCTGTCTGGACGTCTGTCCTGATGTTTGTCTTTACATCTGTCTGGACCTCTGACCAGACGTCTGTCTACGTCTGTCTGGATGTCTGTCTGTATGGACGTCTGTCTGGAGGTCTGCCTTGACGTCTGCCCTAAAGTCTGTCTGTCTTGACGTCTGTCTGTCGGGGGTTTGTCTGGATGTCTGTCTGTCTGGACGTCTGTCTGAACGTCTGTCTTGACGTCTGTCTGTCTAGACGTCTGTCTTGATGTCTGTCTGGACATCTGTCCTGACGTTTGTCTTTACATCTGTCTGGACCTCTGAATGGACGTCTGTCTTGACGTCTGTCTGGACGTCTGTCTGGGCATTGTCTTGACGTCTGTCTTGACATCTGTCTGTCTGGACGCCTGTCTTGACGTCTGTCTTGATGTCTGTCTGTCTGGACGTCTGTCTTGACATCTGCCTTGACGTCTAACTGGACATCTATTATGACGCCTGTCTGGACGTCTGTCTGGATGTCTGTCGGGACGTCTGTCATGACATCTGTCTGTCTGGACGTCAGTCATGACGTCTGTCTGGACGTCTGTCTGTATGGACGTCTGTCTTGACGTCTGGTTGTCTGGACGTCTGTCATGACGTCTGTATGCACGTCTGTCTTGACGTCTGTCTGGACATCTGTCTGTATGTACGTCTGCCTTGACGTCTGCCTTGACGTCTGTCTGTCTGGACGTCTGTCTTGACGTCTGTCTGTCGGGACGTTTGTCTGGACATCTGTATGGACGTCTGTCTTGACGTCTGTCTGGATGTCTGCCTTGGCGTCTGTCTGGACGTCCGTCTGTCTGGACGTCAGTCTTGACGTCTGTCTGGCCGTCTGTCTTGACGTCTGTCTGTATGGACGTCTGTATTGACGTCTCTCTGTCCTGACGTCTGTCTGGACGTCTGTCTGGACGTCTGTCTTGACGTCTGTCTGTCATGACGTCTGTCTGTCTGGATATCTGTCCTGACGTCTGTCTGCCTGGACGTCTGTCCTGACCTATGTCTGTCTAAACATCTGTCTTGACGTCTATCTGGACGTCTGTCTTGAAGTCTGTCTGTCTTGGCGTCTGTCTGTCGGGAGGTTTGTCTGGAGGTCTGTCTGTCTGGACGTCTGTCTTTACGTCTGTCTGTCTGGACGTCTGTCTGTCTAGACGTCTGTCTTGATGTCTGTCTGGACATCTGTCCTGACGTTTGTCTTTACATCTGTCTGGACGTCTGTCCTGATGTTTGTCTTTACATCTGTCTGGACCTCTGAATGGACGTCTGTCTTGACGTCTGTCTGGACGTCTGTCTGGGCATTGTCTTGATGTCTGTCTTGACATCTGTCTGTCTGGACGTCTGTCTGTCTGGACGTCTGTCTTGACGTCTGTCTGGACGTCTGCCTTGACGTCTGTCTGGACATCTGTCATGACGCCTGTCTGTCTGGACGTCTGTCTGGATGTCTGTCTTGACGTCTGTCTGTCTGGACGTCTGTCTGTCGGGACGTCTGTCTGTCGGGACGTCTGTCTGGACGTCTGTCTTGACGTCTGTCTGGACGTCTGCCTTAACGTCTGTCTGGACATCTGTCATGATGCCTGTCTGTCTGGACGTCTGTCTTGACGTCTGTCTGTCTAAGTGTCTGTCTGTCTGGACATCTGTCTGTCGGGACGTCTGTCTGGATATCTGTCTGTCTTGACGTCTGTCTGTCTGGACGTCTGCCTTGACGTCTGTCTGGACATCTGTCATGATGCCTGTCTGTCTGGACGTCTGTCTGGATGTCTGTCCTGACGTTTGTCTTGATGTCTGTCTGGACCTCTGACCGGACGTCTGTTTTTACGTCTGTCTGGATGTCTGTCTGTATGGACGTCTGCCTTGACGTCTGCCTTAACGTCTGTCTGTCTGGACGTCTGTCTTGACGTCTGTCTGTCACGACATCTGCCTTGACGTCTGTCTGGACGTCTGCCCTGACGTTTGTCTTGACGTCTGTCTGGACGTTTGTCTGTCTGGACATCTGTCTCGGCGTCTGTCTTGACGTCTGTTTGTCTCGACGTCTGTCCTGACGTCTGTCTGGACATCTGTCTTGAAGTCTGTCTGTCTTGACGTCTGTCTGTCTGGACATCTGTCTTGACGTCTGTCCTGAAGTATGTCTTGACGTCTGTCTGTGTGGACGTCTGCCCTGACGTCTGTCTGTCTGGAGGTCTGCCTTGACGTCTACCAGGACATCTGTCTTGACGTCTGTCTTGACATCTGTCAGTCTGGACGTCTATCTGTCTGGATGTCTGTCATGACATCTGTCTTTCATGACGTCTCTCTGCCTGGACGTCTGTCATTACGTCTGTCTGTCTGGACGTCTGTCCTGACCTCTGTATGTCTAAACATTTGTCTTGATGTCTATGTGGACGTCTGTCTTGAAGTCTGTCTGTCTTGGCGTCTGTCTGGACGTCTGTCTGTCTGGACGTCTGTCATGACGTCTGTGTGAACGTGTGTCTTGACGTCTGTCCTGACGTCGGTCTGGACGTCTGTCTTGACGTCTGGCTGGACGCCTGTCTGGACGTCTGCCTTGACGTCTGTCTTTCATGACGTCTGTCTGCCTGGACGTCTGTCATTACGTCTGTCTGTCTGGACGTCTGTCCTGACCTCTGTATGTCTAAACATTTGTCTTGATGTCTATGTGGACGTCTGTCTTGAAGTCTGTCTGTCTTGGCGTCTGTCTGGACGTCTGTCTGTCTGGACGTCTGTCATGACGTCTGTGTGAACGTGTGTCTTGACGTCTGTCTGGACATCTGCCATGACGTCTGCCTTGACGTCTGTCTGGACGTCTGTCTTGACGTCTGTCTGTCTGGACATCTGCCTGTCTTGACGTCTGTCTGGGTGTCTGCCTTGACGTCTGTCTGGACGTCTGTCCTGATGTTTGTCTTTACGTCTGTCTGGACCTCTACCCGGACATCTGTGTTGACGTCTGTCTGGACGTCTGTCTTGACATCTGTCTGTCTGGACGTCTGTCTTGACGTCTGTTTGTCTGGATGTCTGTATGGACGTCTGTCTGTCTTGACGTCTGTCTGTCTGGACGTCTGTTTGGAAGTCTGTCTTGACGTCTGTCTGGACGTCTGTCTTGACGCCTGTCTGGACCTCTGTCCTGACGTTTGTCTTGACGTCTGTCTGGACCTTTGACCGGACGTCTGTCTTGACGTCTGTCTGGATGTCCGTCTGCATGGACGTCTGTCTGGACGTCTGCCTTGACGTCTGCCTTAATGTCTGTCTGTCTGGACGTCTGTCTTGACGTCTGTCTGTCTGGACGTCTGTCGTAACGTCTGTCTGGACGTCTGTCATGACGTCTGTCTGTCTGGACGTCTGTCTGGATGTCTGTCTTGACGTCTGTCTGGACGTCTGCTCTGACGTTTGTCTTGACGTCTGTCTGGACCTCTGACCGGACGTCTGTCATGACGTCTGTCTGGACGTCTGTCTTGATGTCTGTCTGTCTGGACGTCTGTCTTGACGTCTGTCTGGACATCTCTCTGTTTGAACATCTGTCTGTCTGGACGTCTGCCAGGACGTCTCTCTGTATGGACGTCTGTCTGTCTGGACGTCTGCCTGGACGTCTGTCTTGACGTCTGTTTGTCTGGTCGTCTGTCATGACGTCTGTCTGGTTGTCTGTCTTGATGTCTCTCTGGACGTCTGTCTGGACGTTTGTCTTGACGTCTCTCCATACATCTGTCTGGACATCTGTCTGTATGGACGTCTGCCTTGACGTCTGCCTTGACGTCTGTCTGTCGGGACGTTTGTCTGGACGTCTGTCTGTCTGGACGTTTGTCTGGACGTCTGTCTGTCTTGACATCTGTATGGACGTCTGTCTTGACGTCTGTCTGGATGTCTGCCTTGGCGTCTGCCTGGACGTCCGTCTGTATGGACGTCTGTCGTGACGTCTGTCTGTCTGGACGCCAGTCTTGACGTCTGTCTGGACGTCTGTCTTGACGTCTGTCTGTATGGACGTGTCTTGATGTCTCTCTGTCCTGACGTCTGTCTGGACGTCTGTCTTGACGTCTGTCTGGACGTCTGTCTGTCATGACGTCTGTCGGTCTGGATGTCTGTCCTGACGTCTGTCTGGACGTCTGTCCTGACCTGTCTGTCTGGATGTCTGCCCTGACGTCTGCCTGTCTGGACGTCTGTCATGACGTCTTTATGGACGTCTGTCTTGACGTCTGTCTGGACGTATGCCTTGATATCTGCCTTGACGTCTGTCTGTCTGGACGTCTGTCTTGACGTCTGTCTAGATGTCTGCCTTGATGTCTTTCTGGACGTCTGTCTGTATGGACGTTTGTCATGACGTCTGTCTGTCAGGACGTCTGTCTTGACGTCTGTCTGTCTGGACGTCTGTCCTAACGTCTGTCTGGACGTCTGCCTTGACGTCTGTCTGGATGTCTGTCATGATGTCTGTCTGCCTGGACGTCTGTCTGGACGTCTGTCTGGACGTCTGCCTTGACGTCTGTCTGGACATCTGTCATGACGCCTGTCTGGATGTCTGTCTGTATGGACGTCTGTCTGGACGTCTGCCTTGACGTCTGCCTTAACGTCTGTCTGTCAGGACGCCTGTCTTGACGTCTGTCTGGACGTCTGTCCTAACGTCTGTCGGGACATCTGCCTTGACGTCTGTCTGGATGTCTGTCTGTACGTCTGTCTGTCTGGACGTCTGTCTGGACGTCTGTCTTGACGTCTGTCTGGACATCTGTCATGACGCCTGTCTGTCTGAACGTCTGTCTTGATGTTTGTTGATTGATTGATTTGTGGGTGTAGCGGCGAGAGAAGAGGAGACGCGAGATGACGTCGAAGGCGGCCGATGGGGCCGTGCCGATCTCGCCACTTTATTCTAGGCCTGAAGCGGAGCCACGTCGGCTACCAGCGTCCGCCACGCCAGGCGTGTCAGCTCGTTCTAATTCTCGCGCAGCTCGAGCTCGCGCCAGTTGCGCGAGAGACGCGGCGCGGTGATGGAAAAAATGACGATGGTGATGATGGCACTACAGGGCTCCCCCCCTAGCGCTTTGCGCGATTTGAACGCATATGAAAAAAAGAAAGAGGGCGACAAATGCTATGTACATGAACGGCAGTCCATAAAGTGTTCCTTTGGCTAGTCCAGTTTGTCAACGTGTAAGGGCCATCAGTAGGCAGCGGTCTCTGGCGGGCGACACTGGGAGTTGCGCAGAGGACGCAGGAGGAAGTGCCGGGTTGCTGTGCTGGCCAACAAGCGGGTCTCACGGTGACCTGGTCGGACAGGCCGAGAGTGGACCGTGTGTCGCGAGGTCTTGACAGGATGGTGGGTGACAATGTTGGAGCTGGGTGCACAGGACACTATACTGCCGCCTGTCGAGATTAGAAGTCCCGACAGGGTCCCATGATGGTGGTGGTGGTGGTGGTGATGGTGGGCATGCGCCAGTATCTGCGGCTGGGTGAACGTCGGTATCTGCACCAGGGATTGGTGCTGGTCTGCCTGGAACGCACCCAGTGTGGGCTGGGCCAGCATGGTCTGCGTGGGCAGCATGGACTGCAGCTGTTGCAGCGTCAGTGGCTGTCCCAGGACTATGGCAAACGAGGGCGGCGACATCATGCGTGGCGGTGCCAGAAAGATGTTGGGCCTTGGCCCCAGGTTCTGTGGAATTGCAAGCGTCGGGGTGCCAGGCGGTCCTGGATGTCCCCCATGGGGCCTGGGCCCCGTCTGAGGTCCCAGGGTCAGGCCCGTGGCATGGGGTGGCTGCAGGGCCAGCTGGACCTCCTGTATCTGTCCGAGAGAGCTCTGGGTCTGCCCCAGTGCGCCTTGTATCAGAATCGGGCTGTGGCCCAGGCCCGGAATGTACTGGTTCAGCAGGAAAGTGTCGTGCGCAGGTCCAGCCGGAAACATACCCGGCTGCGCTGTCGCGGGGTTCCCGATGAGCAGCGGACTCCCCGTGTTGAGCCCCATCGCAGCTCCGCGCTGCACCGTGGTCGCAGGCTGCGGCGCCGGTACAGGCGCGGGCCGCGGTGTGGCCTTGTGCTGGGCTGCCCGGGGAGACTGGGACCGGGTGGTCGCCGCTGCCGAAGGCGTCGTCATGTTCGCGCTGCCGCTCGACAGCTTGGGCAGGATCTGTGGCTGTTTCGGCTGGATGAGCCGGGGGTCACCAGAGGTGCGAGGACTGGGGCTGGCCGAAACCACCTGTGCGACGCCGGGTCTCGACGCAGGTGCCTGCTGCGGCGCCACGGGCAGAGGAGCGACGGTGGCAGTTGCTTTGGTGGTTGCCGGTGTCGACGCCGACGATGAGGGCAGGCTCTGGCTCTGCGAAGGCACGGCGCTGGGGCCCGTCGTAGACCACGAAACAGAGACAGGGACAGGATCGGGGAGCGGGGACGCCGAGGGTGGTCGGCTGCTGGCCGGGGAGGTGCGAGTGGAATGTGGCGAGGCACCCGGCAGGCCATTGCTGGCACCAGTGGCAGGTGGCGGAGCGGCAGGGGGCACCGTCGAGGAGCTGACCAGCAGCTGCGGCGAGGGGGAGGCCGAGACGTCTGAGCTGGTGGTCGCGGAAACGGCGAGGGCCACGGTGTCACGTGCCGTCGCTTGCTCTGCGTGCGCTTGCGTGCGTACCTTGCTCTGCGACACCGGGGAAACCTGCCTGGTGCGGGTAAACGGAAGCGGACGGTATGTGTTGCCGCTGCGGGCGAGCACTGCAGTGCAGAGGGAATCGTAAGGCTGCGGGCTGGTGCTTGAAGTGGCAGCGAGATGGCGCAACTCGACCGGTAGGGCGTCGAGAAGAATGGCATGCATTAGCAGCTGGTCCGTGATGCCATTCACCGCAAGAACAGCGTCGAGCTGCATAAACCATACCTTGGGGTAAGTTGACTGGTACGGCGGCACTGGTGGGCAGAGTTGGGGGAACATGGCCGCGGGCCGCTCGGCGAAGGGCGTGTTCTCCGGGTCACCAATGTAGCGGCGAGAGAAGAGGAGACGCGAGATGACGTCGAAGGCGGCCGATGGGGCCGTGCCGATCTCGCCACTTTATTCTAGGCCTGAAGCGGAGCCACGTCGGCTACCAGCGTCCGCCACGCCAGGCGTGTCAGCTCGTTCTAATTCTCGCGCAGCTCGAGCTCGCGCCAGTTGCGCGAGAGACGCGGCGCGGTGATGGAAAAAATGACGATGGTGATGATGGCACTACATGGGATTTAACGTCCCAAAACCACCATATGATTATAAGAGACGCCATAGTGGAGGGCTCCGGAAATTTTGACCACCTGGGGTTCTTTAACGTGCACCCAAATCTGAGTACACGGGCCTACAACATTTCCGCCTCCATCGGAAATGCAGCCGCCACAGCCGGGATGTCATGATGTCTGTCTCTCTGGACATCTGTCTGCACGTCTGTCTGTCAGGACGTCTGTCAGGACGTCTGTCTGTCTTGACGTCTGTCTGTCTAGACGTCTGTCTGGATGTCTGCCCTGACGTCTGTCTGGACGTCTGTCTGGATGTCTGTCCTGACAATTGTCTTGACGTCTGGCTGGACCTCTGACCGGACGTCTGTCTTTACGTCTGTCTGGATGTCTGTCTGTATGAACGTCTGTCTGGATGTCTGCCTTAACGTCTGTCTGTCTGGAAGTCTGTATTACGTCTGTCTGTCTGGACGTCTGCCTTGGCGTCTGTCTGGACGTCTGTCTGGACGTCTGCCCTGACGTTTGTCTTGAAGTCTGTCTGGACCTCTGACCGGACATCTGTCTTGACGTCTGTCTGGACGTCTGTCTGGGCGTCTGTCTTGACGTCTGTTTTGACGTCTGTTTGTCTGGACGTCTGTCCTGACGTCTGTCTGTCTGGACGTCTGTCTGTCTGGATGTCTGTCTGGACGTCTGTCTGTCTTGACGTCTGTCTGTCTGGTTGTCTGTCATGACGTCTGTCTGGACGTCTGCCCTGATGTTTGTCTTGACGTCTGTCTGGACGTTTGTCTGTCTGGACATCTGTCTCGGCGTCTGTCTTGACGTCTGTTTGTCTCGACGTCTGTCCTGACGTCTGTCTGTCTTGACGTCTGTCTGGATGTCTGTCTGTCTTGAAGTCTGTCTGTCTGGACATCTGTCTTGACGTCTGTCCTGACGTATGTCTTGACGTCTGTCTGTCTGGAGGTCTGCCTTGACGTCTACCAGGACATCTGTTTGACGTCTGTCTTGACGTCTGTCAGTCTGGACGTCTGTCTGTCTGGATGTCTGTCATGACATCTGTCTTGACATCTGTTCTGACGTCGGTCTGGACGTCTGTCTGGACGCCTGTCTGGACGTCTGCCTTGACGTCTGTCTTTCATGACGTCTGTCTGCTGGACGTCTGTCATTACGTCTGTCTGTCTGGACGTCTGTCTTGACCTCTGTATGTCTAAACATTTGTCTTGATGTCTATGTGGACGTCTGTCTTGAAGTCTGTCTGTCTTGGCGTCTGTCTGGACGTCTGTCTGTCTGGACGTCTGTCATGATGTCTGTGTGAACGTCTGTCTTGACGTCTGTCTGGACATCTGCCTTGACGACTGCCTTGACGTCTGTCTGGACGTCTGTCTTGACGTCTGTCTGTCTAGACGTCTGCCTGTCTTGACGTCTGTCTGGGTGTCTGCCTTGACGTCTGTCTGGACGTCTGTCTGTCTGGACGCCTGTCGTAACGTCTGTCTGGACGTCTGTCATGACGTCTGTCTGTCTGGACGTCTGTCTGGATGTCTGTCTTGACGTCTGTCTGGACGTCTGCTCTGACGTTTGTCTTGACGTCTGTCTGGACCTCTGACCGGACGTCTGTCATGACGTCTGTCTGGACGTCTGTCTGTCTTGACGTCTGTCTTGATGTCTGTCTTGACGTCTGTCTAGACATCTCTCTGTATGAACGTCTGTCTGTCTGGACGTCTGCCTGGACGTCTCTCTGTATGGACGTCTGTCTGTCTGGACATCTGCCTGGACGTCTGTCTGTGTGGACGTCTGCCTGGACGTCTGTCTTGACGTCTGTTTGTCTGGTCGTCTGTCTTGACGTCTGCGTGGACGTCTGTCTGGACGTTTGTCTGTCATGACGTCTGTCTGGACGTCTGTCTTGATGTCTCTCTGGACGTCTGTCTCTATTGACGTCTGTCTGGACGTTTGTCTTGACGTTTCTCCATACATCTGTCTGGACATCTGTCTGTATGGACGTCTGCCTTGACGTCTGTCTGCCTTGACGTCTGTCTTGACGTCTGTCTGTCGGGACGTTTGTCTGGACGTCTGTCTGTCGGGAGGTTTGTCTGGACGTTTGTCTGTCTGGACGTCTGTCTGAACGTCTGTCTTGACGTCTGTCTGTCTGGACGTCTGTCTTGATGTCTGTCTGGACATCTGTCCTGACGTTTGTCTTTACATCTGTCTGGACCTCTGAATGGACGTCTGTCTTGACGTCTGTCTGGACGTCTGTCTGGGCATTGTCTTGACGTCTGTCTTGACATCTGTCTGTCTGGACGTCTGTCTTTACATCTGTCTGGACGTCTGCCTTGACGTCTGTCTGGACATCTATCAAGACGCCTGTCTGGACGCCTGTCTGGATGTCTGTCGGGACGTCTGTCATGACATCTGTCTGTCTGGACGTCAGTCTTGACGTCTGTCTGGATGTCTGTCTGTATGGACGTCTGTTTTGACGTCTGGTTGTCTGGACGTCTGTCATGACGTCTGTATGGACGTCTGTCTTGACGTCTGTCTGGACATCTGTCTGTATGGACGTCTGCCTTGACGTCTGCCTTGATGTCTGTCTGTCTGGACGTCTGTCTTGACGTCTGTCTGTCGGGATGTTTGTCTGGACGTCTGTCTGTCTTGACGTCTGTATGGACGTCTGTCTTGACGTCTGTCTGGATGTCTGCCTTGGCGTCTGTCTGGTCGTCCGTCTGTATGGACGTCTGTCATGACGTCTGTCTGTCTGGACGTCAGTCTTGACGTCTGTCTGGCCGTCTGTCTTGACGTCTGTCTGTCTTGACGTCTCTCTGTCCTGACGTCTGTCTGGACGTCTGTCTTGACGTCTGTCTGTCATGACGTCTGTCTGTCTGGATGTCTGTCCTGACGTCTGTCTGTCTGGACGTCTGTCCTGACCTATGTCTGTCTAAACATCTGTCTTGACGTCTATCTGGACATCTGTCTTGAAGTCTGTCTGTCTTGGCGTCTGTCAGGACGTCTGTCTGTCTGGACGTCTGTCATGACGTCTGTCTGGACGTCTGTATTGACGTCTGTCTGTCTGGACGTCTGTCTTGACGTCTGTCTGTCTGGACGACTGCCCTGACGTCTGCCTGTCTGGACGTCTCCCTTGACGTCTGTCGGGACGTCTGTCTTGACGTCTGTCTTGAAGTCTGTCTGTCTTGACGTCTGTCATGACGTCTGTATGGACATCTGTTTTGATGTCTGTCTGTATGGACGTCTGTCTTGATGTCTGTCTGGACGTCTGCCTGTCTTGACATCTGTCTGGACGTCTGTCTTGACGTCTGTCTGGATGTCTGCCTTGACGTCTGTCTGGACGTCTGGCTGTATGGACGTCTGTCATGAAGTCTGTCTGTCTTGACATCTGTCTTGACGTCTGCCTGGACGTTTCTCTGTCTGGACGTCTGTCTGGGCGTCTGTCTTGACGTCTGTCTTGTCGTCTGTTTGTCTGGACATCTGTCTTGACGTCTGTCTGGACCTCTGACCAAACGTCTGTCTTGACGTCTGTCTGGATGTCTGTCTGTATGGACGTCTGCCTTGACGTCTGCCTTAATGTCTGTCTGTCTAGACGTCTGTCTTGACGTCTGTCTGTCTGGACGTCTGTCTGAACGTCTGCCGTGACGTTTGTCTTGACGTCTGTCTGGACCTCTGACCGGACATCTGTCTTGACGTCTGTCTGTCTGGATGTCTGTCTGTCTGGACGTCTGTCTTGACGTCTATCTGGACGTCTGCCTTGACGTCTGTCTGGACATCTGTCATGACGTCTGTGTGGACATCTGCCATGACGCCTGTCTGTGTGGACGTCTGTCTTGACGTCTGTCCAGACAATTGTCTTGATGTCTGTCTGCACCTTGACCGGACGTCTGTCTGGACGTTTGTCTGCCTGGACATCTGTCTCGGCATCTGTCTTGACGTCTGTCTTGACGTCTCTTTGTCTCGACGTCTGTCTTGACGTCTATCTGTCTTGACGTCTGTCTGGATTTCTGTCTGTCTTGATGTCTGTCTGTCTGGATGTCTGTCCTGATGTCTGTCCTGACGTATGTCTTGACGTCTGTCTGTCTGGACGTCTGCTCTGACGTCTGTCTGTCTGGAGGTCTGCCTTGACGTCTACTGGGACATCTGTCTTGACGTCTGTCAGTCTGGACGTCTTTCTTGACATCTGTCTGGACGTCTGCCTTGACGTCTGTCTGGACATCTGTCATGATGTCTGTCTGGACGTCTGTCTGGACGTCTGTCTTGACGTCTGTCTGGACATCTGTCCTGACGTTTGTCTTGACGTCTGTCTGGACCTCGGACTGGACATCTATCTTGACGTCTGTCTGGATGTCTGTCTGTATGGACGTCTGTCTGGAAGTCTGCCTTGACGTCTGCCTTAACGCCTGTCTGTCAGGACGTCTGTCTTGACGTCTGTCTGTCTGGAAGTCTGATTTAACGTCTGTCTGTCTTGACCTCTGTCTGGACGTCTGTCTTGACGTTTGTCTTTACATCTGTCTGGACCTCTGACCGGACGTCTGTCTTGACGCGTTTCTGGACGTCTGTCTGGGTGTTGTCTTGACGTCTGTTTGTCTCGACGTCTGTCTTGACGTCTGTCTGAACGTCTGTCTTGACGTCTGTCTGTCTTGACGTCTGTCTGAATGTCTGTCTGTATTGACGTCTATCTGGACTTCTGCCTGACGTCTGTCTTAACATCTGTCTGTCTGAACGTCAGTCTTGACGTCTGTCTGTCTTGATGTCTGTCTGTCTTGACGTCTGTCTGTCTGGACGTCTGTCTGGACGTCTGTCTTGACGTCTGTCTCAACGTCTGTCATGACGCCTGTCTGTCTGGACGTCTGTCTGGACGTCTGTGTTGACGTCTGTCTGGACGTCTGCCTTGACGTCTGTCTGGACATCTGTCAAGATGCCTGTCTGTCTGGACGTCTGTCTTGACGTCTGTCTTGGCGTCTGTCTGGACGTCTGTCCTGACGTTTGTCTAGACGTCTGCTTGGACCTCTGACCAGACGTCTGTCTTTACGTCTGTCTGGAGGTCTGTCTCTATGGACGTCTGTCTGGACGTCTGCCTTGACATCTGCCCTAAAGTCTGTCTGTCTGGACGTCTGTCTGGACGTCTGTCTGGACGTCTGTCCTGATGTTTGTCTTGACGTCTGTCTTGACCTCTGACTGGACACTTGTCTTGATGTCTGTCTGGACGTCTGTCCTGACGTCTGTCTGGACGTCTGTCTGGACGTCTGCCTTGACGTCTGTCTGGACGTCTGTATAGACGTCTGTCTGTCTGGACGTCTGTCTGGACGCCTGTCTGGACGTCTGCCTTACGTCTGTCTGTCATGATCTCTGTCTGACTAAACACCTGTCATGACGTCTATCTGGACGTCTATCTTTAAGTCTGTCTGTCTTGGCGTCTGTCTGGACGTCTGTCATGACGTCTGTCTGGGCGGTTGTCTTGACGTCTGTCTTTCTGGTCGTCTGTCTTGACGTCTGTCTGTCTTGACGTCTGCCCTGACGTCTGTCGGGACGTCTGTCTTGACGTCTGTGTTGACGTCTGTCTGTCTGGACGTCTGTCATGACGTCTGTATGGACGTCTGTCCTGACGTCTATCTGTATGGACGTCTGTCTTGACGTCTGTCTGGACGTCTGTCTTGACGTCTGTCTGTACATCTGCCTGTCTTGACATCTGCCTGGACGTCTGTCATGACTTCTGCCTGGACGTCTGCCCTGACGTTTGTCTTGACGTCTGTCTGGACCTCTGACCGGACGTCTGTCTTGACGTCTGTCTGGACGTCTGTCTGTCTTGACGTCTGTCTTGACGTCTGAATTGACGTCTGTCTGTCTGGACGTCTGTCTTGACGTCTGTCTGTTGGGAGGTTTGTCTGGACGTCTGTCTGTCTGGACGTCTGTCTGGACGTCTGTCTTGACGTCTGTCTGTCTGGACATCTGTCTTGACGTCTGTCTGGACGTCTGTCCTGATGTTTGTCTTTACATCTGTCTGGACCTCTGACCGGACGTCTGTCTACGTCTGTCTGGATGTCTGTCTGTATGGACGTCTGTCTGGAGGTCTGCCTTGACGTCTGCCCTAAAGTCTGTCTGTCTTGACGTCTGTCTGTCGGGGGGTTTGTCTGGACGTCTGTCTGTCTGGACGTCTGTCTGAACGTCTGTCTTGACGTCTGTCTGTCTAGACGTCTGTCTTGATGTCTGTCTGGACATCAGTCCTGACGTTTGTCTTTACATCTGTCTGGACCTCTGAATGGACGTCTGTCTTGACATCTGTCTGGACGTCTGTCTGGGCATTGTCTTGACGTCTGTCTTGACATCTGTCTGTCTGGACGTCTGTCTTGACGTCTGTCTTGATGTCTGTCTGTCTTGACGTCTGTCTGTCTGGACGTCTGTCCTGACATCTGCCTTGACGTCTGTCTTGACATCTATTAAGACGCCTGTCTGGACGTCTGTCTGGATGTCTGTCGGGACGTCTGTCATGACATCTGTCTGTCTGGACGTCAGTCTTGACGTCTGTCTGGACGTCAGTCTTGACGTCTGTCTGGACGTCTGTCTGTATGGACGTCTGTCTTGACGTCTGGTTGTCTGGACGTCTGTCATGACGTCTGTATGGACGTCTGTCTTGACGTCTGTCTGGACATCTGTCTGTATGGACGTCTGCCTTGACGTCTGTCTTGACGTCTGTCTGTCTGGACGTCTGTCTTGACGTCTGTCTGTCGGGACGTTTGTCTGGACGTCTGTATGGACGTCTGTCTTGACGTCTGTCTGGATGTCTGCCTTGGCGTCTGTCTGGACGTCCGTCTGTATGGACGTCTGTCATGACGTCTGGCTGTCTGGACGTCAGTCTTGACGTCTGTCTGGCCGTCTGTCTTGACGTCTGTCTGTATGGACGTCTGTATTGACGTCTCTCTGTCCTGACGTCTGTCTGGACGTCTGTCTGGACGTCTGTCTTGACGTCTGTCTGTCATGACGTCTGTCTGTCTGGATATCTGTCCTGACGTCTGTCTGCCTGGACGTCTGTCCTGACCTATGTCTGTCTAAACATCTGTCTTGACGTCTATCTGGACGTCTGTCTTGAAGTCTGTCTGTCTTGGCGTCTGTCTGTCGGGAGGTTTGTCTGGAGGTCTGTCTGTCTGGACGTCTGTCTTGACGTCTGTCTGTCTGGACGTCTGTCTTGATGTCTGTCTGGACGTCTGTCCTGATGTTTGTCTTTACATCTGTCTGGACCTCTGAATGTACGTCTGTCTGGACGTCTGTCATGACGTCTGTCTGGGCGGTTGTCTTGACGTCTGTCTTTCTGGTCGTCTGTCTTGACGTCTGTCTGTCTTGACGTCTGCCCTGACGTCTGTCGGGACGTCTGTCCTGACGTCTGTGTTGACGTCTGTCTGTCTGGACGTCTGTCATGACGTCTGTATGGACGTCTGTCCTGACGTCTATCTGTATGGACGTCTGTCTTGACGTCTGTCTGGACGTCTGTCTTGACGTCTGTCTGTACATCTGCCTGTCTTGACATCTGCCTGGATGTCTGTCATGACTTCTGCCTGGACGTCTGCCCTGACGTTTGTCTTGACGTCTGTCTGGACCTCTGACCGGACGTCTGTCTTGACGTCTGTCTGGACTTCTGTCTGTCTTGACGTCTGTCTTGACGTCTGAATTGACGTCTGTCTGTCTGGACGTCTGTCTGGACGTCTGTCTTGACGTCTGTCTGTCTGGACATCTGTCTTGACGTCTGTCTGGACATCTGTCCTGATGTTTGTCTTTACATCTGTCTGGACCTCTGACCGGACGTCTGTCTACGTCTGTCTGGATGTCTGTCTGTATGGACGTCTGTCTGGAGGTCTGCCTTGACGTCTGCCCTAAAGTCTGTCTGTCTTGACGTCTGTCTGTCGGGGGGTTTGTCTGGACGTCTGTCTGTCTGGACGTCTGTCTGAACGTCTGTCTTGACGTCTGTATGTCTAGACGTCTGTCTTGATGTCTGTCTGGACATCAGTCCTGACGTTTGTCTTTACATCTGTCTGGACCTCTGAATGGACGTCTGTCTTGACGTCTGTCTGGACGTCTGTCTGGGCATTGTCTTGACGTCTGTCTTGACATCTGTCTGTCTGGACGTCTGTCTTGACGTCTGTCTTGATGTCTGTCTGTCTTGACGTCTGTCTGTCTGGACGTCTGTCTTGACATCTGCCTTGACGTCTGTCTGGACATCTATTAAGACGCCTGTCTGGACGTCTGTCTGGATGTCTGTCGGGACGTCTGTCATGACATCTGTCTGTCTGGACGTCAGTCTTGACGTCTGTCTGGACGTCTGTCTGTATGGACGTCTGTCTTGACGTCTGGTTGTCTGGACGTCTGTCATGACGTCTGTATGGACGTCTGTCTTGACGTCTGTCTGGACATCTGTCTGTATGGACGTCTGCCTTGACGTCTGCCTTGACGTCTGTCTGTCTGGACGTCTGTCTTGACGTCTGTCTGGATGTCTGCCTTGGCGTCTGTCTGGACGTCCGTCTGTATGGACGTCTGTCATGACGTCTGGCTGTCTGGACGTCAGTCTTGACGTCTGTCTGGCCGTCTGTCTTGACGTCTGTCTGTATGGACGTCTGTATTGACGTCTCTCTGTCCTGACGTCTGTCTGGACGTCTGTCTGGACGTCTGTCTTGACGTCTGTCTGTCATGACGTCTGTCTGTCTGGATATCTGTCCTGACGTCTGTCTGCCTGGACGTCTGTCCTGACCTATGTCTGTCTAAACATCTGTCTTGACGTCTATCTGGACGTCTGTCTTGAAGTCTGTCTGTCTTGGCGTCTGTCTGTCGGGAGGTTTGTCTGGAGGTCTGTCTGTCTGGACGTCTGTCTTGACGTCTGTCTGGACGTCTGTCCTCATGTTTGTCTTTACATCTGTCTGGACCTCTGAATGTACGTCTGTCTTGACGTCTGTCTGGACGTCTGTCTGGGCATTGTCTTGATGTCTGTCTTGACATCTGTCTGTCTGGACGTCTGCCTTGACGTCTGTCTGGACATCTGTCATGACGCCTGTCTGTCTGGACGTCTGTCTGAATGTCTGTCTGGACGTCTGTCTGTCTGGACGTCTGTCTGTCGGGACGTCTGTCTGGACGTCTGTCGTGACGTTTGTCTTGACGTCTGTCTGGACCTCTGACCGGACATCTGTCTTGACTTCTGTCTGTCTGGATGTCTGCCTCGACCTCTGTCTGAACATCTGTCATTACGCCTGTCTGTCTGGACGTCTGTCTTGACATCTGTCCAGACAATTGTCTTGATGTCTGTCTGTACCTCTGAACGGACGTCTGTCTTGACGTCTGTCTGGACGTTTGTCTGCCTGGACATCTGTCTCGGCGTCTGTCTTGACGTCTGTCTTGACGTCTCTTTGTCTCGACGTCTGTCTTGACGTCTGTCTGGATTTCTGTCTGTCTTGATGTCTGTCTGTCTGGACGTCTGTCTTGACGTCTGTCTGTCTGGAGGTCTGCCTTGACGTCTACTGGGACATCTGTCTTGACGTCTGTCAGTCTGGACGTCTGTCTTGACGTCTGTCTGGATGTCTGTCTGGACGTCTGCCTTGACGTCTGTCTGGACATCTGTCATGACGTCTGCCTTGACGTCTGTGTGGACGTCTGTCTTGACGTCGGTCCTGACGTTTGTCTTGACATCTGTCTGGACCTCTGACTGGACATCTGTCTTGACGTCTGTTTGAATGTCTGTCTGTATGGACGTCTGTCTGGAAGTCTGCCTTGACGTTTGCCTTAACGTCTGTCTGTCAGGACGTCTGTCTTGACGTCTGTCTTAACATCTGTCTGGACGTCTGCCTTGACGTCTGTCTTATCATCTGTCTGTCTGGACCTCATTCTTGACGTCTGTCTGTCTTGATGTCTGTCTGTCTGGACGTCTGTCCTGACATCTGTCTCAACATCTGTCATGATGCCTGTCTGTCTGGACGTCTGTCTGGACGTCTGTCTTGACGTCTGTCTGTCTTGATGTCTGTCTGTCTGGACGTCTGTCTGGATGTCTGTCTGTCGGGACGTCCGTCTTGACGTCTGTCGGGACGTCTGCCTTGACGTCTGTCTTGACATCTGTCATGATGCCTGTCTGTCTGGACGTCTGTCTTGACGCCTGTGTGGACGTCTGTCCTGACGTTTGTCTTGACGTCTGTCGGGACCTCTGACGAGAAGTCTGTCTTTACGTCTGTCTGGATGTCTGTCTGTATAGACGTCTGTCTGGACGTCTGCCTTGACGTCTGCCCTCAAGTCTGTCTGTCTGGACGTCTGTCTTGACGTCTGTCTGTCTGGACGTCTGCCTTGACGTCTGTCTGGACGTCTGTTATGACGTCTGTCTGGACGTCTGTCTGGGCGTCTGTCCTGACGTTTGTCTTGACCTCTGTCTTGACCTCTGACCGGACATCTGTCTTGATGTCTGTCTGGACGTCTGTCTGTCTAGACGTCTGTCTGGACGTCTGTCTGTATGGACGTCTGTCTTGACGTCTGTCATGACGTCTGTCTGTCTGGACATCTGTCTGGACATATGTCTTAACGTCTGTCTACGTCTGTCTGGACGTCTGTCTTGACGTCTGTCTGGACGTCTGTCTTGACGTCTGTTTGTCTTGACATCTGTCAGGACGTCTGTCTGTATCAACGTCTGTCTTGACGTTTGTCTTTGCGTCTGTCCAGACATCTGTCTGGACGTCTGGACATCTGTCTGGACGTCTGTCTTGACATCTGTCTGTCTGGACGTCTGTCATGACGTCTGTATGGACGTCTGTCTTGACGTCTGTCTGGACATCTGTCTGTATGGACGTCTGCCTTGACGTCTGTCTGTCTGGACGTCTGTCTGTCGGGACGTTTGTCTGGACCTCTGTCTGTCTGGACGTGTGTCTTGACGTCTGTCTGGATGTCTGTCTTGACGTCTGTCCTGACGTCTGTCTGGACATCTGTCTTGACGTCTGTCTGAACGTCTGTCTGGATGTCTGCCTTGACGTATGTCTGTCATGACGTCTGTCTGTCTGGACGTCTGTCCTGACCTCTGTCTGTCTAAACACCTGTCTTGACGTCTATCTGGACGTCTGTCTTGAAGTCTGTCTGTCTTGGCGTCTGTCTGGACGTCTGTCTTGACGTCTGTCTTTCTGGACGTCTGTCTTGACGTCTGTCTGTCTGGACGTCTCCCTTGAAGTCTGTCGGGACCTCTGTGGACGTCTGTCTGTCTGGACGTCTGTCATGACGTCTGTATGGACGTCTGTCTTGACATCTGTCTGTATGGACGTCTGTCTTGACGTCTGTCTGGACGTCTGCCTTGATTTCTGCCTTGACGTCTGTCTGGACGTCTGCCTGCCTTGACGTCTGTCTGGATGTCTGCCTTGACGTCTGTCTTGACATCTGTCATGACGTCTGTCTGTCTGGACGTCTGTCTGGACGTCTGTCTTGACGTCTGTCTGGAGGTCTGTCCTGACGTTTGTCTTGACGTCTGTCTGGACCTCTGACCAGACATCTGTCTTGACGTCTGTCTGGACGTCTGTCTTGACGTCTGTCTGTCTGGACGTCTGTCTGTCTGGACGTCTGTCTGTCTGGACGGCTTTCTTGACGTCTTTCTGGACGTCTGTCTTGACGTCTGTCTGGACGTCTGTCTGGACGTCTGCCTTGACGTCTGTCTGTCATGACGTCTGTCTGTCTGGACGTCTGTCCTGACGTCTGTCTATCTGGACGTCTGCCTTGACGTCTGTCTGTCATGACGTCTGTCTGTCTAGACGTCTGTCCTGTCGTCTGTCTGTCTGGACGTCTGTCCTGACCTCTGTCTGTCTAAACAGCTTTCTTGACGTCTGTCTGGGCGTCTGTCTTGACGTCTGTCTGTCATGACGTCTGTCTGTCTGGATGTCTGTCCTGACGTCTGTCTGTCTGGACGTCTGTCCTGACCTATGTCTGTCTAAACATCTGTCTTGACGTCTATCTGGACGTCTGTCTTGAAGTCTGTCTGTCTTGGTGTCTGTCTGGACGTCTGTCTGTCTGGACGTCTGCCCTGACGTCTGCCTGTCTGGACGTCTCCCTTGACGTCTGTCGGGACGTCTGTCTTGACGTCTGTGTTGACGTCTGTCTGTCTGGACGTCTGTCTTGACGTCTAACTGGAAGTCTGCCTTGACATCTGTCCGGACGTCTGCCTGTCTTGACGTCTGTCTGGACGTCTGTCCTGACGTCTGTCTGGACGTCTGGCTGTATGGACGTCTGTCATGACGTCTGTCTGTCTGGACATCTGTCTTGACGTCTGTCTGGACGTCTGTCTTGACGTTTGTCTTTACGGCTGACCGGACATCTGTCTTGACGTCTGTCTGGACGTCTGTCTTGACGTCTATCTGTCTGGATGTCTGTCTGTCTGGACGTCTGCCTTGACGTCTGTCTGGACGTCTGCCTTGATGTCTGTCTGGACATCTGTCATGACGTCTGTCTGAACATCTGTCATGACGCCTGTCTGTCTGGATGTCTGTCTTGACGTCTGTCCAGACAATTGTCTCGATGTCTGTCTGGACCTCTGACCAGACGTCTGTCTGGACGTTTGTCTGCCTGGACATCTGTCTCGGCGTCTGTCTTGACGTCTGTCTTGACGTCTCTTTGTCTCGACGTCTGTCTTGACGTCTATCTATCTTGACGTCTGTCTGAATTTCTGTCTGTCTTGATGTCTGTCTGTCTGGACGTCTGTCTTGACGTCTGTCTGGATGTCTGTCTGTATGGACGTCTGTCTGGAAGTCTGCCTTGACATCTGCCTTAACGTCTGTCTGGACGTCTGTCTGGACGTCTGTCCTGACGTCTGTCTGTCTGGACGTCTGTCTTGACGTCTTTCTGTCTGCACGCCTGCCTTCACGTCTGTCGGGACGTCTGTCTTGACGTCTGTCTTGACATCTGGTTGTCTGGACGTCTGTCATGGCGTCTGTATGGACGTCTGTCTTGACGTCTGTCTGGACATCTGTCTGTATGGACGTCTGCCTTGACGTCTGCCTTGACGTCCGTCTGTCTGGACGTCTGTCTTGACGTCTGTCTGTCGGGACGTTTGTCTGGACGTGTGTCTGTCTTGACGTCTGTATGGACGTCTGTCTTGACGTCTGTCTGAATGTCTGCCTTGGCGTCTGTCTGGACGTCAGTCTTAACGTCTGCCTGTCATGACGTCTGTCTGTCTGGATGTCTGTCCAGACGTCTGTCTGTCTGGACGCCTGTCCTGACCTATGTCTGTCTAAACATCTGTCTTGACGTCTATCTGGACGTCTGTCTTGAAGTCTGTCTGTCTTGGCGTCTATCTGGACGTCTGTCTGTCATGACGTCTGTCATGACGTCTGTCTGGACGTCTGTCTTGACGTCTGTCTGTCTGGACATCTGTCTTAACTTCTGTCTGTCTGGACGTCTGCCCTGACGTCTGGAGACTGGAAGTCTCCCTTGACGTCTGTCGGGAGGTCTGTCTTGACTTCTGTGTTGATGTCTGTCTGTCTTGACGTCTGTCATGACGTCTGTATGGACATCTGTTTTGACGTCTGTCTGTATGGACGTCTGTCTTGACGTCTGTCTGGACGTCTGCATTGACGTCTGTCTGGACGTCTGTCTGGACGTCTGTCTTGACGTCTGTCTGGATGTCTGCCTTGACGTCTGTCTGGACGTCTGTCTGTATGGACGTCTGTCCTGACGTCTGTGTGTCTGGACATCTGTCTTGACGTCTGTCTGGACGTCTGTCTTCACGTTTGTTTTTACGTCATTCTGGACCTCTGACCGGACGTCTGTCTTTATGTCTGTCTGGACGTTTGTCTGTCTGGACGTCTGTCTGGGCGTCTGTCTTGACGTCTGTCTTGACGTCTGTTTGTCTGGACGTCTGTCTTGACGTCTGTCTGTCTGGACGTCTGTCTGGACGTCTGATCGGACGTCTGTCTTGACGTCTGTCTGGATGTCTGTCTGTATGGACGTCTGTCTGGACGTCTGCCTTGACGTCTGCCTTAACGTCTGTCTGTCTGGACGTCTGTCCTGACGTCTGTCTGTCTGGACGTCTGTCTTAACGTCTGTCTGGACGTCTGCCTTGACGTCTGTCTGGATGTCTGTCATGACGTCTGTCTGTCTGGACGTCTGTCTGGACGTCTGCCGTGACGTTTGTCTTGACGTCTGTCTGGACCTCTGACCGGACATCTGTCTTGACGTCTGTCTGGACGTCTGTCTTGACGTCTGTCTGTCTGGATGTCTGCCTCGACGTCTGTCTGAACATCTGTCATTACGCCTGTCTGTCTGGACGTCTGTCTTGACATCTGTCCAGACAATTGTCTTGATGTCTGTCTGGACCTCTGAACGGACGTCTGTCTGACGTCTGTCTGGACGTTTGTCTGCCTGGACATCTGTCTCGGCGTCTGTCTTGACGTCTGTCTTGACGTCTCTTTGTCTCGACGTCTGTCTTGACGTCTGTCTGGATTTCTGTCTGTCTTGATGTCTGTCTGTCTGGACGTCTGTCTTGACGTCTGTCTGTCTGGAGGTCTGCCTTGACGTCTACTGGGACATCTGTCTTGACGTCTGTCAGTCTGGACGTCTGTCTTGACGTCTGTCTGGATGTCTGTCTGGACGTCTGCCTTGACGTCTGTCTGGACATCTGTCATGACGTCTGCCTTGACGTCTGTCCTGACGTTTGTCTTGACATCTGTCTGGACCTCTGACTGGACATCTGTCTTGACGTCTGTTTGAATGTCTGTCTGTATGGACGTCTGTCTGGAAGTCTGCCTTGACGTCTGCCTTAACGTCTGTCTGTCAGGACGTCTGTCTTGACGTCTGTCTGTCTGGACGTCTGTCCTGACGTTTGTCTTTACATCTGTCTTGACCTCTGACTGGACGTCTGTCTTGATGTCTGTCTGGACGTCTGTCTGGGCGTTGTCTTGACGTCTGTCTTGACGTCTGTCTGGACGTCTGTCTTGAAGTCTGTCTGCCTTGACGTCTGTCTGAATGTCTGTCTGTATTGACGTCTGTCTGGACGTCTGCCTTGACGTCTGTCTGTCTTGATGTCTGTCTGTCTGGACGTCTGTCTGGACGTCTGTCCTGACATCTGTCTCAACATCTGTCATGATGCCTGTCTATCTGGACGTCTGTCTGGACGTCTGTCTTGACGTCTGTCTGTCTTGATGTCTGTCTGTCTGGATGTCTGTCTGTCGGGACGTCCGTCTTGACGTCTGTAGGGACGTCTGCCTTGACGTCTGTCTGGACATCTGTCATGATGCCTGTCTGTCTGGACGTCTGTCTTGACGCCTGTGTGGACGTCTGTCCTGACGTTTGTCTTGACGTCTGTCTGGACCTCTGACGAGAAGTCTGTCTTTACGTCTGTCTGGATGTCTGTCTGTATAGACGTCTGTCTGGACGTCTGCCTTGACGTCTGCCCTCAAGTCTGTCTGTCTGGACGTCTGTCTTGACGTCTGTCTGTCTGGACGTCTGCCTTGACGTCTGTCTGGACGTCTGTTATGACGTCTGTGTGGACGTCTGTCTGGGCGTCTGTCCTGACGTTTGTCTTGACCTATGTCTTGACCTCTGACTGGACATCTGTCTTGATGTCTGTCTGGACGTCTGTCCTGACGTCTGTCTGGACGTCTGCCTTGACGTCTGTCTGGACGTCTGTCATGACGTCTGTCTGTCTGGACGTCTGTCTGGACGTTTGTCATGACGTCTGTCTGTCTGAACGTCTGTCTGGACGTCTGTCTGTCTGGATGTCTGTCTGTCTGGATGTCTGTCCTGACGTCTGTCTTGACGTCTGTCTGGACGTCTGTCTTGATGTCTGTCTGGACATTTGTCTGTCTGGACGTCTGTCTGGACGTCTGCCTTACGTCTGTCTGTCATGACCTCTGTCTAAACACCTGTCTTGACGTCTATCTGGACGTCTATCTTGAAGTCTGTCTGTCTTGGAGTCTGTCTGGACGTCTGTCTTGACGTCTGTCTTTCTGGTCGTCTGTCTGTCAGGATGTCTGCCCTGACGTCTGCCTGTCTTGAGGTCTGCCCTGACGTCTGTCGGGACGTCTGTCTTGACGTCTGTGTTGACGTCTGTCTGTCTGGACGTCTGTCATGACGTCTGTATGGACGTCTGTCTTGACGTATCTCTGTATGGACGTCTGTCTTGAAGTCTGTCTGGACGTCTGCCTTGACGTCTGCCTTGACGTCTGTCTTGACGTCTGTCTGTCTGGACATCTGCCTGTCTTGACATCTGCCTTGACGTCTGTCATAACGTCTGTCTCGACGTCTGTCTTGACGTCTGTCTGGACGTCTGCCCTGACGTTTGTCCTGACGTCTGTCTGGACACCTGACCGGACGTCTGTCTTGACGTCTGTCTGGACGTCTGCCATGACGTCTGCATTGACGTCTGTCTGTCTGGACGTCTGTCTTGACGTCTCTTTGTCGGGAGGTTTGTCTGGACGTCTGTCTGTCTGGACGTCTGTCTGTCTGGACGTCTGTCTTGATGTCTGTCTGGACGTCTGCCTTGACGTCTGTCTGGACATCTGTCATGACGCCTGTCTGTCTGGACGTCTGTCTGGATGTCTGTCTGGACGTCTGTCTTGACGTCTGTCTGTCTGGACGTCTGTCTGTCTGGACGTCTGTCTTGACGTCTGTCTGTCTGGACGTCTGTCTTGACGTCTGTCCTGACGTCTGTCTGGACATCTGTCCTGACGTTTGTCTTGACGTCTGTCTGGACCTCTGACCGGACGTCTGTCTTTACGTCTGTCTGGATGTCTGTCTGTATGGACGTCTGTCTGGACGTCTGCCTTGACGTCTGCCCTAAAGTCTGTCTGTCTTGACGTCTGTCTGTCTGGACGTCTGCCTTGACGTCTGTCTGTAGGGACGTTTGTCTGGACGTCTGTCTGTCTTGACGTCTGTATGAACATCTGTCTTGACATCTGTCTGGATGTCTGCCTTGGCGTATGTCCGGACATCTGTCTGTCTGGACGTCTGTCATGACGTCTGTCTGGACGTCTGTCTGTCTGGACGTCTGTCTTGACATCTGTCTGTCTGGACGTCTGCCCTGACGTCTGGAGACTGGACGTCTCCCTTGACGTCTGTCGGGACGTCTGTCTTGACATCTGTTTTGACGTCTGTCTGTATGGACGTCTGTCTTGACGTCTGTCTGGACGTCTGCCTTGACGTCTGTCTGTATGGACGTCTGTCTTGACGTCTGTCTGGACGTCTGCCTTGACGTCTGTCTGGACGTCTGCCTGTCTTGACGTCTGTCTGGACGTCTGTCCTGACATCTGTCTGGATGTCTGCCTTGACGTCTGTCTGGACGTCTGTCTGTATGGACGTCTGTCCTGACGTCTGTCTGTCTGGACATCTGTCTTGACATCTGTCTGGACGTCTGTCTTCATGTTTGTCTTTACGTCTGTCTGGACCTCTGACCGGACGTCTGTCTTGATGTCTGTCTGGACGTTTGTCTGTCTGGACGTCTGTCTGGGCGTCTGTCTTGACGTCTGTCTTGACGTCTGTTTGTCTGGACGTCTGTCTTGACGTCTCTCTGTCTGGACGTCCTGTTTGGACCTCTGACCGGACGTCTGTCTTGACGTCTGTCTGGATGTCTGTCTGTATGGACGTCTGTCTGGACGTCTGCCTTGACGTCTGCCTTAACGTCTGTCTGTCTGGACGTCTGTCTTAACGTCTGTCTGGACGTCTGCCTTGACGTC
>WOVY01012160.1:0-178923 GCA_013436015.1 Rhipicephalus annulatus | reverse complement strand
TGCCTCTTCATTATCATTAGCTCAAGCAAATAATCTCTTTTGAGTATTCAGTTTATTGAGTTAAGATGGTTTGTTGGGCAAGTTGGTATATAGTCTTGGTGGGAACCCCAGCAGCATCAACAGAATGCAGAAGCAACCAAGGCAAAAAAAGACAGGGACAGGAAGGACGCTAAGCTGCCAAGTGGCGTGTCTACTACACTGTTGGTATTCCCACCTAGATGTTATTGGCCTGGAGAGATTTTAGGACTATGCAGCTCTTATCTGTGTTGTTCAATGAGCACTAAAATTTACAGCAGTAACTTAGAGACCCTGCTACATTTTTTAAGTAGTCATCTAATGGCTATTTAAATGAGTTCATTGTCGTACGAATCGACTGCCGCAACAATTTTCAGTGTCAAGTATGGCCAGAGTTAATGGGGTTGGTCGCGTTTTTAAGTGCTTTCTGTACTAGCGAGCGGGCTGAAAACTACACAAGCATGTATAAAAAAAGACAAGATTAGGCAGACCTGTTCGCCAGCGCGCGTCGCCCTTTTTTTTTTTTCTTGGAATGCTAAGCTACTTGCAGCGCGACGAGCGAACATCGCCGCATATTGGGACGGCCGCGGTAACATTGCCCATCACGGGGTGTCATATCAGCCAGTTTGAGCTGATATGACACCCCGTGTCATATTGAGTTTGAGCCACTTTGAGTTTATGGCACGGTTAGGTTGACGGCATCATTGGGGGGAGAGAAGAGCGAACGATTTGAAGATGTTTAAGAATTGTAAATTCTGTTTCACGTCCTGCGCTATGTTTGGCTCACATGCCCTGAGGAGCCTAGACTACCAATTCAGCACAATTGAATATGATGCGCAAGTAGGCGCGTAGAGGACACGGGACAGAGCGCGTTTTTTCGCCATGGTAAAAAATGGTCAAGCACTCGTGTTTCGATCGCCTACCACTTTTTCTTTTCGCCGAAAGACCGCGAAAACGACTTGGCGCACGCTCAGCGTTAATTGTGTGCCTCTTCGGTCGAAATGTTTCAGTATGTAGCAGTTTTCACATTTCGGCGCAATTGCCGCAGCAACCTCATTACCGCAAATGGAGCTGCCGCCATGACACCAATAAAATCGCCTTGTAGCGCGGCGCGGAATTTCGAAACTATGATTTAATCTGTAAGCCCTGAGTAAATGATCGCTCAAACGGCTGTAGTGCAGTAAATGGCATCGACAAGACAAACCCACCTTTCCCCAGCACTCTGGACGCGCCAGACAATCCAAGAAGTGTTGGTCCGTACGCTGTACGCTTCCATCCATTCATTGACGGCGTCTTCGTCGGCCAAGTTCGCTCGGAACACGGACTCGTGTTCAGTAGACTGCTGGTCATCTCTTACGACCTCAAGTGGCTGACGCATCTCCTCCATTGTGCCTCGATATTGTGCAACAACGCGATCGGCACTCGTACAAACTTGACGGTCACAACCAAAGTGGTAGGACGAACTTCGTGGAGCTATCGCTTTGGTCTGACGTCACCGCCGATTCAGCATGTACACTGTGGCCAGTAATGTTTCGTTCTACGCCGAAGAATTCGCAGTCATAGACATGAAAATTCCCTATTTCGGGGATTTTTCCCTGTTAACGTTGACGAAAGTTCCAGCATATTTCCCTGCATAACAGTACTCATTTCCGCGCTCATCTCTAGCAAACACTATAATTACACGTGTATGGTGTACTGGCCACTTTTGAAGTCATGACTAGCCTACCCGCTGCCGCACAACAAAGCCATGGCATATTCATTCATATAGTGATAGTACACTGCACATTGCGGGATTCAAGTCTAACACCAATAATGAACTAGAAATCGCTCCGCGTACATCAAATCTCAAGGATTCTGCTAGCGTGGTGCATGCACCAGAACCGATAACAGCAGATGAAGGCGCACTGTGACCGCTAATTATCGGTCGTCATATGAGAATTTAACCATTCCTGAAATACCCTGCAATATTGCGAAGATTTCTTTTGGCTCAAAATGACAGGCGAATATTCCCCGATAAAACAAAAATTTCCTGCACGGAACATCACTGAGTGGCTGCGCCTGTGAGACATACTTCACCGTGTGTAATCGCTTTGAAAGGTGGTTTCACTGCCGCATAGGTTCTCTGTGCAGTGAAACCAACCACTTTGGGGATATTCGCAATGCCGTGAAGCGACCTTTCAAGACTCAGTAAGGTTATAGTGCCTGCAACCCTGTTAATTTTAAACAGCGAATTTCATTGGACATTTGTATTTATAGTGGGATCATATCATAACATCCATCTATATTAAAACACTTGTGGGCTCTTATCGCAATAACAACAAAAGTTTATTGAGAAAACTGAGTTCATATGTGTTACAAAAAAAAAATCAAGCAATGCTTTATACCGCACTGCACTAGCAATGAGGTGGCACCTCGCTTCCAATTTTCTTTGTCTATTTGAATAGAACCATCATATGCATCATTTATAAATTTGTTGTACTGTTCTTGGGTCATTTATTCTCAAATCGTACATTCTGAATTTTCTTTGTTTTGGAAATTTTGGGTATACAGTGTTTTTATTTCATAACTTGATAAGACAGATGCTTGGGCTAGTTGGTGATAGGGATTCAACATATTTGTACAGCGCAAGACTACGAGTAGTTACGATGTAACTACAGAAGAAGATACAAGGACAGAAAGAGCGCTGACAACTGAAATTTTATTAACGAAAATGCTGGAAATATATACTCATGACGGAACACCACCGCGCAATGTATTGCATCACAGCAAGACAATCATCATCTCATTATATGGTTACAACGCCACAGCTCAGCACAAGTTCACAATCAATTGTGTCAAAGCCAGAAACTCGCTTTCTTTTTTAGTCGGAGCAAGCGAAGGCATGCTGATACATCGATCACCCAGCATTTGCATTTCATTGGCCTCCATAATCTCTCGTGTAGCTGCTGACGGTGTTTGGCTACAACAGTGCACTTTTCGAAGTGTTGGAGGACCCTATCAAGTTTAAAAGCTTGTTATATGGGCCAAGTAGGAAACCTTTAAACACAAATATTTCACTGTGTACAACTTGCAATGTAGTCATATTTAAATCATACATTTAATAGAAACTTGCTTCCACTTTGCTTCAACCCAAGGTAGCGTAAGTCAGAAAAACTTGTGGAGCTTGCTCAGACTCGGACTCAATAAACATTTTTGGGAGCCGTACTCACTATCACAAAAATTTGTTCAGCTGGACTCGCTCGGACTCGCTGTCTTTTTCGACCACAATGCCAGTGCTTTTTAACACCGAAATTTCACGTAATCGATGCTCTTATTGGCACCTTTTCTTATGGTGCCTTCGAATACGAGTTACAAGTGCTCGTGAACCAGTAAGGTCGTTCTTCTTGAAAGAGATGAAAGCGCAATATATATTCATCACCAACTTTTTTGTTATTAAATGTATTGAAGGAGAGGTTATCACCAACTTCCTTTAGTTGTCAATGGTTAGGGAAAAATCGAGGCCTTCCACCATGTAATTCATGCCACTGATCAATAAATATTCAAATGGTATATAAAAGACACGGCTTTGAAATATGTGAGCATTGACGCGAGTATGAACGCTGATCTAGGTAAAGCGGATAGTAATACTGAAGACGAGTAGGTATGACCATAGCTTGGCAAACAAAAATCGAACTTAGATTCCCTCAGGAAATGTATCTTGCACTTTGGACTTGCTCGGACTCAGAAACACCAAAATTTTCCAGAGACGGACTCATTTAGATGCACACTCACAGAAATGTTAACTCATTCTGAGACTAGCGTCTCGATCCGAGTCAGAGTGAGTAGACTCCGAAGTGAGTTCGCTAATATCTACAAGAAAGAGACATTCCTGGTATAAGAGCAAAAAAGGACACTGCTAAGAGGCGAAGAAATTACACAAGCGCATGTGATATTCGTACAAGCCTATTTCTTATTCGTAAAATGTTTAAGGTTATTGGATTATAATAAAAATGCTTGATTTTAAATGATTCAACCAAATTACTACTTTTTCAACCTCACATAACTATTTGCCCATCACTAAACCTTGCAGTTCTTGCTTCTTCTGGCTGTTTTGGACAGGTGCGTGAAAGAAGTTGTGGCCGAAAATCACATGCATGTTTTCTGACAGGGCGAACTGTTGGAGGGCTATATTTTTCAATCAAATGTTGAATGGTAGAACTGAAGATTACCAAGCATATACAAGCTGTCTTGTCAGGTTTCATGCATATTCGGAATTCGCTGCGAGGAGGGCTCAACATATGTAATCAATTTGCAGTATTTCTAGTGCAATGAAGCTGTAATATTGGCGTACAATTTTTTTAAAGGGACTGTCAACTGCACAGAACTTTTTGCTTATTATGGTGAAAATGAGAAGATTGTTAATCTCATCAGCACCAATGAGCATGTTTTTTTACCATATAAAAGGAGTAATTTTGATGTTGAAAATCTACAAAGCAACTGCTGGCATCACCCAGCAGCTATGTGGTTCAATTTATCCACACAGAAATGCTCGCAAGTAGGCTGGCTTTGCTTTAAAACAAACATGTTTAACTTGAAATTGCATTTCATTCCCTTGAGGCAACTTTAGACTGCACAAGAGAGCACTTTTGCTTGTTTTATCACGCGTTCAAGGAGGCACCGTGGCACTGCCGGCGAGACGGTCGCGTGCTTGCCTACGGCGGAGAAAAGCGAGTGCTGCGCCTGGCGCCGCTCTCAACAACAACAACAAAAAAGTCTTTGGCAAGTATTAGCACAACTGATTTCAGTAAATTTTCAAACCTTGCCCGTGGGTCCAGTGTCATCTAGTAATGTTGCGCGATCATTTGTGCTTAAAGTGCACAACAGTACTTATCAAAGTTCTAACATTGGAGAACATTTTGCCATCACGTTTCGCTTAATCATGTTGCCCATGCTGGCTCTCATCCCATATGCATCGCAGAACACCTAAACACAACTGCAAGACAGCGGGGACATTCTGCTGTTTTGTGAAGGACATTTCATGTTTGTTTTAGTTGCATGCACACTTGGCAGGAGTAAAACCACTACAGTTCGTTTCAAAATGCTGGCGTACCAGTGTTGCTGGAACAAACTCTTCCCCTCAACTGTGGTGGTTTTTGAGGCTAACTAAACAAAGCTGGAGAAACTTCAGTAATACATTATCTGACAATTTCCATGCTTTATACGACCAGTACGGTGTATGTAGTATTATTGGTGAAGGCCTTGCAAAAACTGCACACGGTTTCAGTTTTAGACTTTCACACCACTGTGATCACGTCCACCAGCCATCGTTCCAGGGCGTTCATCACTCCGATGGAAGAATACTGAACGCAGAATAAAAAATTTTTTCCGAGGATTTCTACACACTCGCCAGAGAAGCCGTTGGAATGTTGGACACTTCAGACGTATGGTTTTTATTGCGATACAAAACAGCAAAGCAGTGGAGGACTATCATAGTCACTTGAAAGTGAAAGACTTACTTGGGGTGCTGCCTTGCATTCTGGCCTTCAGAGCTTGCATTTGAATGACTAAATTACTTATGAGCCCAGACTCGGAGAGGACACTGCACTTGTTTGCACTTGTTTCATCATGAACCTTTACCAACACGCCCAACTGGCAGTCATCCTACATACTTATGAGCGCTAAATAAAGCTAGAATAGATTTATCGTCATTGTGCCCTACCCACCAAAAGCTCCAGATGGTCTCTCAATGCCCGTAGGGTGTGTGAAAAATGATGCAAACAGACAGTTTTTATTTCACTTGTGTATTTGCTTACTTGTAAATAATAAAATCACCAATGTTCATTTTCATGAGTTTGGTACAATAAAGACATAATAGTAACACGCCGTTAATACAAAATAATTGAACTCTCTTTTTTTTTTCTTGCAAATGGTGCTTTCATTCCTTATTGAGCCACATTTGCTGCTTCTCAGCGCACAAGCGCCACCATCCATTGCCGCGCACCCCCACAAGGCAGTCCTACATGCCCATGAAGCATAGAAAAATGTGAGCCATGTTAACTCAATACTGTGTGCCCACAGTTGACATGCATCTCCATGTGCAGTACCCTGTAGGTGTGCTGCTTGCCGAAAATATATCTGGTAAGCTTAATGATCAAAATATGTCATCCACAATGCACTTCTCATGGTGTTGTATGCATTATGTCTTGGGGTCCTCTTTATTGTGCTGCTTGTGTGCTTCTCTGTGTGTTCAATTTCCTGCCTTCTTTTTTACTTGTACTATAGTTCTGATACATCTAGGATTGCTGACTGTTTCCATTTCCTCATATTTCCTTGCAAAGTTCTGAGAAACTAGAATAAAAATTGACTTGAAAGCAGGTCGCAGAAAGCGATACTTAAAAACACTTTGGTATCTTTCCTACTTGCAGGCTGGCCACCAAACCTCGGTGCTAAGGGCTTGAATGCCACTGGGTTGTAGTTGCCACCAACAGCAAGGGGATCGCGTCGTGATGGAAGAAGGGGATGCACGTGATCACGTGCGATGCAGCAGCAATACTGGCGCGAGGGGGACAGAAAATAAAAAAAAAACATTGGTTGTGTGAAAACCTGTCGAGTCTTTTTCTCACTTGTGCTACACAAGGTATTGTAACGTTCTCCTCATTGTGAACATGTACTGTGATAGGGACAGCAGCTGCCTTTGTGTAGTATTTCTGAATGCTTTGTTGTTGTTACTAACACAAAGCTGTCACATAATTTAACCTTTTACCTCACTAAAATTATAAATGAACTGTAATAATTACAAGAGCAAGCCTAAAAATGTTGATACTTCATGTTACTTTGCCTGAAAAATGTTAGTTTTTGAAGCATGAAGTTCGTTTTGTTTAATCCCAAACAAGCGAACTCCACTTCTTAAAGGAGTGCCAACCCCTGATGTCCGACTAAGTTGGCATAAAAAGGACTGAATCATCGGCTTTCAGTGCTTGCAAGGAATGCTGGGTGAATGTCAACCGTTTGACACGCTATGTACACAATTGTGTACACCCCTTGATTTTTCTATTTGTATTTGTAGGGGCTAAGAAACATCAATATATATTGACTTTCTAATCTCTTTATTTAACTTCGTTTTGCAGCATACAGTTGCATATTTATTTTTATTTTATTTACTCTCAAAATCCTTACGGCATAATAGAGGGGACTGGTTACAAAGTAGACAAGGAAAATGCAGCATGAAAAGTTACTAAACAAAGAATAAACTCATCATTACACAATGTTAGCTGTGTAAGGACAACAAACAATACATAATTCAGCCTGTAAATACAGAATGTTAGTTAGTCTATTTTGCATAATTACAGAATACTGAGTAAAGTTTATTGGAAAACAATTACTAATAGTGACATGTCTTCAGGTAGTTGGTTTCAATGTACCAATGTACAAGATGAAAACACTGGGAGTTGCATAATGCGATGCCAACCTTATGACGAGGTCACTGCAATGGGATATGTACTGAGGATTCAGGATTAGTTGGTCATGCAGGGTGGTATGACTGAATAATTCGTGAAATGAAGCCAAATAGGATATTTTACAAGGGGGTGCAAAAGAAGCAAAGCTTCGGCTAGATTTAATTGAAGTTATACCAGCAATGCAATTACAGTGAGAAGGTTTCAAGTGGATGGAGTTATTCTGTACAAACAAGTGAATCAAGTTGTCGTGGCAAGGGTCTCGCACAGAAGAGGCATATTCAAGATTGAAACGTAATAATGTTTCATATAGGAGTAGCTTTAGTGTATATCGGGGTTTTGAGAAGGTGCAATGTATGTAGCCTAACTTGTGATCGGCATTATTAGTAACATATTCAGTGTGAGGTGCCTGAGATAAGTTCAATGAGATAAGAACACCTAATTATTTATATGAGTTGACCCGATTGCATAGGACATTTACCTAGTATGTTAGCAAGATGTCTGCATATCTTCTTATGCATGTTTGCTTACATTTACGCATGTTTAAATCTATTTGCCATGTGCTGCACCAAGCTGCTACAGTGTTGAGGTAAGATTGGAGAAATGAACTGCCATTACCACTAGTTATTTTATTGAAAATTACGCAGTAATCTAAAAAACATTAATGTTTGAAGAAGTTGAAGATTACAGGCTCAAGGTCGGCGTCGGGTATCTTTTTTGGCACTGGAGCTGGGTTCATGGCTTGATGGGGGCGCCCAGAACATAAAAGAAACCACCTCCACCAGATGTCGCATAGTTGTGATATGGACTAAGGCAGCAGGCGGCACTTCCAAGATGAAATTTTTTGTTTGGCCGTACTTGTGGCCGAGAAACAAAGTCAAAGACTACAGTAAAGCACAAGTTCGGTTTCTTTTTGAATGCACCTCGTGTTATGCCGCTATTTTTGTTGCAATAGAATATCGAGTGCCTTGAAATGTCAGTTTCACACAAGTACATACAGTTCTTCGTAGGTGGTATCTGAAAGGGCTAAGAGAGCAGTTCACTTTTATTACTTTTTTTTCTTCTCGCAAGAAACCCTTGCACCACTTGGGCCGTAGCCCAATCATTCGCAAAGTTTGAGATTAGCTAGTTTGTATGACGAGACCTCAATGTCGAGGTGTTTCATGCATTTGGCACTGTAGTCACTGCCTGCATTGCTTCATTTATGGTGCTGGCAACAGTGCTGTCACCAGGGATATTTTAGGGGGAAAGAGGAACACATGCTCAGTACAGTACTTGCAACAACCCTGAATGGCAGTGAAAAACTTGTGCAAATACACATGCCAGTCATGAGGCATATGAACATCGATACTTGTATAATGCCTTGCTGAACCGAAACTTCGTATAGAGATTAAAAAGAGGTGTGAGCATAACATTTCACAGCTCTGCATTTGGATACCCTCGCACTTTTTGAAATTTATATTTCGGGCTTCTGGATTTTTAGATGTCCACATCTCTTTGAGAAACATAAACTAGTATGCCAGCAGTCGTCAAGCTTCTAATCTTCATAACTGCAGAAATATTAGAAATGTATGCAAAGGCATAAGCTATCTTTTATCCTCAATGCCAAAAGACATAATAAACTGGGTGTATTATGCTGTGTCTATAGGTGCTATTATGAATATTTTCATAACATTACAAAGACTTAGCACCGATGTGTACAGCTGACTGAAATGCATGGCCTCCACATTAGACCAGCAACTTATGTTGGCAAGTATTTTTATATTTTCAAGGCCACTTGTGGCAGCCTCAGTTGGTCTAATTTTGTTCAGAATGCTTCTTCAATATTAAGAAATATATTGCTTTTTCTTTTTACAACAGCTTATAAGTCTTACAGGCGGTTTACTATTTCCTCTGATTTTAACATTACATTGCAGTGAAACGCCAAGTTCATAGGCTGAAGAGGTGTATAGGCATTTTAGACAACTCGTGCAAAAGCTTTTTAGAGCTTCGCAGAAAACAGACATTGCTGGCATTAACCGATATATTTGCTACCATGCCTGTGAAGGCTTTGCAAAACAATTTCCAGAATATATTTGCCTTTGCTGCATTTTCTACCTGGCATATGCTGTGTTGCAAAAGGCAGTTGAACTATTTGCTGCATTGAATTCAATATCTGTTTCTAAAGTGTATACTAATGAATTGTAAAGTCTTATTGCATCTTATAATCCTTGCACAAATCAGGCAGTCACATGAACGGATGTTTATTTGAACAGGTACATGCGTAAGGACTGGCTCTCACCTATACAAGGTTGGATGATGAGGGGTCTAAGCAAGCAATGATCCTGTGATACTTCGAATGACATTTCATTAGCAAAGCGTTGTTTTTAAATGATGCAAAAATAAAACAAGGTGCAATTGCAAGATCCTGGGTGACTTTTATGGTCTCATAGTTTCCTAAAAGTAACTCTGGCACTGCAGTCGTTTAGTTGCCATGGGAATGATGGGTACTTCACAGATTTGCCTAGTTTTCGTGTTTGCAGGCTTCCCATGCACTTGTGGCTGTGTTTATAGCTATGCATTGATTTTAAACCTTTGCTCAACTTTGTCTTGTGGCAAAGCGAATCCAGGCCACACGGAGCTAAAAGAACGAACATTAGACACATTCGTGTACTACCCTTCCCTGCCATGCTAGCTGAAGTGCTGTGCGTTGTAGCTGCCACAGACACTAGCATCAAAGTTCTCTATGTTTCATTCAGAGCAGCGTCTATACTTTAGAACATCCTCCAGTGTATCTCTATGCATGGTCTGCACTCCTGCTTTTATTTCAATTTCATGTGACGGCTATGTGGCACTAGTGGCCAGGTATGTTTTTTTTTTACTTGCCATCAAGTTTGCATGACTGCTTGTTGGACAAGGGCGGGTTGTAGAAAAAAAAAGAGAAAAACACCATGTCGAGGTGCTCGGTCGCATATTATAAAGTTGCGCGTGCCCTCACAGCTTCACCGCATTACACATGCATGCTGCACTGAAGCGCCAAAAAAGAAAAGAAAACACGAGCGCTTTTTTCTGCAGGACGCACCAGAAAAATTTTGTTTTTGTTCGAACCTTACTTGCACCGATAGGCAATATTTAATCAGCGGCGTTCTTTTGCCTTAACGATGACGTATTAGCTTGTCCGTGTAATATACAAAGGAGGCGTTGAATATATGAACGGGCGAGGCCGGAAGCTTTACTTTTTTTAAGCCGCACAATGGTGTTTGGAAGGTCTTCGTGTGGCATGGTACGTTCCTATTCATAATGCGTAGCTTAGAAGTCAGTGCTGAGCATCAGCTAAAGCTAATTAACCCTGAAGTGACGACCGCGACGTAGCGGAGTGTGATTTTTCCGAAAGCCCCTTTCTGACCAGCGACGAGGCAAGGCTTGCACAAGTACGTGATCGCGTCGTTTTGTGTTGATTGCATACGACTTAGTAAACATCCAAACTTACATCGTTGATAACGGGCCGGCAAAACGTTGGGCAGAGCGAGGAGCGCAGCGCAGCGGCGATACAAGGCGCGCGCACTGCTTGAAACATGAACCGATTGCGAGATGTCAATCGTAGAGGGTTTTCCTTTTCTTGATCACGTCGTTCCAGTGCCCACTTGCGTCATGAACGAGCCGGCTTTCGGTTGCGAGAGGCGACAGGTGGGCGCACACGATTTCTTCGCGAGTATCCAACTCAACTCGCCGCAGGTCCAAAAGCCGCGAGGGGTTTCCTTTGCGGGCAAGGGGCGGGCCCCCCCGCTAGCTGCAGCAGCAGCCTCCGGCAACACTATACGAAAGTGCGGGGAGCGACAGCGCGATGACACAGTTAGGCCGGCGGAAATGCATAGCCTCCAAGAGTGTTGGCCCGCGGTGCATTCTGGGTGGCTCTATCCGCTCGCCTTTGTAAACGCGCTGCAGGGCCCATGAGCATAGAAGCCCGTAACGCGCAGTACGGCTCTTAAACCAGAGCGATGAAGTTGTGCGAGTCCGCCACGCTGTTATACTGATTACCGTAATCTGCTACTAATCTGAAAGGGGCCAATCCAGGCAGCGGCTGTAGCACTTAGATGGAGGAAAATGCCACAACCCGGGTGCGCGATGCCAGTGCACGTTAAAGAACACCTGCAGATATCCGAAATTTCGAGGGCCTTTCACTACGGCGTCCCCAACTGTCATATCTCGGTTTTAGCCAATAAAACATTAAACATTACTAAGTCGCGCGCATCGCTAGCAACGTATCGCTAGCCTGCTGCTGGTACCATCCTGCTCTCTATTTGACGCTTCGCACCTGTTTGTAACGCTAAAGAACAGCGCGTGTTCTTGTACGGACTGAACAAAAATATTTATTCGAAACAAAATTAAGCCGGACTGTTGATCTTTCACTAGAGTTCAATATTAGAAGCTTGAGTGGTATTACGGCTGCTCTAGCCGTAATACCAATCCGCGTACTTCAACCATGCACTTAGTGTCATACTCTATGATGTGACTTGAGAGGTTTAAAATGCGGATTACTACAATGTAATGGAGTCCGATCCCGGCCGAGGCGGTTACCTTTCGATGTATGTGAAACGGTGGAGGCTCGTGTACTGTGCGATTTCAGTGCATATTAAAAAAAAAACACCGGATGACCGTAATTTCGGCAAATGGTGTCACGGCAAAAAACTTCAACGTTTGCTGTTTCAGTAAACAAGGTGCTGTGCAAAAGGAAAGGGAAAAGAAGAGAACGAGGAGGGGTGTAGTTAATTATGAACGATGCGAATAGGAAAAATGTAGTTCTTCATTCAACGGACTTACTTATTGAAGCCATATCATCTACTGTATTATACTAAAACCACATTCGCAATACCACTCTTGTATTGTTTGGATAGAAATAAGTTCATAGGCCTTATGTGATCAGAACTGTGCTGTACCACCAACCTGTGTACGGAGTCTAGCATTATGTAACTGTCGTGGTGATCTTACGAGCGCGATTACCACAATATTACTCGCAGCATCTGCTGCTATCAATACAATTGCAATTGGACGCTCAAGTCGAAGTAGATATTATGCTTCCCCAGCTCTGTAACGTACCTTTCATTTGTTGCCGCTTGGCAGGAGGTGCTGTAATTGAAGCAATAACGAATTCACAGGAGCACAAACGAATCTCTCGCCAAAGCATAATTTATACAAGAATAACATCAGTCATGTTCTATACAATAGAAGTTCTTCCTCTGTCAGCGCCCATATCCGTAACCACCATATCCACCGTAGCCGCCGTAGCCACCACCGTAACCACCACCTCCGTAGCCACCACCGTATCCGCCATAACCATATGGTCTGTGGTGTTGATGATAATGATGATGAGGATGGTGGTGGTGATGATAGCCGTGGTGATGTCCATAACCACCATGACCACCATATCCACCGTAGTAGCCACGTCCACCACCACCGTAGCCTCCGTAGCCGTAGGGCCGATTGTAACCCCGGTAACCACCGCCGTAGCCGCCTCCGTATCCGCCTCCTCCATAGCCTCCATATCCACCGTAGCCTCCGTAGCCTCCGTAGCCTCTCCGGTAACCAGCCATCACAACCCCGATGACAAGAAACAGCGCCGTGAGGAGCAGCTTGGTTCATGGAAACGCAAGCACACACAAATGTCCCAGTCACGATAAAGAATATCTGTATACGCTTATTCTTAGGTCACATCTAGTACGGGTGTTGTTAAGTTATATTGTCGATGTTTGAAAAAAATGGCCACAGTTTGTGTCATGTTCCTTCCTCAATTTCCTCACCTAATAGAAGTTAGATCACAAAATATATAAAGCGGTAAAGAGCAACGATGCACTTGTTTTGCGCAACATGGTGTCCAAATGAATCTCAGAATTGTAATAGAGTTTCATTTATTTTATTTTTAAAGTACTACAGGCCATAAAAGTGGCCCAAGCAGGAGTGGGAGGTAGTACAGTGTTAATGATGTGACCAACTAATGGATGTACAGGTGTAGAGAAAAATAAAAACAATGAAAACAACAACGGCAGAAAAAATAAATGAGACAGATGTACAATTGGGCAGAAACATTAATTTGTCACGATGTGAACACAGCCGAAGATCATTTTAGCACTTGAAGCAAACTGAGAAAATTATATTCTCAATTTCATGCGGCAACTGCACAGTCTCTTCAAGAATGTTTCAATGGTTCCGAGATGTAGGTCGGCAAACTTCAGACTGAAGACTCTTGAGGTCAGATTTTGAAAGTGCCGTGCGGCTTGCCCAATAGCTTTTCCGGCCTTTGATTCTAGTACAAGGCTGCGATTTCTCTAAAAATGCCAGTCATCGCTTGCTGTCGTTACAGATGACCGCTCGTGAATAATGAAAGGCAGAGAAGTGTGCTCACCGAGTCGTGTATTCATGACGTAATCGTTTGGCCGACCCACGATCACGCGAGCTCGTTCACGTGTCACGTGTTCACTTCCCCACAATTAACTGGCCCACTCAACTCGATCGAGTTGATGGTGTGAAAGATAAAAGCAAGCTTTAAGAGTCCAGCTTTACTTTTTTTGTTTTTTTTTCGTTCTTTTTGGGGAGGGGGAGGGGTGTTCTATTTTGTTTGACTCACGGGAGCGTTCAGTGACTTAGCTATATCAGCATGTGATAGTTCAACGAGGGTATGTTACGTATATATGTATGCTGAATTCGATGAGACATATAGGTTTTTGCACATAGTGATCAGAGTAACAAGAACGTATTGATTGGGCCTGCGCTCGCGGAGAATAATTAAGAAGGGAGGCCCGATCAATAATCTCAGTGCGTATGTCATTATTCTCTTTCAGTTCGCTGCGCCTTTATTCGGGCTTCTTTTAATGATATATATGCTTAAACTGCCACGGTTGTCTAGGTGTCTTTACAAACACGTGTCAGTAGCACAACACGCTAGCAAGAGCTGTATAATTATGAGAACAGAATGTTTTTTAAGCTTCTGCTACGAAACAGTGCCTAGTTGAGTAAACAGCTGATTTAGATTTAGCAAATTTTTTAGCACATTCATTTTTTCATGTATATGTATAATCAGGGACTTCTTTTAAATGCGATGCATTTCTTAGCGAACTTCGGCGACTTCGAGCGTATCTATCTATCTATCTATCTATCTATCTATCTATCTATCTATCTATCTATCTATCTATCTATCTATCTATCTATTTATCTATCTATCTATCTATCCGCCTATGACCTTTAACTCTCCTGGCCGTTTCAATAAAGGTGTCGATACCAAAATTGGTATGACATTATATGACTACACGACGATCATAACTGATTATTCATAACATAAGAAAATCACGACATATATGTCATGAGTGTCATGATTTACATTTTATGGTCTTGCTGCTCTTGCGGTGGTTTCGTTCACATGACATATTGCAAGACTGGTGTGATATCACATGACGGCGTGGCGATCATAAGTGACAAACCCTAACGTAGAAATCATGACATGCACGTCATGTAAGTCATGACTACGCGACATTCTCATGGTACGCTCGCGGTCGTTACGCTAGCTTCACATATATCAAATTTTATATTACGTGTCGCGAAGGGACGACGAAGGTAAATGACACGTTCAAAAGAGAAAATCATGCATGCGTGTCATGTAAAGCATGACCACATGCTACGCTCGTAGCGCGCTCACTGTAATTTCACAAGCTTCACACATACCGAATGTGGTATCACGGGACGTGAATAAGTGACAAAGGTACATCACTGGTGCAAACATGATAATCATGAGATGCGTGTAATGTAAGAACATGACTACATGTCACGTTTATAATGCACTCGCGGCCGTTTCGCTAGCTTCACGCATACCAAATTTTGTATTACGTGACGCGAACGGGCGGTGAAGGCAAATGTTTTTTTTTTTATCAGGAGCTAGTATCAGTAGTATAGTGCTACGATAGCCTGCTTGTCTGTTATTTACAGGTAAGTATATTTTGGTAGACTGAAGCCATTCTCTCATATCAATTGATCCTTGCAAATGAACGACTCTTGTGTAAGAAAAAAAATGGTATCTTCATCTGCTGCGTTCAAAGACGTTAATATCAATTCGCATTTTCTCATAGAGGATTAATTTGGCGTCTCTGTATTTGAGAATGGAAGAATATCAGCAATATTCCACATTTCGCTCAAGATATCGCAATTATTAACCCTCATAGCGCTCACTGCGAATTTCGTGATCATGTCAGCGTTTTTTTTTCTCTTTTTTACGCTCTTTTTTAAGAGCTTTCTTTCTCGGGGTCGTTTTGAATAATGGATATTCTAAAGCTCTCGCATAGTGATTTAAGCACTACCGTAGTGTCAATGAATAAACATCATTACCCTTAACTGAATCATGGTGTTTAACGTCGTTAGACTACGTCTTAGGAAATAAAAAAATTGTGATTAAGATTTACCTCAAGGTATTTTTAAAGCACCCCATAAACACGGTACACGACTGCTCTTGCACAGGGCTTCCTTTCATATGTTTGAAGTTATGGGTGACAACTAGTGACTTGCACAAATATGCGTTAATAGAATATAGTTCGTCTCTCCACATTAAACAGTAACAGCTGCCGGAAATCAAACTCACGACCTAACGGTGCTACTGTAGAACAAAAGAGCCGGTTGTTAGCTCTTTGGCGGTGCAATGCAGAACCTAAACATGTATTGACCGACGCAATGGGTATTTATAATTCACCTAAACTCATAGCATTTATCTCTATTTTTCTAGATAATCGAACGTTACCATTTATTTTACCGTCGGTGCTACGTTGTTCTTATCTTTTATCAGTATTATCATATTTATCTTTTATTCGGCTGTGTTCATGCATTTCTATTATAGGCGGAAAGAAGAAGTACTCACTGCAACTCTCATGATGACTCTCGGTCCGCGCGTCTTCGTGTGCGCGTTGATTGAATCTCGTGTCGCTCTCGGCTCCCTCTCTGACGGATCGGATCGGTGGCCTCTTAAGTAGACTCCGCCACGCTTCTTGGAGGCGAGGCGGGAGAAGGAAAGAAAGGTTCCCTCACAGGCGGCCCACTTCCCTCCTTCTGCAAGGTGTTTTCCCTGGCCGAATTTGTGGCGTCTAGTCCACACAGGGAATTCCCCCTTGGTGTTAATACGCAAACTTTAAACGCTAGTTTCAACGCGGGCTCCTCTTTCTCTTAAATGACCCTCGGCTTGGCCAAAAACCTGAAAGAAAAAAGAAGGCACTCGCCCGGTGGTTCATAAATATTCTACCTCGCTGTCCTTAAACTCACCTGTGCAGGTCGCACGCGCTGTTCAAACGCGTAGAATCACGTTCTGCGGTATCGAGTATGACTTGGCCCTCTCTTTGTGTTATTACGCTTTCGACACCGAGACCGGAGTCAAATAATGGACCCCCGTTCATTGTGCGACAGGTGAGTGTCGTTGACGTAGTCCCGAGAGAAGCGAGTGCCGACAGTGATAGAGACTGGCTCGGAAATCCCGGATTAAGGCCGCAAGGATGTTGACGGAAGGAAGAGTTAAGTGCATACGTATCATGGCGTCGGCCGGGTGCGTCATTGAGTGCCACGTCTCAAGAGCTGTCGACATTGGGTAGATTATAAAAGGACAATATGTGAAATAAAAAAGGGTAGATGACGCGCAGATGAAAAAAAAAATACAGGCAGCCGTAAACGTTCGTACACTTGCTCACTAATTACGAATGCTGCAGCGTCATTAGTGAAGTCCCAATAACTGCAGTTTCTACTGCAGTTATGAGCGATTATAACTGCAGTTATCAGTGATTGAAACGACTTTCTTTATACGGAACATTTCCTTTCTATATATAGTTTTCCATTGCATCAGTGCATCTTAGTAGTGTAAGGACTTTTGTCATAATTTACTTGAATCACTTAGGCGCATCACAACGTTCTCGCGTGCTGCAGATAAACCAAAATGAGGAACCTGACAGTATGACGCGGATGACTGCGCGCCTTTAAAACATGACCGCGTAGCCGCAAGGCTATCACTCACTTCGAAGATGCTCTTTACGTACCCTTATACATCAACCACTTTTGGTTTCTGTGCAACAGTGTAAAACCTAGACAAAAAGACAAAAATCATAGACATAAATCTTATATGTGCTCTCAAACTTTATGAGGGGTGATGTCACCTGACGTCGCTTTCGGAAAGGCTACTTACACTCGTGCAAATGCTCTAGGGACGCACCACTTTTTATGCATGGTCGTGCGTAAGTTTGAATGCATGTGTGCATGCATAAACATGTGAAATGTACCGTAGAGGGAGGATCTGAAGCCCCCTCCATCACTTGCCTACACCAGCAAAGTGTTCTGTTCGTATAATGTCAGAAAAAAAAAGAATCGAAAATAGGAAAAGAGAGAATAAAAGAAATGTTCATTCACATAAAGAAATATTGATTGATATGTGGGGTTTAACGTCCCAAAACCACCATTTGATTATGAGAGACGCTGTAGTGGAGGGCTCCGGAAATTTCGACCACCTGGGGTTCTTTAACGTGCACCCAAATCTGAGCATACGGGCCTACAACATTTACGCCTCCATCGGAAATGCAGCCGCCGCAGCCGGGATTTGAACCCGCGACCTGTGGGTCAGCAGCCGAGTACCTTAGCCACTAGACCACCGCGGCGGGGCATTTCACATAAAGAAAGCACTATCGTGATTAATAATGAATGAAATATTAGAACTATGACAACAAAGTACCACGCCCGATAAATACAAGGTCAAAACTCGACAAGACAGCAGATCAGAAATACCGTTACGAGTTGTTGTTGTCGATGATGATGATAATGATGATGATGATGATGAAAACATTTTATTATCAAAATTCAAGGAAAACGGGTAACCTCCGCGACAACCCAGGCCCTGAGAATAAGGGCCCGGCAGACCTCGGGGCGCCGTCGTGAAGGGTGCCTTCTTACTGCTCTGGGGTAAGGGTGGACCGAATTATTGGAGGTAGGAGAAGGAAGTAAGCGGCGGAGCACTCTACGGTAACGTAAAAAGTTGTTGGGATAGCGCCACTGCCTGGACAAGCATCAATATAACGCGTCGGGTATATTTTATTCATGAAATGGAGGTTCGGAAAAGTTCGGATCTGCAGTTGGCGAAGTGCGACAGTAGTTGTACAACTTCAAGAAATCAAAACTGAGGGAGCAGGCCCACAAGTTATTATGTAAAAATAGGCAACAATGGTACATCAAAGGCGGATGGCTAAGTCTTATTTTTGTTTCAATGCGTTCCTTTGCGTTTACAGCTAACACATCCTTTTAACAGAACCATAAGAACATCTTGTAAAACACTTTCGCATAAACATATTTGCGATGGCAAGAATAGGCCAGCACTTGCCACTTAAGCGTATAAATGGACGCTCATTGCGCATCATTATGAAAGCCTAAGTGTGAGCCTACGATCACCCGTAGTTAATAAACGACGTCGGCTGCTCGTGCAACGACACGCTGATCAGGCCGGCATTATCGAGCCGAGAAATGCCGAGGGTGACGCCACCGGCGTCAGCACCTCACTTTCGACGCTCGCTTCCATTTCGGCTCCATTGTTTCCGGCACGCTCCTTGCGGGACACGACCTGTGACGACCTCGCCTCCGATGCAGTCACAGCGTGCCGGCTCAGCTGTGTGCACGAGTAGTGACGCGCGCCGCTGACCACGCCTCGACGCCTCTTGCTCAACGGTCACAGCCGGGTACGCCCGTTGACAAACACAGTGAAAGGAGACGTAAAGAAGGCGCAATCGACGACGACAGACGGTGTACTGCGAGTCTTGCAAGGCGTGATTCGGTGTATAGGCTCATTGGGCGGGCACCGATGTCCATTTCTGGCAGATGCGGAAGCAGGCTCACATGAGAGCAGAGGAAGGTGACAAGTGTGGCTACGTCCGGCATTGGTCCATAGAGCGCGAACTAAGAGATGTGGCTTGGAAAAAGATGAAGTAGTCATAATAATAATAATTGCTGGGGCTTCGCATTCGGAAATTACGATATTATTATTTGAAACAGGCCCTTAGCGAGAAATTGTTTTGGGGGGAGAGGGGCACACTTGTTAAAGGCTTTGAAAAACATCTATTTTATTATTTCTTTTCGTTAAAACACCCCCTCCCCTTTCTATCCAAATAACGGGGGGAAGCTGGGCCCCTAGACATCGCCCCCCTGGCTACGGGCTTGATTGGAGACACTGTAGTAGAGGTCTCAGGGGATTTCAAACCCCTGGGGTTCTTTACCGTGCACCTAAATCGGGACGCACGGGCTTCTACATTCAGCCGCCAATGCAATGTGAGCGTCACGGCTGGGATTCGATCCCATGACCTCCCAGTCAGCAGTCGATCGCCATAACAACTCGGCCACTGTGGCGGGTTTTCCTGAGGTAAGGAGACTGTTGAAAGAATAAAGTTCGTGCGTCCCATAGCCGGAAGAGCAAAAACAAGCTAAGCGCTCGGTGTCACCCGGCAGCGAGCGAGCCGAGACTGTTCTGCAACGGTGACTGCAGCACCACTCGCGTCACGCGAAGCAGCCGCTAGTCTGACGAAGTCTTTTTGTCGGTGGCGATGAAAGTCAAAGAGTTTCCTATGAATACACTGAAGGGAACTCTGGCGCTAGTGTGCATGGGAGCTGCGACAGACGGCCCTTTCAGTGAACATACGAATTATCGGTAGTACGCAGATTTGTATAGCTTTTGTACTTTCGGCTCCAGTTGGCTTCGCGTGACTTGGAGTTGTATTTCCATGACACTGAAATCAGCGGATGTTCAGCAGTTGCGGTTCACCACCACCATAATCTTTTAGGCTTTCCATTTCAAATCGGGTATCGAAGTTTAAAATGGTTCGCTCTTTCCTTCGAAACAAAGCAATGACTGAAGCCACAAGTTCAATTCGAGGCCCGCAAGTACGAAGAATAGGCAAAACCGTGTACTACCTATCATTCCCATGGTCGCTGAACGATCGCACCACCAGTGTCCCCTATTGTTAATTTTCGGAAACTCTATGATGGAAATGTCCCACCTCGTAACGACATTTCCTGCGTAAAATAACTTTGCTTTTGTTTTAGTTTTTTTAATTGCAACCAGGAAAGCCAAATACGAAGCAAAGAGCACGCTAAGGTTGCCAACTGCGTGGTTTTACTCCGGCCCAGCCGGATTTTACATTGCGGACTGTTTCCCGGTACTACCTAAAACCAGCCCTCATTGACCTGTTTTTTCGCTTTAGTATCGTGATTGTTTACATTGCTTCATTTTCTTTTGCAGTTTGTAAGCACAAATTAAGCAACTTTAAGAACTACGTATCTATGTCCGTTCCCATAATACTCAAGCAGTTTTCAACCAATTTCAGTTTCTGTATTATGTCCTATAGCACAGGCAGGCCGGGTTCTGTCTTGGAGTGCACGAAACCGTGTTGCACAAGGTTGGATGAGAGGAGCGCTCTGGTGAAGCTTGAGTGAGGGGCCGGAACTGACGTGGCTTCGGAAGGAGTCAAGTGGCTCTTTTCCAATCCCTACTGGCGCCCATGAAGATGCCAAGCAATTGATCCCTGCAGTTATGCCGATCATTTAACTAGAGCACAAAATGAATATCAGTGGTTACGTCCGCGTACAGTGAACGGAAATTCTGTGCCTTCCAAGCAGTAAAAAAACATGGTTGGTTCCTCGGTCACAAAGAAACCAAGCTATAGCACGAAAGTGAAACGTGCCTACACATAAGTGGTTGATTGTTTACAGTGCATTGATATATGATACCTGCACCATGTCTATTAATGTTTGGAAGATATAGCACTGGACTCGCTCTCTGGATTTCGTTCCGACCGGTTGTGCCCCCGCGACCTCCGACGACAGCGCAGCTCTGGCTGTCTGGGCTCGCCCTACGCCATCTCCAAGAGCTCTCGCCGAGTGGTGTCCCGTCCTCGGACTCCTGTGACTGTGTCCATCTTTCCTATTTCCTATTTTCTTCCATCGTTTTCTGTCCGTCGCTGTCCCTGCGCCTCCCTCTCTCCTTCCTCTCTCTCTCTCTTTACATATTAATCCTATCCTTTTAATCCCTCCTTACCCCTATCCCTCGTGAGCTACTGTTGAGGTGTCGTACTCTGATACAGACAGTTACGGGGCTCACTTTTCTCTTCTTTTCCCTTTAAGAATCAGATAAGATAAGATAAGATGTAGCAATGCTTGATGTGGACGCACCCACGCTGATGTGGGTGGATGAGACGCACCCATTTATCTGTGTCGCCCCTATATCTACAGAGATGCTCCCCGAACATAACGGGGGCCCACGATAGCTCGTGCTAGGTACTGCTGCGCTCCTTTAGTGGGGAGAGGGCTTCGCGCTTGGTTGACGCGGCAGATTACGCACACAAACACCGGTTTACTGTGCTATACTCGTAGATGTTAACTCTCGACTTACAAACGTGTGTAGTACCAGTAGTACCAGTACGAAGTACCCAGACACAGTGGAAGAGGTTGCGATCACGCTATTGCTTACCGACCCCATCTGACAGGCAGTTCTTAGCTACTCACAATCCACAATTCGTAACTTCGTGAGGGGACCCCATTCCCTCCGAAGCTCTGCAGATCCTGAGGAATGCTGGTAGACAGCATGCAGTTAAGTAGCCCCGCGATTCGTCGTTCCCAGCCTATGTTACCACTCCCACCGATGAAGACCCTCATAATTCGAACCAAGTGGCACACCGCTATGTGTGAGAAATACCCGCCACGCAGAATCTGGGACTACGCAACTCGTCGAGCTCGGACCTCCTGGTTCAACAGATGAAGAAGAACATTTAGTCAGGTATAGCGACTTTACCCAGCACTACCAGTTAGGCAGGCGGATATGGCTCCCACCTCACCCCAAGCTGAAACGGTGCCGCAGTAGTCTGGCGACAGCTGCTGACAGACACCTTCCTCAGTTGAGTGTGATTGAAGCACATATTCCCCGTGCAATACACGAGTGATACTTGCACATTATGTCAGGGAACTCGAGCGACGCTTTCACTCCTGTTGTAGGCGTGACCTGTTACAGCAGCTCAAATGACAGTATAGCTCCGGTTGCTCTTCCGTCGAAGTGGGCCGGTGCAGCTCGAACATCAAGACACAAGAGTAGGCAATCCAGCGGGCCCGAAAGGCGGCGATGAAACAAGACCCCGAAGTCTCTTATGGAAGACCTGAGCCCGGGTTGTTAAACATCACCAGAATTTCGATAAGGTTGCTTCTATCCATTCATTTCCGTCCAGTCGACTCACACCCGCGCGCTCATGATTTAACCCTTGCGTTAGTTGAAGTCGTTAGCCCATTCTTCGACGCTAAAATTCCGTGCAAATATAAAATCAACAAAAACAAAACAAAACACTGGCCCTCAATATATGCACTGTTTTGAAGCGCCATCAAACTCCAACGAAACAAAACGCACGTCGTGCATTCCGTCAAGCATGGCCATTATTTCTCACGGGTGAGTGGGGAACGCGGTGCGACAACCAAGCGAACGTCGGAAAGCCATTCTTTAATTATTAATAAATATACGTGCGAGGCTTGTCATATAACCACCACCTCGCTGTGTGTTGAGGTGTTGTTATAATTACGCTTCACGAACGACTCGCACGCTTCACTCTACCGCTTCTAGACGGTGATACTAAACCATGAACCAAGAACGCAGTAAGACGACAATGTAAGAGATAATAGGAGTGTTAGTCCATCTGCCAGCAAGTGTTTGACCATTTCACAGTGGATTAAACGTCCGCTAACCATCATCGTGGACCGACAAGTTATGGCATGGCCGCTGGATAAAAAACGTGTTTTGTTTTTTGTTTTTTTGTTTTTCATCCAGCGGCCGTGGTCATGGTCTCTACTCTTGTAAACGGAATGTTTCTACGTAGCTTTTGTTCTTCGTTATTTGGTCAAGTTTATTTCGCTGACCTATTTCCGTGAGCAAAAGAAAACGTTCAAGAGACAAATACATTGTTTCGACCTTAAAACGATCCTTTATTTTCGCACAATGTTTCAGTCGTAACATTCTACAGCAGAAAATGGAAGGTTACGGTACCATTGTGCGCGTATAGAGTGGAAAATCATGATTTGACATGATGAGGGGCGGGGGAGGGGGGGGGAGGGGGAGTGCTGCGAGCGCATGCGCAACTGGCGTACGAGCTATTGCCGTGGTCTTACCCCCAAGACTATATCCTTCGCAGTAAGGAGGCCGAAACCTTTCTTGAATTCAAGGGGTACCTGAAAAAAAAACAGTGTATGGGATCATTTACGGCTATGTCTGAATCCTGTGAAAATAAGAGTAACTTGTCCAATGACAATAACTCATGCGGGAGTTTCACTAAATTATGTGGTGCTTTTGTTCTCTTCAAAATTTTCTGCCAGTTTTACATCATTATTGATACTGTTTCGTAAACGAAGCGACAAAGTTTTGTTTCGTTCGGACTTCTACAAGCACACAACGATGGCAGCAGATCTGTTGTGCTGCCACGTACCTTATTTTATAACCTTTTAAGTGCAGCCATGTACATTTTTAATAAGTTCATATGTTTTTGATAACTTAAGAAATACCGGTAATTACAATTTAATATATTTGAGTTCAGTGCAATAAGCGCGCAACCGACGGGAGAGTAATTTACAACTTAACATAACTTACATCGAGTCAAATAAGGTCTAAGAGTAATGTAACGATTTCCGCCTGATTACGAATAATTATTTGTCTTGACCCTTCAATCCAATAATTATTGAACTTGACCAAAAGGGGTTAGAACTTGGCCCACTGTACAACTACGTTGTACAGCGGGTCCCACAATACAAATATCTTGGCTTCCTTTTCACCACAAACTTATCATGGTCTCAACACATCGACACAACTTGCAACAAAGGTTTAAAAATACTCGCATATATTAACCGTTCACTACGTTTAGCCCCCCAAAAAATAAAATTGTTAACATATAAAACTCTCATAAGGCCAATACTTGATACGGCGCCACTGTATGGTACAAACACAAAATTGCTGACATAAAACGCATTGAATTCATCCAGAAAAAAGCCATTCGTTTCATATAAAGATGCTATAGCTGCAATTTCTCACCGACATCCCACCTGACGCACCTTGGTTTACCTTCACTTTCTAAGCGACGCGACATCGAGTCTCTAAAACTTTCTCACTTCTCTTTTTTTAATTCACCTCGATATTGATCACACAACAACTACATAACCCTTGCAAAAACAACATTCACCAGAAACAGCCATACACTCAACGTATCTATGTTTCATCATCGCGCAGTCTTCTTCAAACACACTTTTTTCCCCGATGTATTGAAATATGGAATACCATACCAGACGACATTCGCTCATTAGAAAAAGATGAATTTTTGAAGGCACTAGAAGACGTTTTCGAGCTTTGCAATGATTGTATAATTATCTTTATAGCATTTTTTCGTAATTATTTGATTTGTCATTGTTTGCATTTATTTCAATTATTCTCAGTTTCTTTTGTTGTATTTTTACTGCTATGGAACCACTCCTGCGATAGCCCTGTAACCGGGCTGCAGTATGTGAAAATAAAAATAAAATAAATAATAGTTCGCTACTTCATGGTAGTTCGCAACTTCATCAACACACCATTGAGACTTGCTAGGGATACTTCCTTATACGGGATCTTCCACGAAAAGCGAATCACTGCCTAAAGAACACGTGCTTTCATACTTACTTTTGTTTTATCGGTTCGGACCACTTCAACATTGCGAATGGTGTGAAGCACAGCGAGATTCACCGCTAGCAGGGCAAAGCGCAACGCAACGCAATTGCGAGGTCCACCGCCGAAAGGGAGGAACGAGTACGGTACGATCGAGGAGACGTTCTCTTCGTTGAACCTGAAAGATGTTTATTGCGTTGAGAGACTGTCGGCTCGAGAATAGAAGCCACGTAATGTGAATTCGATTCTCGATAAAATTCTGCAGCAGATTGGACATAGCCACCACATGCAGCTTAGGCCTGTGTAAATTAAGACAATGGCAAAGAGGATACCGGGTAAAGCTGCATTGGCTGTGTCCTGAACTGGGTAAGTGAGACTAATGAATCAGAAGAAAAAACGAAGATGTTCCATATTAAAGGATGAATCAAACAATTTACTATTTCTAGTTCCGAAAGCGTATTCTTGGAAATTAGAACTTATTAAACTACTTATGTTTATGGTTAGTAGACCACTGAGCGAAAAAAATTGCTGACTGCAAAGTAGTTACAACATCAATAAATAATTTAGGAGTAACAATAAACAAAAAAAAATTGCCCGCAGCTTCCCTCGGGGGAACACTGAGGAGGATGCGGACCATATAATTGGTTAACGGGGTGTTAAAGTGCGACTTACTTGGGTCGATGGCTAAATTGGTTAACGTGGTTGTGAAATGGGGTGTTAAATTGCGACTTACTTGGGTCGATGGCTAAATTGGTTAACGTGGTTGTAGGAGGGGGTGTTAAATGAGTGAACACGTACACACGTATGCGAAAGGGCGGCGCTGGTCGAAGGGACGTCGATCATTGTGTTTGTGGATTCGTTGGAATTCATTTCACCGCGACCTTGGACGTCGACGCGCCGTACAAACCAACCGACGAGCGACAACTGAGCGAGCGAGCGCCGACCTTGAGTATATATACAGCACGACGGCGCATGCACTGTCAGCTGTTGAATGTTCTCGAAGCGCGACGCCACATGCGCGTCCACTGGAGAATCAGGAGAATTGTAGATGTCGAACGCGGTGTGTAGAGGAGGAAGGGTGCACAGATGGTGGAGGAGTGAAGCGCGCGCGGTGTGTAGAGGAGGAAGGGATGCACAGATGGTGGAAGAGTGGGCGACGGCGCGACGGCGCATGCGCGCGCGTCAGCTGTCGAATGTTCGAGAAGCGGTGTGGACGGCGCGGACGACGCGGACGGCGCACTACAAGGCGCGAGTATAAGATGCTCCGCATCTAAAACAAAGCATATTCACCGAGTGAATGATGACGAGTGGAGCGAAGCGTTCATCCGTCCACCCGTCTGTGTGTCCGTCCATCCGTGCGTGCGTCCATGCGTCCGAGAATGCTGACGGCGCGTGGGTAATACCGACGAGACACGAGCCAATGAAGCCGAGTGCAAGCGTCTTCAACGCGCCTGCCGCTCTGCTTCGCCCATGCCTTACACACGATGCGCCACGTACGGCGACTATCCAGGAGACTGAGAGAGGCACTTGCTCTCCACGCACTCAGGCAAAGCGTGCGCAGCAGCCAATCGGATAGTATCGGCCCTCAGATTGGCGTTGAGAACTCGGATGTTGAGATTTTACATAGCAGTCACATTATAGATTTCATCAACATTGAACTTGAAATCTGTTACAGAGCACAAACTTATTAGGCACCCTCAAGGGTATACACTTGTGGATGCGAGCCAACAAACACGCAAGTTTCTCTGATTTTGCCGTTCATTGAAAGTATCAAGGTCAAATATTGACTTGACAGTGAAGCAAGCCGACAAGCATATGGAATAGATATAACCTTTTGATCGAGAAAATTGTGATAATGCATACCTTTCCGGCTTGAACAACATAGGGTCCGGAAAGTACAGTGGGTCGTGGTGCATGGCATAAACTGGAATCGTGATTAAATCACCTTTCTTCGCTTTTACACCTTTGTCTCCAAGCGTGTAGTCGCAACAGGGCACTCGCTCAAGTCTGAAAGATTAAGGGATCGTTAATAGTTATTATATACCAGTTTTCGCTGTAGATGTCATTTTCTTCCTTCGTTACTTTCACGATAAAGCAGTGAAACTTGGCGACGACAATGAGCTACTCATGCATGTGCAACAATTAATTTTTTATCAGGTATGATATACCATTTGCAAAAGCTTCCAGGCCAGCTTCCTAGTTAGCCCGATCGGAAGAGTGACCACCCTAGAGAGGCTTGAAAAATTGAATTGCTGCACAAACTTGAAGAAAAAAACAAGGGAGACAGGAAAGAGCGCAGTTCCTTTGTTGCGCTCTTTCCTGTCTCCCTTGTTTTTTTCTTCAAGTTTGTGCAGCAATTCAATTTTTCAAGTATGAACCAACTAGTCTGCAAAAAAGTATTGCTTCAACCTAGAGAGGCGTTGGTCCCAGGTTCAAACTCAGAACCAGGACAAATTTTTCGGCAACGAGAAGCTTTTCTTCTGAGAAATTCGTATGAATTTCCTTGTGGCTTCATGCCACCATCAAGTTTTCTTTTTTTTTATTTTCTTATACGATATACCACGCATTGACAACCACTAACGTGTATCCTGCCTACACTGTCTACAAAAGCCGGTAAGTGCGTATTCAAACGGATGATCCTACAGGTTCTATCCTATTTGTGTTAAAAAAAATTAACTAATCCCTCCAAGAGTTGTCGCGTTTTACTTCGAGCAAAAAAACGATCCAACTACCATTATTAGCACTAACAGACAATCAAGCCAAGCAAAGTACAAGGAATGTTATCTGTAGTATATCATTAGATATAAATGAGACGAAATCAAAGAGGGACGAAAAGATAACTTGTCAATCACTTAGGGAAGGCTTGTATTGGAACGCAAGATTTTTGGCATACCCACTGACATTTTTAGCAGACGACGTTAGCTCGGTCAGCTTGTCGATGAGCGGAGATACAACATAAGCTTTCTTAAAGCAGCAATACTATATTTATTAATATGCTATTCTGATAAAGTAATATTTGTATGTTGCGCATACTAGCGCACAAGTGTCAACTACGCCACGTTTCTGGAAATTCCCCTTTTTTAGAAAAAAATGTTTTGACAATTCATTTTCAGAACCAAACTGTTCAGTCATGCTTACTCTATTTTTGCGCAATCATTATACCCACATAAACAATACGTTTTGATAGGAACATTACGGCGTCTCTCATAATCATATGGTGGTTTCGGAACGTTAAACCCAACATATCAGTCTGATGGGAACGTATTTCATCGCTCCTTGTTGATATGTTTAAAGCGATTGTGTTGTGCGTACGTACGTATGTACAGGGGCGCACATAACCCATAAAACATCACCGCGTTGTTGCAAATAGTAATTAGAGTGGCACAATTGTTTCTCGCATAAGTGTTTCCGATATCTAAAAACTGAAAAATTACAAGATGAATATTAACACTTTCTTTGTTGCAATCGAACATTTAACGTCATACAGTTGAAAAGAAAGTGTGTGCAGTAGCTCTACACCAGGCATACCTGTATAAGGCACGGGTCTCCGAAAAGTTATTTCGAGCGGCAATAAATAACAATATTTTACATACTTTTGTTGCAATCGTGCCTCTTCCGGCGTTCTAAAAACTACGGGAGTCTTAAGCTCCGCCTTTAAGAATTAAACGCGCGCTATCTTGTCCCTAGTGCGTATTTGAATCACTTAGTGCATGAAACCTTTTCGAATTTGCTATGCACTCACTACGTGGCCTTAAAGCAATAGGTGCAGTAGAGTGTGTGCCTTTTGTAGTGGGTGACCAGTTTGAAATCATGAAGTCATTATCATAATCAGATGTTTTGACGCCCGACAGCAATGGGCGCTTGTACCACGCCTTATTACTGCAATATTTTATGTTGCATTGTAAAGCATCTGTACAGGACGCGTGTGTTTGGGAAGCATGAAAATAAGATTGACTGAATTTCCAAGCAGAGGAAGTTATTTTCACTTTATTCACAAGACCCGGGTCCGATTGTCATTCTGACCCAAATTTTTTTTAATAATTATCTTATTTGCATCGTTCTCTATTATTCGGTCACGCTTCAGATGATAATTTCTCGCTCACAACCAGTGAGGCCGATGCCGGAATTTCTGCGAAACGAGCTCTTTAACGCTATCGTGTCAAAAGCTCCCTTAATATGGCCCGATGAAATGACACCACCTCGTTGTGTGCGTAGGAAAACATCTTCAAAGCTTTCAAAAATGTAATATCAACAATACACAATGTAATTTACGTCACCTAGATACTGGCGGGTACATTCGAAGCGACTCTGATATAACGCAGTGCAGGTATTTCAGCTTCGTGACAGCTTCCAGACTGGGGTGGCCATCCTGCGGGAAAAGGAAAATATGCGCTAAGCGAAGAGGGTTGGGTGCATTTTTATGATAATCTTACCAAGCTGTTACCGCCAGCTGTTATTAGCGCCTATGCATGAAACTGGTTTATTTGCACAACGAGTGCAACAACAGTGCATCTTTACCACAACGTTGAATGTGTACATATCAAAACATGTATCAACCTCAATATTATAACTGCTCTATCTACACTAGCAATTTTAGCATTTATATTAAAACATCCAGTAATATTCCAGAAGGCAGACAGAAGGTTGAAGCAGGAACACGGCGATACGTACGTGAGCAGCGAAACACTCATCAACTTCCTTCCTCAGCTTGGTTTGTACACTTGGGTGAACAGCTAACAAATACAGCGTGTAGGATATCACTCTTGAGGTAGTTTCTTGGCCAGCGATGAAGAAGAGCAAACACTGGGCCATCGCTTGGTCAGCGTTCAGCTCTGAAAGACAAGTCACGAGTAGTAGTTTAAGCATTAGTAGTTGTTGAAGTACATATTGAAATTACTTTTTTATTATCTGTAATCGTTCACCTCCAAAGGATTACAGTTCGGCCTTTTCGTACATGATTACGTTCGATTAGTTTATTGTAAAGTGTATGATCGCATGCGCGAAAAGTCACAAAAGAAGCACAGTGCAAAATTATGCGCTGAATCTAATAAAACAATTACGGAAATTCTGTCTTTGCAGCAAAATATTCGCACGTAGTATTCAATGTCTCATATAAAATGTCACCCTTCAGTGGACGCAAATAAAGTATTATTTTGAAACCGAACCTTTGTCCATGGCGCGCGACGCTTCTTCGTTCGAGGACTTCTAGTCATTCAGTATATTTTTCTGTTAACGCGATTTTATTTCTCACCTTTGGTCATTCTCAATTTTAGGAATAATAAAATTCATGTCTTGCTGATGATGCAAGGTATATAGTGAATACTCCAGACATTTCTTCTAGATCCTGACAATATCGACAACGTTAGAAACGTGCAACCAGCTCGATATACTGCACTTCTGTTAATGTTTAATTTGACAATAAGAATCATATATAGTGTTATAAATTAGCAAAGAACACGTGTATGCTGAAAACGCGAAACTAAAATAATGTCGGAGTAACCATCTCAACGGTAGCTGAGTCCGAGTGAGTTCGTGTGCCATCTTAGATTCCATAGAAAGTATAACATCAAGCAATCTACGTTACCACTGTGGCCTCTAATATGGCTACCTTATTAGTCTTGTGTTTCCTAGGAGCAGTGTTTACATAGAATCAACGATTTAGCGCTGAAACTTTGTACAACTAATAGTCATGCTTGCGAAAAATAACGCTCACTTTTAAAGGAGTAGAATGAAGTATCTTGCTTCCTATCTGAACCGAGGTTGAAAAGTCGTTGATCCCTCTCAGATGAACTATCCGGTGTGTTTTCACAATTCCCTTGGTGGTCCAAAAAGAGGTGAACAAAGCTCTCACCTTGCTAACAAATTAAAAAAAACTGCGAGTAAAAAAACTGGAATATTTACCAGGTTTCAAAATTTTTTTCAGGCATGCTTACCGGCTCTTCTTTCTGTGTGCTAATGATTACATTCTGGCTTAACCTCCTGAAGTACTCAAGTACGCTTGGGCTGAGTGGTCGAAGTCCAGTTGTTCTTGCGATGAAGGGAAACAGAACTGGAATGCGAAAACACACGTCTAATAAAGCACTAAAAGAAGCCAATAACGATTATTAGCCTTCTATAGTTATAAATTGATTGTTCATAGCGAGCATAGGGATGTATAAACAAAAAACGACAAAATGACAAATCAAAGTGGCGCCACCTGTGGCGCGCTACAGCATCTCTTTCGTAGCGCAATATTTGACCGATTCACACAGAGGTCGCGTGTCTATCGCTGAGATCGCGACTACTATAGCCTGTGTTGGAAACTTGAGAGTCAGCAGGCCTTTGAGAGTGATATTCCACGCAACCAAATGAACGCAGGAAACAAGTAATGCCATCCAGATAGGCAATCTATAGCTCTTGCTATATTTTTATTTTGCTGCTGTGTATCTCTAAGTGACAAACACTACCTGCAAATATAGTGTCACCTGTGGAGTGTGGCAAAATATGAAGTCAATCAATGAATATATTGTAGTACGTGGCAAGTGATAATGCACATGCATCAAGTAACACGATGGAAGACCAGAAAGGAGACGCAACATCCGCCCGCCACGGCCGTAGTCAAGAGAGGGTCACAGAGTTCAAATTTTCCTCCCCCTCTGAATTTTTCAATGTTGCTTGGGTACACATTCACGCTCACATACAAACGCACGCACAAACATACATGAAGTATGGTTGAACCCCCTCCCTCCCCGCGAAAAAAATTTCTAGCTACACTACCATTGCATGCCAATCGTTGCGTGTCCCCCTGCTATCCCACGCATATGCCCCGACGTTCGCGCTCCAGCTGTATTAAAGAGCAATTCAAGGATAAGCCAAGTTATCCTAGGTGAATGAGGTAACATTTAATCTCGTGCGAGTCAACCTACATGTTCTCTATCTCTTTAGACGGCACTTGTGAGGGAATGGCACTGGAGCCCTCCAGAATTTCCGCCTGCCCCCCCCCCCCCTCCTAACACCGCGGAAAATTTCTGGCGCCACCCCCGGCACACAGCAGCGTACTGAAAAATTTAAAACACACAAACTTTTACTCGACGCAGCGAGCAATGGAAAGAAAAATGGTAGGTGAAACCTTAAAAGACAAGAAGAGAGCAGAGTTGATTAGGGAACAAACAGGGATTGAGGATATCATAGCTGAAATCAAGAAGAAATGGACATGGGCCGGGCATGTAGCGCGTAGACAGGATAACCGCTGGTCGTTAAGGGTAACCAACTGGATTCCCAGAGAAGGCAAGCGGGTTTGGGGGAGACAGAAGGTTAGGTGGGCAGATGAGATTAAGAAGTTTGCGGGTATAAATTGGCAGCAGCAAGCACAGGACCGGGTTGACTGGCAGAACATGGGAGATGCCTTTGTCCTGCAGTGGACGTAGTCAGGCTGATGATGATGATGATGATGATGATGATGATGATGATGATGATGATGATGATGATGATGAGGATGATGATGGTGGTGGTGGTGGTGATGGTGATGATGATGATGATGATGATGAGTATGATGATGGTGGTGGTGGTGGTGATGGTGATGATGATGATGATGATGATGATGATGATGATGATGATGATGAACTTTTACTCTGAAGGTGAAATAAGATACATGCACGACGTCGTACTTACAATAAACGAAGATGCGGGGAGTAAGACGTCCTGAAGGAGCCTGCCTAGACCGTTTGACGAATTCGCTTTTCCCGTCCAAGTGAGAGTCTATCCGAGTGGCGAATACGCATCTTGCGATCACGTCCAAAGTGTAGCTCCCAAAAAACCTGCAGTGCAAGCATCATGAGTTAACGAAGTTGAGCATGAACAAAAGAAAGGTGAACTTCTAGGTGAATAGAGCCACGCAAGCAGAATGGACGTATTTGTTCATATGCTAATGATTTAACGTATGAAGAACTTTGAAAATTCGGTTCTAATGTCCATCACTTCAGAAGGCTGCATTATTTAGTTAGCGTAGCCCTTGCGCTGACGTAAAAATGGTTAAAAATAAACTGTCTTTCGAACACATTTTGATTGATTGATATGTAGAGTTTAACGTCCCAAAACCACTTCATGATTATGAGAGACGCCGTAGTGGAGGGCTCCGGAAATTTCGACCACCTGGGGTTCTTTAACGTGCACCCAAATCTGAGCACACGGGCCTACAACATTTCCGCCTCCATCGGAAATGTCGAACACATTTTGATGGGGCAAAATAACTGAAGGGAAAATACATACTGAGCGAAAGTTTGTTCGAGTGAAACTTTGGAAAATGATGTTGGATACAACATTGAGGAATACAACAACAATAGAACACAAAGGATATTCAGGGAAATGCGATCCTCAACTTTTTAGCATCGATGTCTTCTTCGGTGAACGCCGCTTTCTTCAAATGGTCTACCATAACTAATGCGCAGTCTTCGATCAAGGAATGCATCTGCGAACAAACATTGTTTAAAAGGGTTCGTTAACATTTTGTGAAATAGTAATTCGGGTTGTGGGACTTGTATACATTCTGGTATTGACCTCACACTATGTTCACGTAAGGTTCGTGCAGCGTCGTCACGTAAAAAAAAAAGACCTAAATGATACATCTTTACCAGTTGATGTTTCCATATCATACTGACTGCGATATAATTTTAGCCTAGTCTTATATTGCGTCTTTACATGCGCGAATTCTTAGTTAAGAAAGAATATTTAAACTTTGCCTACCCTAACCTTCATCAAAATTACGGTTACTGACGAGGTTGCCAAATAATCTAGTTAACCTCCCTACCTTTCCTCTCTCTTTCCTTCTCTCTCTCTCTCCTGCGGGGTTATTACAGGAGTTTATATTAGCGCCTTCCAACATTCACACTGCATACAACGAACTACCGTGAATTTGGGATTACGTTAAAGGCATCATGAACCACATCCGATAACTTCAACACTTCACGTAAACGCGTGCATCGGCTTTAGAATGCCGTTGCAACGAACTATGTCAAACGCAATACGAACCGCGGGCGTGCTACACAAACACAAGCACACGCGCACATGTGCACCCTCGTCCTCTTAGGGCCCTTCAGTAATCCAAGCGTTGGACATGGCGTCATTACTCACGTCTGGTCATGTCTGCAACAAAAATAACATGTTTGTTTGCTTGCAGCTATGCGCTCTCGCTACTCCTCGAGGGGGGGGGGGGGGGCACGCTGCGAGGAGGAGAGGCCAACTGACGAACGGAGCGTGCAGGAAAGAAAGAGCAAAGCGAGCGAGGGACGCTTTTGGATCATGACACGCGTGTATTTTCGCTTTTACGGCAACGTTTCGGAAAATTGTAGCGGCTGCAACATCAAACAAAAACTGCAACGTCACAACTTAATTTCGACGCGTACATGGTTTAGGGGTCTTTTAAAGCAACCGGTGCTCGTGAGACAAAGTTTTCTTTTTTTTCAAATTTTTGACAAACGCAGCGCTCAATTGAACTGCGGCAACAGGTGCGCTGAATAACTATTCACAACTCTTAACATAACACGCTTGTTACTTCAAGACAACGGCAAGTGTGATGTCGAAATCTCACATTAAATGTTGTTGGCAAGGGAGTTGGTATAGCCCTATTCGTATGAAAAACTCACAATATATTTTCATGTGTTTTAATTTTGCGTTTTTTGTAGACATTCAAAATATTTCAAATGAAACGTATCGCAGTTTCTTTTTTATCTTTAAGCAAGTGAGCACGAAGTCGTGTAAAGCTGGAAAATGTATGTGGCCTCAGACGCATGAGGTTCACTTTACGTGGCGAAATTTCACTTCGTTCCGGTAGTCTGTGGGCAACAGTTGAATAAACGTATGACCTTTTTCACGTTTTCCGTGGAGAAGGCCTGCGCCACCGGCATGCGAATCTTCCTCCATCGTTCGAAGGGCGTCATGCTCATCATGTTGTCCAGAACGGGTTCGTTGAAGGTAAGAGTCTGCAAACCGTGAAATTCGCATGAGAAATCAGACGATTAACCTTAACCATGTGGCAGTTCAATGTAATGACGTTTTTATAAAGAGATAGAGGAAGAAAGACGCATAGAATGGACTATTCAAAGAAGAAGAGAAGAATATCTTTTTTAAAGCAGTGTCTTCTTTTTGTTATGATTATTTATTCCTTAAAAGGTAGAAAATCATATAATCAATTACTCGGGGGCCAATTCTTTCGATTAGGTATGAGTCATGGCAGAGGCCTCATCATCATGATCAGGGTGCTTAACCATGGCTGAGCCCGCTTGTGTACACGTAACAGGCAAAGGAGAAAGTTAAATTATAGTTCGACAAGTAAAAAAGACTGCTTTTGGTGCCGCCAGTGTTTCCATGGTATACGTCACAAATTGCCATTTAGGCAGCAGAGTTTGGCGTTTCATTAGACGAACGCTTAAAGCTTTCTTTGTTTAATAGTGATGATTTGTGTTATATATAAGGAGATTTTCCGGTATGGTTCCGCATCCCTTTCCGAAAGAACACGAGCACTTTTCGGGACATACACGTTAAATAAATTATAGGAACTGGTTTCAGAGTTGCAAAATCAGTACCCGAATAGAGAATGTGAGACCCTGTAGCATGAATTTGTAAATGTAGTATGGTGTCTTTTCAAGAACAGCACGCAGGGGTATGGCAACGGGCTCTAAACACTTGAGTCTTGTGGCACTGGAACCAACACAGCGTTGACCAACACGCGGGCTCAACAGTGATGCCACCTACGTTTAGAACAAGTCATATGGCCCGTTATTTACGGCTATAATGTTTCCTTTTAACGTAGGTATTGCGACTTGTCGATGACTGACCAAAAAGAATCAGAATAAAGAAAACTAGTTGTCAGCAGATTGACGAAATATTTCAAGCTGCCTGCGCTCTTATACGCACCCTTCGGTTGGGAAGCGATGGAAAGTCTTCTACTAGGATTTGTTCAACCAGTTTTGCTTCTCCGACAAACAATACAGCATTTCCCATTTCGAAGGTACTGCGTGAAGCAGAGAAAAGTCAGTAAACATGCAAGTTTATACACGCTCGAAAATTTCGTGAGTTTCGTTAAGAACAATAACTCTTAGCGAATGTGTGACGCCTTCAAGATCAGATTTTGAACTGTGAGAATAATTCCGTTCTCTGTATAAATGAGAATTTACAGCCTCAATTTAGTGCATAATCGAAGGAACCTTGACAGCATCGTATCGGTTCAAAGTACACTCACCCGAAAACCCTTCCGTATCGTTTGTATCTTTCAGAATCAAGCTGGCACATGGGCTGAAAATTCAAGGAGAGACTGCTTATAAAAGCAAGACCATGGTCATGGCAATCTTTTTTCATATACTCTCAAGCTATTGACAAATTGAATTTTATGACAATCAGTCCACTGATGTCACATTTAATAGAATAGCACTTCCTGGTTTATAGCATAATTATTTCTGACATTGCATATTGTATCCCGAATATTTACTAATAAACAATGTACTTTTCGAAAGACGCACAGTCACTGCATTCCTGTTCATTGATTTATTGATATGTGGAGTTTAACGTCCCAAAACCACTATATGATTATGAGAGACGCCGTAGTGGAGGACTCCGGAAATTTAGACCACCTGGGGTTCTTTAACGTGCACCCAAATCTGAGCACACGGGCCTACATTTCCGCCTCCATCGGAAATGCAGCCGCCGCAGCCGGGATTCGAAGTAAAGTGAAAAGTTGGGCGAGTTGGTGCTGGTTCATGATGATAAGGGGCGCGAAAAAAACGACACACAACAGAGAAGAAGTACACGGGACGACGCGCTACTAGCAACTGGAATATTTTATTCAGGAAACACCATTTATACCGCAGTGACATCAAATTTAACCCAACGTATCGACCAAAAACTAAAAATACATGCTCAGCATGCCTACAAGTAACGTTGCAGATAGGCTATCTCCCCTTCCTGCCGGGATTCGAACCCGCGCCCTGCGGGTCAGCAGCCGAGTACCTTAGCCACTAGACCACCGCGGCGCGGCCATTCCCGTTCATAACATTTGAGTAAAGCTTCAGTCAGCTCGCATAACAAATATGTGCGCATTGATTATTTATGGAACTCTATGTGCTAATTAACTTCTCCTCAATATTGCATACCGTCAGTAAGCACTGTAGAATATCAGACTGCTACGTATATCTTGAATTTCCTGCCAACTGCGCCACATCTTTGAAGTAAATGTCATCATCATCACCATCACCATCACCACCATCATCATCATCATCATCATTATCATCATAAGCCAGACACCGCCCACTGCAGGGGCAAAGGCCCCTCTAATGATCCCACACACAAGCCGCTCTTGTGCTTTGTATTATGAGCGCCCTTAAATAACTGTCGCATGATTACCTTGAAAAGAAGTTTGAAAGTTGCCCCAAATGGAAAGGAAAATGGCTCTGAGACGACATTCTGGTTTTTCCAGTAGTTCCGATTCCACGAAGCATATCTGTAAAGGTCAAGTAATAAATAAAAGCAACAAACAGAGCTACGTCTGGTAACTTCATTACTCGGGTAATGAGCCGGGCCCGAGAAAAACACATCCAGCAATCGTCAAGGCATGGTGTTTGTTTTCGTCATGTCTTGTGTTTGTATCCCCCACAAAGTCCTCGTGCTGAAACCAAGGCATTCTTTTTTCCACTACGTCTATTCGGACTTGCAACTCCCTGTCAACTTATGATTGGTTTGGACTTTCTTACCGAAACCACTATAGATATTTTTAAAACGTTGATAACATTCTCTTCGAGTGTTTAGCAAAACTGCATATGTACTCGCAAACTTTCATGAGCAGATATAAATTTGTCGTTCAGTAAAAAAGTTTATTGGTGTCAGTTGAGAAGAATTAACGTAAATTTCCTTTTTGCAATCCGTTCATGCCTATACGTCCACAGCTGCGTGAATGACCTGACTCAGCGCTAAGAGTAAACAAACTAAAACAGCTTCATGTTAGCGATGTAAAAGTGAGGAAACCGTCTACATGAAGGGGGCTACACTACTGCATGATTACGAAGAGCCACGTAATGTAAATAAGAAATTGAACTGAGCCAGTCCTTCTATGCAAATGTAGATGTGCAGAATAGTTACTCTAGTATGCAAATGCATACCCTCTGAATGGGAATAGATGTACTATTATACTTTAAGGCATTTTGTTGCTCGTAGGATTGTGTTTTAGAATTTAAATCCCCTTATGTTCGCTTCATCAAACTACTTCCGAGAGTAAAACAGGTAATATTTCCCGTTCACCAAAAGACTCGTTCAATATGTATTGAAAGGTCTTCCTTCAATGTCTGCATTAAAGAATAGCCACAAAAATTTTGTAGCTTTCCTACAGCACCGATTTCAGTCATCGAAAGTTTATCCTTTCGAGCCTGAAAATGCATCGTTGTGTAAAAAACATTATCCTTAGCACATCCTTAATCATTCCTTAATCAAGTTATGCGGAACGCATCTTGAGCCCGAATGTCCGCGCATACATGTCGAAGTGTTTTTAACTTCAGAGCAGACGAACATGCGTACTCACAGGTATACAAGCACGCAAGCAGTCCCCGTGAAGACGATCCAATCCGGCAAACCGAATAACTCCATCGGACAGCCGGCGATGCGGTTGAGCCTCAAGTGTGAACTTCTTCTACAGCGCTGAGAACCTCTTCTTCTCCGTTGACGCTCACCATGGGCCAGCAATAGGCAGGCGTATTCTGTGGCTCGCGAGTAACAAGTTTTCTTGATAGGCCCCGCCCCACTCTATCGCAGGCGACGCAAGCCTATACGTCTTCATAGTCAGCCGTCCTTCACGTTCCAGTTGAGTTGTACCAGGAGCATCTTTCTTTCTAGAATGAACTGCCGCCGCCTGATGGCAATCTATAGCAAACGTAGGGGAGAGAAAGGAAAGAAACAGAGACGCCACTCGGCTGGCCTCGCCGCCTTTTTATGGCCACGAGGCTTCGTGTAGGCCATTTTTATGCTCTCTTATGAGCAGGGAAGAGGGCGCGTGCATCAGCACATACAAAACGTTGTGCGTCGAGCTCACGCAGCGATGTTTCAGACAACCCGCACCACGCGGCACCTGCACTGCTTACAAACGCATGCAGCATTAACGTATCCATATTGCGTCAAAGTTGATCGTGGTGCACTTATATTAATGTGGCTTGACGCCGAAGTTTAGCTTGTTTCAGGGGTGCCGCCAGAAATTTTTGTGGGTATGGTTAAACTTTCTGTATGCATTTTAGTTAATGTGTTTGCGTGCGCGGTTACATGCACAAACAAAATCTAACATTTCTAGCGGGGGATGGTGGAGAACCATTGAAACCAATCCCTGGCTACGCCACTGGTGGGTTTAATGGATTAGGTTTACTATCGTGGCGTTCTAATGTACGCCGTTCCACAATAACATCCGTGGTAGGGCCACAAGCTTCCATGGGCAGACACCATCTCTCAAATATCGCTTATTTGCATGGCACCACGATGGCCCTCAAGTGCTGCATTGTAGCAAGCTAACGGAGTGACCACGCAATACTATACATTTCGAAGAGCAGATCGACAAAGTGGAGTTATGCTGTGCGATGAAAAAAGCTTTCGTTAAGTAACAAAAAATGTTTGAATAAAATGCACATCTGAAACTGCGACGCCCTGCAATATTTTGGGTCCCGTGCAAACGCACTGCGATTGCGCAGTTGTATCCACCCGAGAACAGGTCACTGCCACTCCAGCGTGGCCAAGGACACATAGTACACCATTTGCGCAACGCTCGGCTGTCTTTCCATTAGTGTCATCAGTGGTCAGGCAAAACACAAAAGGGGAAGGGCGGAAGTCTCTTTGAGAAGCGAAGCTCAATGAAACGGAAGCGCAGACGGAGAGGGGAGAGAAAGAGAAAAGAGATGGTGAAAAGAGCCGCTACCCGCTCGCCCTTGAGTGGCTCAGTGCGCGTCCACGAACGACGTTGCGCAAGTTGAACGTGCACGCTGACCAAGGGACCATTAAGCTCGCCTCGTTCTCTGCGATCAAAGCGAACTCCATGCCCGATCTTGTCGGGCATTTCTTTCTCTCGCACGGAGTATACACGTTTACAGGTGGTGACGTGGCTGTGTCGTCAGGTTTGTCGTAAGCTGCATTTACAACGAGTCCGAAGAAGTCGCGTCGGGCTGGCTTGTCAGGACAAGAGTTCGTCGAGGTCATGCCAAGTCAGCGTCAAGGCGAGGTCTGTAAACGGAACTTGCAAGGGTTGTGCTGGCTCGGCCAGTCTGATTTGAAGATGTCAACAGGAGACCTGCAACTGGAGTCACTCACGTATATTACATGTGGTGTGCTAAAGTACGAGTAATTATTATTATTATTATTATTATTATTATTATTATTATTATTATTATTATTATTATTATTATTATTATTATTATTATTATTATTATTATTATTATTATTATTATTATTATTCTATCAGTTACAAACCGTGCTAAACATCCCACAGTGAAGCTGCAAGCGCACTAGTGCATGTATGTGATTGATAAGAGAGATTATGTGAGGTCGTTAATCCGCCGCGAGATTTTAAATGCGCGAGCTTACGCGAGATTTGTCAAAGCGAGATCAGTTGGCATGCCGGGCTCAAGCAGTGGCGTTGCAGTAAACGCCCCGCGTCACGTGATGGGCTAGTAGAGAGATCGTGTAGTGTCGTAAATGCACCGCGAGATTTTAAATGCGCGTTCTTACACCCCGTTGGTCAAAGCGAGATCACGTGACCTGTCAAAGACGTAAATAATTTTCCACGTGTATAAACGAAGCCACACAGGTATCACACAAGTGTCTTTTTTTCATGTTTACATTATCACTGACCGCTGGTTCTTCATTATGTTAGCCGATCAGAGGAAGTTTCGCTGAGCTAGTGACTACGTTTCGGGCATGCATGCATGCATGGTAAATATGTGTGTACGGGCGTTCACAATCCCACATTCTGTTTAGGCATTTGTTATCTGTCGTGTGTACGCGCGTTCACAGCCACACGCTCTGGTTAGAGATTTGTACACTTTATTTTTCACAACAACATTGTATATTCACCATACAACTTTTCACAATAGAGAGCTACAACTACTTCCCCTTCGGGCCCGGCGTCTTCAACTATTTACGTAAGGATGGCGCACCAACAGCAAAATTCCTAATGAAAACAATTATGCCTAAAATATGCGCCACGTCTTTTGACATACTCGTGATTTCACATTTGCGCCGAACTTGAACAATAGGAGCGGAATAATTAGCTAGCGCAGTTGGGAGCTGAACTCCCGCTTCCGCTTTGTACTCACGTGAAGGGTTCGCGTCTTTTACTGTTCATAACAAAGTTTCACGCTGTTGTCTGGCTGAATTCTCACGTGGCTGAATAGGTGTCTTTCAAACATGCTGGAGACCCTATAGTTCGCATGCCTGTAGACAGCGCACGCATTCAGCCTACAAGTTTTGTAAACTTGAGAAAACACTGTCAAAGTTTCAAAGCTCTGAATCTATTTACCGCATTTCGTTTTTGACAACTCTTAACATGTGACAAATGCAACAAAACTTAGGATGTCAAAAGAGCGCAAAAATATAGACAAAGTCAGAGGAAGCGACGACACCTCTTCCTCTGTCCTTGTCTATATTTTTCGCGCTGTTTTTACATCCTAAGCATGAACCACCAACTAGCCCAACTTTCGCTATTATTTCAACATAACTGAAATTTCAGTAGCACCTGAAGGGAATTTAAAACGTCACAATAAAAATCTCATATGCTTTTCACGTTCACCAACCATTTGCAACAATGTAGCTTGAAAGGTGAAAGCGAGGCGACTGAAGCAGCAGCTCGCTTCGCTATATACGTTTCCTGATTCCCAGCGTGATATTTTCAGCAGTCATAGGCCTGAACCCATTTTGAAACACAAGAGGAACCTGAAAACAAAAATGAAATTTGAATTCGAAGAGATCGAGAGATTTCTTTCAATCATTAAATTCCACTGTAGAGCACTGTAACTTTAAAAAAAGATGTTCTTAAAGAAGCATGAAAGTGGCGCTTACTTTGGTATTTTCAGTGCGCACCACTTGCACGTTGCGAATGGCGTGAAAGATGGCAAGTTTTGTAGCCTGCAGGGAGAACTTTATTGCGATGCAATTGCGTGGTCCAGCGCCAAATGGAAGGTAAGTGTACGGTTGAATCGAACCGGCGTTCTCTTCGCTGAACCTGGAACAACAATGGTGATAACTGTCACCCTCACAAGTGTCGCACAAGAAACATTGGGGGGGGGAGTGATTTTAAATGAAAAGAAGAGAAAAGTGAGCCCCGTAACTGTCTCTCAGAGGGAGGACACCTCAACAGTAGCTCACGAGGGATGGGGGTAGAGAAGGGATTAAAAGGATAGGATTAAAAGGTAAAGAGATAGAGAGAGAGGAAGGAGAGAACGAGGCGCAGGGACAGCGAACGACGGAAGTAAGGAGAAGACAGGAAAGGTGGACACGGTTGCAGGAGTCCGAGGACGGGGCACCGCTGGCGAGAGCTCTTGTCGGCGTCAGGAGATGGCGTAGGGCAAGTCCAGTAAGCCAGAGCTACGCTGTCGTCGAAGATCGGCGTCAGGAGATGGTGTGTAGGGCCAGCCCAGTCGGTCAGAGATATGCTGACGTCAGAGATCGCGAGGGCACAACCGGTCGGCACGAAATTCAGCGAGCGAGTCAAGAAACATTATGCGAGGTATACTAAAACTATGTTCTGCTATAAATCGTCACCAAAAAGGTTAGCAAAACATGGCTCCATTCGAATTTAACATTATGTGAGGTATACTAAAAATATGTTCTGCTGTAAATCGTCACCAAAAAGCTTGCAAAACATGGGTCCATTCGAATTATTCCTAGAAACTTACTTCGGAATACTCAGTACAGGGTTATTTTAGTGTGCAGCTTTCGACAAGAACAAGATACGAGTAAAAGTTAGACAAATAACCCAGCTGCGTCCTCTTCATGCTTTATTAAAAGCTACTTATTGTCATTCGCTGCTGAAAATAACTGTCACGGCTTCTGGGTTTCTCGATTCTGTATATATTCACCTTCTCTCAGTAAAAACCACGCATTTTTCACCACAGCAATACTTAAGACTCAGATCAATGAAAAAAAAATCTGTATTATCGCGTACAGTTACAGGAGGTCAATCTGGCGGGCGAGTCACCTGAACGACTCTCGCGTTTTTCTGACGCCGCGCTATGCTGTTGTGAGAGGCACTTAGCTCTTTCCCAGACTTTAGTTACTGCTTCTTTTAAATTACCTTTTTATTCGAAAGACACCAACTGAAATTCATACCACCACTCCCTCTCTCACATTATCAGCGTCATAGTAAATCGTTACATTGATTTGAGCGCCGAATCGATTATAACGCAGGAAAGGCACCTTGACTTTCATAGACATAACGAATAGACGTGGAAAGGGGCGGGGGGCTTAATTCGCATACGTATATTTTCACGTGCGAATACAAACCAACGCACAAATGCACATAAAGGGCAGTTCCATCCCTTTCCCTATTGCTGAAAAAATTTCCGGCTTCACTTCAGTTCATTTTGAGTCAATAACTGCCGTACAACGATTTCTGCGATGGTTTGGCGATGCACACGTGGTAGGATAACACCACAACGAACACAGGACACACTTGACAGATGTATTTGCAACAATGTCCTGTTAAACTGCGTCATGTATGTTATTTGTAGCTTTAGTAGCCAACCGGACTGCTGCCTGTACAGAAAATTAGTACGGACACGTCTTTTAAAATTTTTCTGATTGTTGCTCTAAATAAAAGTTCTGATGTCAAGAAAGCTAAAACGAATGTCATGGTGCCTGGGAACACATCGAATACATTTTATTACCGTCACCTCAAAACAACGCTTTTGATTTTGATATCGAAAGAGTGGCTTCTCGGGGACGTGTCATAACAGTGTAACAGCACGGGGAAACTGCAACTGACCACGTACTAAAGGCAAATCAGTCATCTGCTCATGTTGCACGTAAACAACGATTAGTGTATTATCGTGCTATGACCCTGACAGTAATTTCTGTGATTTAAGCTGCATGCAAGACGCAGGAACTGGCAAGCTCGGGAACTGTCTTGACTCGTCGAGATAATCTCCATTGCAGCGGAGCTGGATTGCAAATGCTCAGCGACTATAACTTTAAAACCAATATAAAATATTCTATACGAACTGTCTGGCTACAATATGTGAAGAGCGTTAACACTGCAAACGAGGGAAACGAAACGTGTCATTTTTAAGATGTGTACCAATTGTGTCGGCACTCTTCACTTCCCTGACTACCTTTTTTTTTGGGGGGGGGGGGGGGGGGTTCCTCTCTTCTTATCCTACCACAAGAGCATCGCCAAGCCTCTATAAACCAACTAGATCCTGTAGTCTCATTACTGAATTCTCGAGAATAATTCCTTTTGAAGCGTCGTTGCCGGTAACGGATCAAAGAGTCATCAAATGGTTGGACCATGCCTTCATAGCTGCTGGAGATAAATTGACACTATGGCTGCGGTTTTACAGAAAAAAGGTGAAACCATGGTAGGTGTCACTTTCAAAACGTTCAGTGGGACATCGTCATGAAACTAAAAAATTTACAAAGGTGGTATGCTCTTTTGTTGGCCACTAATTAACAAATAGCCTAAGGACACGCATTTATAAGTTTGAAATCAATTCTGGTATGAATGACCCTTCACCTTTCGGGGTCGAAGGTGGATGGCTCTGGAAAGTATTGCGGGTCGTTTTGTATGGCGTAAATAGGGACGGCGACCAGATCGTTTTTTGTCACTTTCACTCCAGTGTCTCCGAGTGTATAGTCTCCAGAAGGCGCTCGTTCAAACCTGAAAAAAAAAGACAAAAAAAAAACAACAGCCATATTGAAGACTAATTCAAACAAAGTGCTTCCAGTCATCAGCGAACTGTTTAGGTATCGCGAGCAACGAGTGACACTTTTTTTCTCTTTCAAGCACTTCTGGTCAAACACTTACTACCGGTTTCCCGAATATTCAAAAGTCTCGTGAAAATTAAAATTGGCAGGAAATCGATGGTTCTCGTTTAGGCTAAAAGTTATATTGGATATAGGTGCATATAGAATCAGGGCATAAGTTTTTTTAAAGATGCATGCAATGAGCCGCTGGGATTGTTGACGCAAAGCAGATCTCAACCCCGCGCTTCTGTCTACATGGCCTTCGAGATTCGCTCCGGCAATGCGACTACTAAACACGAAAGTCAGGGTTTAGCGTCATCTCCAATGGTTTTGGTTTGTTTGTTTGTTTGTTTGTATGTATGTATGTATGTATGTTTGTTTGTTTGTTTGTTGTTGTTTGTTTGTTTGTTTGTTTGTTTGTTTGTTTGTTTGTTGTTTGTTTGTTTGTTTGTTGTTTGTTTGTTTGTTTGTTTGTTTGTTTGTTTGTTTGTTTGTTTGTTTGTTGAACAACTGTGTTAGAAGAGCGCTATATACGTCTTCATAGATTACTACAGACGTTTTTCTTTTCGCTTCAGAAAAGAACAGTGAAACAAACTTCACATGCTTGCATTCAAAGTAAGACTATCTTCCTCTCTTAAAATTGATTAAGTCGACGGCTGATCTGAATTCCTACATATAGGGAAATATGTTACCGTGGAACAGGGGGGTACAGGCGCAGAGTCTCGGAGACAACGCAGTGAAGATACTTCAGCTTCGTGATCGCATCCAAGCCAGGGTGATCTCCCTACAGTAAAGGGTAGCGCAAAAAGCACCACGGAAGTTTGGGTTAATTTGTTAAGACTTATCAGAGCAAGAAATGCGAATGTCAAAGACGTATGCGAAAGACACAATACAATCACTAGGCCAGACTTATTATTACAACATACAACACCTAAAACAATTTCTTTGAAGCATCCCTGGATGGCACGCATTTTCTCATCGATATCTGTTAATCTAACTCTGTTTCGACGGCTGTCTGTTTAGACAGCTGTTATTGTCACCGCAGGCAGCGTGCCACTTTTCTTAGCATAATTGTTCATATAATTTAAGGATTTGAAACGCTTTAAGGTGCATCACAAACCAACGATAATTCCTCGTAAATTACCATCCGTCACAATTCTATAGAACTTGCTGTCGCTAGTTTTTACGCTACTGTTACGTTTTACTGGGAGATGAGTTAGACTCCAACCAAAAGTTTTGAAGAAACCCGACGTTTCGAAAGCGACTTGGTTGTTTCCTCAGGGGTGACAGTGGGACTCCCAGTTTGCGGGGTCTCCCAGTTTCATACCACACCAGACAAGCTTCTGTCGAATGTTTACATTCAAGTTACGTTTTACTATTTAATAGCGGTGTGCCAATGTCTGAAAGTTTCAAATAACAAATCGAATGGGATTCTATTAAATTTGACATTGGAATTGAATAGTGAATATCTCAGATATCGAATATTTTTCGAATAATTTTCGAAAAATATTCCCGCTTACACTTACATGAAGTGCGCAGCATTCGTCGACTTCCTTCCTCAGCCTGTCTTGCACTTCCTGGTGAAGGGCAAGCAGGTACAGCGTGCAGCCGATCGCATTCGATGTCTTGAGTTGACCAGCGATGAAGAACAGTATACACTGTGCCATGGCTTCGTCTTCCGTCAGCTCTGAAAATAAAAAAGAAAGATTGCCGCACTTTAAAAAGCGCGTTCTCACGAAGGCAGCTGCGGCAAGGGTTTCGCTAAACACACATGAGTCATATAAACGCCTCTTTGCCGCTAGGCTAAAGATGCAAGGGCGCATCAATTAGAGTGGTCCTGCCATTGCGCCTCAGGTATTTGTAAACTGTTGTGAACGATAATCGGAGAGCAGTGACACCGGTAAATGTTGTATTTTCTCACGTGGTAGTAATAATAACATCTCGTTTTCTTGTTTGTTTGTGTGTTTTACAAAACCACCGGGTGATAGTGAGAAATGCCGTAATGGAGGGCTCCGGAAATTTCGACCACATGGTGTTCTTTCACGTGCACTGGCATCGCACACTGCGCGGGCATCTAACACTTCGCCTCTATCAAAATGTGACCGCAGCAGCCGCGGGTCGAACCCACGACCTTCGGATTAGCAACCGCGTACCGTATATAGCCACTGTTCCACCGAGGCCATTTTCTCGTGCACTACCCGCACTAGTCAGCACTGCTTAACGTTGCCTAATGTTGGCTAAAATGAGGCTAATATTTGACAGCGTATGCTGTCCACAGCAAGGTTATCATTATTCAGTATCCATCGGCGTCGGCAGGGTTCCCATACAAAAAGGTGCAACTGGGGGGAATGGAGTTAAGGTTAGTCACAGCGCCCCCCCCCCCTCCCTATTATGTCAATGTATGGCGCTGACTTCGTGGCTGACCCCCGAGTGTGGGGCTGACTTTGCCGCTCCTCCCCTCCTAGGTGACCAGTGAAGTAGGGTGGGGTGGGGCAAGGGGGCAACCTTGTTTCCCTCCGCGCACATACCTATGTTAGCATAAATATAATGGCGATCTCGTACACGCAACAACCTGCGCTTTTTTTTTCCTATTACCTTGATTTGAAATATTTTTTTCCGAACATCAACAATGAGAAATGTGACATTTGCACTTTGTTTATTATGTTTAATGCTTCTTGTTTCGCGCTACCCAGCAAGTACAGCTAGGAAAATAATAGTTAAGGAAGAAACGCTGTGATACATCCGTGATGCATATCTAAGCACTGTAAGCACTGCGATGAAGGCACATAGGTTCAACGATTGTTCAACATCTATCGTATATATATATGTGTGTGTGTGTGTGTGTGTGTGTGTGTGTGTGTGTGTGTGTGTGTGTGTGTGTGTGTGTGTGTGTGTGTGTGTGTGTGTGTGTGTGTGTGTGTGTGTGTGTGTGTTGAATGTTTCATGGAGCCTTTACTAGCCGATTTAGGCTTGCTCGTCATGTTTTCCTGTTCAGTAATAAAGTATGATAGGTTGCATTGCGCTTGTTAGTGGAAAATGAGTTTTTGCGTTTTTAAACAAGCAAATAGGCAATGTGCTCGTGTAAGCAGCATATTCCTTACACTGACTAGTTTAAACTTATCGTTCTTGTTCGTTATAACTGGTTATATCTTTCATTAGGAAGTGGACAGTTGTTAGTTCTCCTGAAATTAGTGAAGAGTAAACAAACAGTTCGAAAAGAATACATGGGCAAAATTTTACGGATCATTGCTGAGGTTTCTGAGTATCTTTGCGTGTAAGAACGCGAGCAGCCTTCAGTTTACTATCGAGTGCAATGTTATCACAATAATGCGCATGCAAAAGCTTTCGAGATTATGATAAACTTTCCTACTTATCTCTGACGATGCTGGAGAGTCTGGCTTGCTGTCAGAAGTGACGTCGAACAGCCGGCGGTCCCGATCAAAGACTTCTTCGTGTTTCGCGTCAATTTGTCTTTTCTTTTCGTCCATCAGAATTTTAAAAAAGTTATCGTGCTGCAGCAGAAGGAATAAGCAACAATACGAAACATAAAGATCATCAAACATATTTCACAACGAATCTCACCACGTCCGTGTCCTTATTGTCTTTTATCAGGTTCCGGCCCAAATTTCTGAAGAAGTCCACGACGTCTCGCTTCATTGGCCCGATGCCAAGCTTCCTTGCGATGAATGGAAACACAACTGTATAAACGAAGGGAAGCGAAATGAGAGTTCATTCGTCCTATACAAATAACCGAGTATTATGTGCCGTGAACTTAACTATTCAACGTGGTTTCATAACAGTTAGCCGCGGTAACAGACACCGACGAAGGCAAAGAAGATGGACACATCCCGATGCTAGCAACAGAAATTCATTGGTTGTTGAACCACCCGGACATAAAGTGCATGAACGTGACAGAACTAAGCTTTGTGCGAACAGCAGCAGATTATCAATAATACAAAAAGGTGAAATGCGCAGCTAACATGAGAAGGAATGATAAAAGCCGATCTCTCCCCGTGTTAGCTGAATGAATGAATGAATAAACTTTAAATAAAGTCCGGCAGATTTACCGGGCGAGGTGGGGGAAGAAGGGGTTAACCCCTGTCCCTTTGCTGCACATTTTGCTTTTTTGTATTATTCATAATCTGTTGATGTTCGCATAAAGCCGACTTCGATCGAGTTTATACGTTTTATGCATGTGTAATGTTCAACCAATAAAGTTCAGTTGTCAGTCAGCGCCTGGATGCGTCCGTTTTCTTAGCCTTCGTCGGTGTCTATCACGCTGCTAACTCCCATGAAGCTACACCAACTTGCTCAGTGCTCCATCCCTTCGAACCTATACAAGTGTGTGCGTGTATAGAAGTGTGTACCTGTGCACCACTCGCCTGTGTGGGTGCACAGGTGAGTATTTGCGTGCATATCATCATGATCCTCATCATCATCATCATCGTCATCATCATCATTAGCTTGACTACGCCCACTACAGGCAAAAGCCTCTCCCATCAACCGCCAATCAACCCGGTCTTGTGCTTTCTGCTGCCACATTATACCTCCGAACTTTTTAATCTAATCGGCCCGCCCAACTTCCTGTCTGCCCCTCGTGCGTTTGTTTTCTATGGGAATCAGTTACCCTTAATTACCAGCGCTTATAACGCCCACGTGCTACGTGCCCGGTCCATGTCGATTTTTTCTTCTTTATTTCAACTATGATATCCTTAACGTCTGTTTGCTCCCTGACCCACTCTGCTCTCTTATAGTCTCTTAAGGTTACACCTATCATTTTCCTTTCCATAGCTCGCTGCGCCATCCACAGTTTAAGCTGAACTCTCTTTGTAAGCCTCCGAGTATCTGCTTCGTGGGTAAGTATATACCAGCAAAATGTATTAGTGGTAGTGGTTATTGTGCGCGTGCATATATATTGCTCAACTTCTATGCGCACGAACTTCACCATCAGGCGGTTTTCATATCAACCACCCCCCTCTTTTTTTTTCAAAGCATTAAGAGCAGACTCACCCATCACTAACAGGCGTGGCGTGAAGCGTTGTGAAAGGACTTGCTTCGATCTGGTGACAAACTCGTTTGTTGGGTCCGAGTGAGAGTCCAGCTTCACAGCGAAGGCGCACTTCGCTATCAGGTTCAATACGTAGTCCGAGAAGAACCTTGATTTGATTCAATAAATTAAATACAATTTATTTCATCATCTTGATAATAATAAATAACAACAGCTGCACACGATATCAAAATATGTGCGATTACAAATACATATCAAAGAACCTCAGGTAGTTTAATTAGTGCAAATTTTTTTATTAAAGCGTGCCCCATTGTATTACTGGCATGTGAAACGGACACCTCTTAAAAGTTAGGCACTTTTATCATATCATTTAACGGAACACGCTCCCGGTCTACCGATCCATGCATCGCTCGCTAAGCACCCGTTAAGCAGATACGGGCATCTGATTTTAAGAAGCATCTTACCGGAGACTTCACATTATCTAACTTTCAAAATTGAATGACAGCAGAGATAAGCGTTGGTTGTCTTGTTAAATTGAGCAAACACAATGCACAGGCCCTCAATAGAAAGGGCACAAAGGCACCCTGGCTGAGCCACTGGATCAGTTGAGGGGAGTGCGAAGATACATGCGCCCACATCGTTATACCCTTTTTACAGCCAAATATAACTGCGTGTCAGTGTGATTTGTGGAAACTTACTCATACTCCCGCTGGTCACATAGGCGCCGTGAATACCACGACAGCACGGCGACGGCACTGAGATAGCGCCTGTGCTATCTGGCTAATTCTGGCTAATTTCAAAAGTGTCTCATATTTGATTGAAAGTACTGAATGAGTATTCGCTGCGTTGTAAAAAGACAGCATGTTGGAAAGCGCTGGCCCTCACTTTCAGGAAGATGAGTTTACAGATCTATAGGCGGCATAAGCAGAAACCCTCACTGTTTCACATCGATGTCCTGATTACTGGATGCTGCTTTCTTGAGGTGCTCTGTTGTCGCCAATGCGCACTCCTCAATCAAGGCATTCATCTAGAGAGAGAAAAAGCGAAAACTAAGTTAGAGAGACTTAGAGAGACAAACTCGTAAATATGAGTCGGCTTTCCAACCCTTAACCAGAGTAGAAGGATAGAAGTGAGGAGTCATAGTTGTTACTAAAGTGGCCGTGCAAAAAACAAACAAACATTGTTGATGATTTTATCATAGGATCGCTTCAACACAAAAGTGGAGCGCGTCTTCGCAGGACTGAGTTGATTGTTCATTGTACATGAATGCATCAGAGTTTGCATAATGTCTATTGCTGTCTGGCTGCTTATGGCGCCGTTTGGATGCACCACGTTGACGTCTAGTGGCACTCTACATTCCGACGACCACCGTCCATGATCACGATTTACCTATTGTGGTGAATGAAGTAGTTAAATACGCCTAGACCCTGGATATGGTGAATCCCGCACAAAGATCGCACATCACATCAACAACCACATAATAAGCACTAGTACACTCGATATGCACTCATTCGAAGCGTCTTCATTTGACGAGAGCAATTCCAAGGTGCGCGCTCCTTACTAATAAGATAACGTACGCTATTGCTCACGCGTGTGTACAACATATAGCTTCAATAATGCAAGAAGTAAACTTCTTATATTTTGAGCTGTGACCACTGAAAAGGCATTGCGCGTTCCGCTGACGTGTCACTTGCTTCACCAAATAGCTCACCACGTGACATTCACCCATCTTTTGGTGCCACATATTGCAGCACATATGATAGGCGGCGAAGCAACATCGATTGATTGTTGATTGATATGTGGGGTTTAACGTCCCAACACAATCAAATGATTATAAGAGACGCAGTAGTGGAGGGCTCCGGAAATGTCGACCACCTGGGGTTCTTTAACGTGCACCCAAATCTGAGCACACGGGCCTACACATGTCCTCCTCCATCGGAACGGAAGCAACATCGATTGTGCACGTGGAATCTGCGCTACACTAGCGAACAGCCGTAGCATGCTAACACGTCGCAAAGGGAAATCGCGAACTGCCTCGTCACTGAACCGAACCACCGTGTAAAACGCATTTCACCGACCTAAGAGCTTTCTATATATTATTGCACTGAAAGCCTCCGTTGCGCTGAAACCACCTAAGCGCTCCCTGTCGGCCCTCGCCAGTGTCACGACGCAGTCCTTTTCACCGCTCCTATATAGACGACGACACCACCGCCGCCAAACAAAAACAGAGGAAGGTTAAATGTGTGAGAGAGATAAGGTGAGCTTGCGGAGCTTCGCGCATGCGCGTCGGTATAGCGCAGTGGGCAGAACACCGTGCATTTATCCTTGCGGCTCGAGAAGTCGTGGGTTCGACTCCCACGTGATCTCAATCAACGAAGCTTTTTTCTTATGTTTCCCTTTGTCACCTCTTCGTGTACAATTTAAGAACGTTACTTCCGTGACGGAAACGTCAGCGAGTCTTGATGGAACAATTAAACACTTTCGTGTTAAAAGCAATGGTGGAGAACGAACAAGTTAAAGTCTCTCTAATAGTGGACTGGCGAGTGAAAACTTCTAAAATTAAGTGCTTTGGTCTCTACCTCTGATGCGTCGACTGATGTGCCCAAGGAGAAAATGGGATGCAATCAAAGTTGCAAGGCATATCACATACGTTATAATCCTTCATACACATCATTCGTTTTTCAGAAACGGGACAGGAGGCTCCATTTGGGGGCATGAGATGATTCAACTGATACAGTTACCTGTTAATGAACTGCAGGGTTTGTTTTTAGTAAAACTCTGCAAACCCGAAGTCTTGCTGCTTGTACATTTTAGTTATCGAGTTTCGGTAGGCACCTTTTGTAAAAATGCATGAAGTCTTAGATCAATATTTGCCCTCTGAAATTACCACATTTAGCATTCCATCTCAAACGCACCATTTTGTTTTTTCGAATCAGTCCAGCTGCTGTTTTATGAGAGGGCAACTGTATTCTGCGTGCGTTTGAAAATGTAATTGTGATTGGGGCACCTAAAAGTTTTTTTTTCTATAGACCATCCACTGAAATTGGAAAAAAGTGAAGTTAAAAAAATTGCACCTTACTTTTCGTAGCACACTTGCAGAAAATGCTGGTGCGGAACCTTTGCGAACCTTTTGCCACACTTCGAATGGAGCCATGCTCATCACATTGTCCAACAGTGGTTCATTCATCTTAAGCGTCTGTAAGGAGGTAAAGTTGTAAGTCGCATGCCAAGAAACCAAAACATTAGCATTCTACATAATAGCATACATTAAAGGACTGCAAATATGAGCGTAGAGTTCACTATTATCAGTGTTTATAATTGGCTGCAACTCATTGAAGATGGTAGCCTTGTGTAGCGAAGTTAGCTTCTTTGCACGTGGCTACCCTTACACAATCATCAGGGCAGTCTCATATCTAAGAACTTGAGAATACGCACACGTCGCACAATCTCTGGCTGCTACCGCATGCCCCTCCATGACTAATTGTGAAACAGACAGAAACAAATAAAGTTTGACGAATGTAACTTATCGATGTCCTCTCACTTCCACTCATAATTTGGCTCATTCGATTAGGGCGTCACAAAATACTCAGGTACCCGGGACATTTGAACATTTTGCAGCACAGACCCGTGCCAAATTTTTGTGTCTCATTGCTTTATTTCTTGTACAAGAGGCCCGATTGTTCGTCAACTGTGAATTTCCACTTTTTGTTCGGGCCTTCCTGCATTCTCAAAAAAGAAATTGAAATTGAAAAGTTGATATTGAAGATGTTCAAATGCCTTGAGAGCCCATGGGCTTTGTGGTGAGAAAGTTTCTTTACTATCGTTCTCTGTTTCCTCTTTGCCTAAGTAGTATCTGATGCTTTTTTGTGTGTGTTATTTTTTCTAGGCTACCCTGTGTATATTGCTATTTTTGTATATCTTTTGCAATAGCGATGAGAAATCGCAACTAATGTCTAATTGGTATGGAAAACATTACGATTGTTACGTATATATTTGCTTACTAGAAATAACACTTTATTACTGTTGTATGTGTTACAGTATTTGCACATGTACGTTTTATATTTTTGTATATTTTTTATTTTTCATCTGTATTCTGCAAAATTCTTATGATGGCCTGCCTGCCTCACTGCATTTAGAGCAAAGGCCATTAGTCAGGCTTTAAGCCTTTTGCCTTCGCTCCATTTCCTGTACTGACACTGAAAGAAGAAAGAAAGAAAGAAAGAAAGAAAGAAAGAAAGAAAGAAAGAAAGAAAGAAAGAAAGAAAGAAAGAAAGAAAGAAAGAAAGAAAGAAAGAAAGAAATATACATAGAGAGAAAGAAAGAAATACAATTTTGATCGAAAGGCATCAGTGGGTTTCTAGGCTGCACGTAAACCGCCAGTGAATCGATTTCGCTGAACAGCTTTCTTCACCAAATATTCTTAGTGCACTCGCTTGCTTGCTCGCTTGCTTGCTTGCTTGCTTGCTTGCTTGCTTGCTTGCTTGCTTGCTTGCTCGCTTGCTTGCTCGTTTGTCGTTCAGTTACAACAGAGTGCCTTGTTGTCACCGATAGACGATGTGACGTGCACCGGTTACACAATTGTAGGAGCGCTGAAACTGTGAAAAAAAGAGGGTTGCGTTTTCCTATTTTATTTCTCGTTACTGCTGGTCAGAATGGATTTCTTAGTGGAACTGTATATGGTTAAAGTTGAAGAAACTTGATAACGCTACGTCTCATTGTAGTGATGATCGCATGGGTGATTACATATAACGTTCAAGTTTGAGCCTCGCATACGACGAACTTCACTGATAACGAACGCTCACGGAAACGGTTATGAATGCTCACGTACCCTTCTGTCAGGCAAGGATGAGAAGTCGTCCACCAGCACCTTCTTCACCAACTTTGGTTCCGCAACAAACAGAATGGCCTTACCCATTTCAAACGCACTGATCGTTTTGAAATGGTTTGAAAACAAGAAAGACTGTGGTTAGGACATGTGTCACAGGAATCGTTCGCTGAAACTGCTTGTCACTTTCAAATAGCTGTAATTAACGTGCAACGTTATTCAAAAGCGAACTTGTTTATTAAAAATGTTCAATTCTACTTTTCTTTTATGCAACGACACTTCTTATTTTGCTATTAACACAAAACGCTTGTGTGTGACATTGCAATATTGCGACATTAGGACTTAGTTTCAATGCGTAAGAAAACATTTCTACATTTCGTGCCTTATTGAAAGTTATTTCATCTTACGAAAATCAAAGCTTGCAGCAACCCTTTCCTTACAAGCCCCCCTCCTCCCCCATTCATTACGCTCAGGAAAGAAGAAAGCACTTACCCGAAAAGCGGTCCGTACTTTTTGTACCTGGCAAGATCAACTTCATGGACAGGCTGCAAATTAGAGCAAACTATGAACTCGATCTAATTATTTCGAACCAACTCGGCATTGTTCGCAACGCCATGAAAATGTGAGCTTCGTCAAGAGAACTTGCAGTGGACTCGCGAAAAGTATTGTGTTTTTTTTTCTACTACTCTAATTAATAGTATTTTCGCGATGAAAAGAAACCCGAACATGTAGCGGAAAAAGTGGCCTTGGGTCCAGTCGAACTGTGACATGCCTTGTCTGTCACTATATAGGCGACTTTGTGCTTTCAGCCGACGTCACCGTTGCGCTAGAATAATGCTCTTGCTGGCGCTATCACACCGCACGTGCTTATTATCTGTCAGTCATACCTGGCACTCGAAAAACACACGTGGTGTCATAGCGCCAACCAGAGCAGGATTCTGCCGCTATGATGATGTCGGCTGAAAGCAAAAATTCACCTAGTTACAGACAAGGCATGGCACAGTTCGACTGAACCCAAGGCCACGCTTTCCGCTACATGTTCGGTTCTCTTTCCATCACGATAGTGCATGCTAACGAGATAAAGCGGTCCTTTTTTTTAGTTTGGGTGCTTTGTCATTCATCGCTTTGTCGTAATATAATGTTCCGAACCACGAGCTCCATTGGCGTTGCCCGAGAGGTGGGTGGTGGTGGGTTAAAACTCTCAGAAAATAGAAAATTTTCAGTTTTGCGTGTGTGTATAGGTATGTACAGGCACGCAGACAAACGAACACTCGAGCATACTTAATTATAGTTAAACAACCTTCTCACTACCTCCCCCCCCCCCCCCCCGAAAAATAAATTTTCTGGATACGCTACTCGTGGGCATGTACAATTGTTATATAGATGACATTGGCACCTTTCATGTTCGGATCAAAGCCTACGAATGGGCCCATCGGACACTAATATGTGTGCCCTCACATGATACTGCCTCTTTTCCTTCTTATTCATCATACCTTATATTATTACTCTGCATCCTTTCTTATATAGGCAAGGGATAGCATAACCTGTGATTACCAAGAGTAGTGAACCACTTGACGATAGAACGACCTATCTATCTATCTATCTATCTATCTATCTATCTATCTATCTATCTATCCATCTATCTATCTATCTATCTATCGCTTCTTTATAGTTGTGACCGTCAACTCACGTTCAAGAAAATTTTTAACGTGGCACCAAGTATGAGCGAATATGGCTCCGACCGGACGTTCTGATTCTTCCAGAAGCTGCGGTTCCGTGTCACGTATCTGAAACGATAAAATGAACAATAAAAAAAAACGAGAACAGCATCTACAACTTCAATCACGCAGGTTTTCCGCATTACGTGAAAAAGAAGGCGCTTCGACTAAACATATAAAATGTTGCAGGGAGACGCCGTTGGAAGAAGCGAGACGAACTCAGTGAAGCTGTCATGTCATCTGTATTTTTTTTATTCCGACAGTAGGCGTAACAACAAGTATCATCAAATCATCGTATTGTCCCACAGTCCTCATAACTTGCAATATGATGAGAAAACATTAGGAAACATAACATAAAATCATTATGAAACATAACTCGATCTCCTCCTCCACATTCATTCGTATACCTTCACCATGCACGGCATTCTGTTCCGTCAGGCCCAAGGACTTACTACGTTTATTTCCGCCATGCTATTCCACATTATAGTTTACAATTTCCATCTAGTGATGTGTTCACATTAAAATATCACGAGCAAACGTTGAGCTTTACAGTTCGATCTTCTGTGTGACTGCTTCTGACCCGGCCACGGTAGCCGCATTTCAATCACGGCTACTTGAAGGAACATTTGTGCAGTCAGAGCGAGGAACAAGTTTATGAATCCTCGATGATCGAACTTAATCCACAGTGCCCCATAATCTTATTATTTTGCGTGAAATTCCCTGAATCGAATTATCTCCGCTGTGTGGCTGAGTAATGCTACCTCACCAGAGCCACAGTGCCTCGTACACTCTTAAAATAAAGGCCGCCATATTCATGCACTAACTAAATACGAACCATTCACGTGTCACATAAAGCCCTAGCATCTTAGAAAGGGAAGGTAGTAAAATGCAGGTTAGCGAAATTTACCTTTTAGTTATAGTAAGTGAATAGTGCTGACTTGAGTGGTTAGTACATTACTAAATTGTTAGAAACCCCCGCAAATAGAATTTTACGCCTATTTTGTTAAATGTACGTGTGCGTTGCCGTATCGAAATGATTCTATTACAAAAGTTTCGGGATAAAAAAAAACGAATTGACATGGCCCTCGTAAATTATTGTCTTCTAACTACGTCATGCAACTATACTGTTGTATGTGCGCATCACAGAAACATACTTAAAAAGAATTGACCCCATGATCATATGATCAAATCAGATTAACATATGATCATACATATGTGAATCCCGTATGCTCATATGGACTCATATGAGCATATGATATGCTCATATGAGTTCTCATACTCACATGATTATATGCTCATAAGAGAACTCATATGAACAAATCACGAGAACACACATACAAACGCATGCGAAAGTAAATCTTCAAGACTTGGACATAGCAGATTTCTACTGTAGCTTGAAGGTTATATATACCCCTGATTTGAGATCCCACACCGCGTACTGGTTAGCAGCTACAGAATTTATAAGATAATTGTTGTTTTCTACGCATCATCATGTCGCCTTCTATTCGCTTATGTGTGTGCCATTACGTAGCACGAAGCTTCTATTCCAAGATAATCAATTGATTTATTTGTGGGGTTTAACGTCCCAAAACCACCATATGATTATGAGAGACGCCGTAGTGGAGGGCTCCGGAAATTTTGACCACCTGGGGTTCTTTAACGTGCGCCCAAATCTGAGCACACGGGCCTACAACATTTCCGCCTCCATCGGAAATGCAGCCGCCGCAGCGGAGAATCGAACCCGCGACCTGCGGGTCAGCAGCCGAGTACCTTAACCACTATACCAGCGCGACGGGGCCCAAGATAATCAATAAAATTAGAGCTTGCCTAAATTTTGCTTACGATGTCACCATTACGGCAAAATGTACTGCGACACCTCCGAAAGATGTGGCAACGTAGGTGGCTCAGTAACTGCTTAGTTAAAAACCCTAAGAAAGATTCCCTGGTAAGTAACGGCTAAATTTACTAGCTGTACTAGCTGGTAGCTGGTAAAAGTACGCCGCGAAGATATATAGTGAAATGCTCCGGAAACTACTAAACACGCGCGTTAAATTACTGATTATTAACTTTTTTTTCTGAAAATGTAGAATTTTGTAAGCGCAGCGCTGAGGAATCACACAAACGACATTCTGGAACGAGGATCACTTCTGCTGCTGCTGCACATACAAAATGAAGTGTTAAAGCTAGACTGCAGAGCTCGAATTTGCTACAAAACATCGGAAAAAAAAGTACACCCAGCACAGAACAAGCGCTAACTCGTAACTATGCTGTGATGAAACTTTCCTACATATGTATACAATACAACCAGCATGCACACGCACACTGTCCATCATAACCACAAAAGAACACGTATTGCCAGAATGCACATTGAACGTCAAATCTAAGGTTCATGGTATTTGTTGCGCAACACCACAGAAGTATCACTGTGACTATCACTTCCTCTCTTTCTCTTAAAGTGGCTCTCTCTAATGTCAAAGTTTATTCATCTGTTGACGATACTTCTTACTCATTTAATTGCCCCGCCACGGTGGTCTAGTGGCTAAGGTACTCGGCTGCTGACCCGCAGGTCGCGGGATCAAATCCCGGCTGCGGGGGCTGCATTTCCGATGGAGGCGGTAATGTTGTAGGCCCGTGTGCTCAGATTTGGGTGCACGTTAAAGAACCTCAGGTGGTCAAAATTTCCGGAGCCCTCCACTACGGCGTCTCCCTCAATCATATGGTGGTTTTGGGACGTTAAACCCCACAAATCAATCAATCAATTACTCATTTATTTAGAATTAAAATGTAGTCAGTACTTACAGATACAGGATGACGCCGGGCGTCACCGCCAGGATAATCCATACGGGTGTCAAAGCAGCCATCAGCTCCATGTCTGCCACAAATGTGGTTCACGCTTCGTGGCAGTTGCCGCCGGCAGGGGCGCGTCTTCTTTCGCGTTGCCGCGTGCGTTGACGCGGAGGCCTCGGCAACGGGAGCTTCGACCGCTCTAAAAATAGCTCATTCACTACGACGTCACAAGTTCGCGCGCCGATATTCGGCGTCGCCTATTGGCAAAGGTGAACTCTAGCAACCAGCTGAAACTTTGCACGTGAAGTGGTGTTTACCAACACTCCGCGACGCGACGAGGTAGGGGGCGCAGAGCGCGCGAAGGCGCTTCTCCGTCAGCTAGAAAAACTGAACGAAAAAATAAAGGGAAGTCGGACAGCCTCGTCCTCGGTCGCCATTGGTGCTCCGGCCCGCGCATGTGGCCGAGTATTATATGTGTTGAAACCAACGGAGAAGACGGATGTCGTCTGGCACATCATCAATGTCGGCACGACACCGCCTTTCGACGTTTGATGAGACATCTCTTGAGCTCCACACAGTGTCTGATTCTCGAAAAAGCGAGTGGTGAGAAGGAATGACGTGGAAGTTTGAATATTTGACCGCGTGGCTTATGGGAAATGGAGAAGATGAGATAGGAAAGCGAAATAAACGTTAAATAGCGAAAGCCCTTAATTTGAACGCGATAGCAGAGGAACAAGGCAAGTGCGGTAACCAGTACCCGGCTCTCGCTTGGTATATCTAAGCGATTGCTGTAGTGTAGGTAACTCCGTTGTTGGTGCCCGATGAGGTCCTCTCACGAAGCGTGACGATGTGAGGTCATTGGCAAAATCTTCGGATGAGCATCGTCAGTAACGGGCTCAAAAAGACATGCCTTATTTCGCTTGCACAAACTTTCTTTAGAATTAAAGAGAGGCCCATATATTAGAAGGAGGTCACCTCTAAGGAACAAAGGGAATCAACCCACCTCTGAATTTAAACCCACAGACGTTTTAACCCCCCTCCTGCCCTCCGCCACTTCCTCTCAATGTTTCGATTGTCTCTGGTCATCTATATGATTGACGTATTGTCACGTAACATATTCCATTAGGTAATGCAAGGCATTTTTATAACGCCGTTATGGGCCATTGTTGTCAAAGCGTACAGCATGTGAGTGACGTCGTGAATTCCGCATCTAATGAGCCTTGGTCATCGAACTGTTCACAAGTGAATTGGTCCAGCACTTTCATTCAGTTTTGTAAATATCGCCGTGTGCCTGCTTTCATTCGACGATATGTAATGCTGCTGGCTACTTCAATTTTGCAGTACTGATGAGCTGAAGCTGGCGTTTGCAAAAAATAGTATTGCTCTTTATTTTATTCCACGTGGTGCAGGGTCTGCAATGATGCTGTTTTGTGAATCAACATAAGTGAACGGTAGTAAATTTTAGTTTAGAGGGCTGCACTAGTATTGACGCGTTAGAAGCAGTTGCACTACCTTCCGCACGGAAGTTCAATAAGGATAAGGCGGATGGCAGCATTGTTGGTCGAAGCCATCCGACGCCATACTCGAAAAGAGCAGAGCTTTATTTAGGCGACAGCTCAACTGCCTTATAAAACGCTAAAATTGACCTTCGGCATCGCCGGTGGTGGCGTTATCAGGAGTGACAAAAAAAATTCTCCATGATGTAATGACCTCACCATTACGGCATCATGACGTTACAGGTCGCCAAAATACGTGAAATCGTTACGACGCCACTCGACATGACGGCCCACGACATCAGATTACGTGGTCGCTCGGTAAAAGGTGGGACCATTCGCGGAGTCACTGCGAAGCCATCGTGAAGTGTAGAAATTTTCCGGTGCCTCCAATCTCTGAGGCAGTGCAAAACGGCTTTCGGTACAGAAAGCTTGTGAGTAGAAAGAAGAGGAGGTTGTTCAAAAGAATCTACTTCGGGAAAAAAAAGCATAATATGGCTATGGCCTTCGAGTAGTCTTCGAGATTCAATGTGACTCTATTCTGCCACTATAGCTCTCTTGTTCTTATATGTTTGTGTGTGTCGGGGGGGGGGGGGGGGGTATGCTTTAATCACGCTGTGCAGGGTAACGCCATGTGATTCCACATTCGCGTTGATGTCACGACGTTTGTTCTTCTATCACCTCTCCTCCTCTCTCTAAGAATCTCTGGCGATCACCAACCCCTGCTAGGGCTGTCTCTCCGTAGACGCCAGGGGGAATAGCACCGTCCCTATACTAATGATCGTGCCACGCGAAGTTCGCACAGGAGCAAACAATCGAGAGAGAAAAGCAGCCTGCGCCGCCAAGCTCGAATCCATTATGCACGTGCCCAGACCGGCGGTAAGCCTCTGTTCACTGCACGGCGACCCACTTCGCCTCGGTGGAGAGGTCTATTGGCGCGCTAATACAGCGATTCCTAATAGAACAGGAACAGCGTCAACAATTTCTCTTCGGCAATAATTGCTTCGTGCGCAGGAAGGCTAGAGCCCCCCCCCCCCCCCACCCAAAAAAAAAGAAGTCTTGCCTGCTCCCCCTTCTCCCCTCCCCCCTCCAAGTGCAAGCATACTGAAAACGCGACGCATAAAGTCTTTGCCTCCCTGCCCCCCCCCTGAAAGACCACAATGGTTGTCGGTGCATCCCCCCCCCCCACACACACACACACCCATAATAAAAAAAACTTGGCACCACCCCTGGCTTAACCCACCCGGCCTCTAATCTAGGTTGTGTTACCATGTAAAACTGAATTTTTATTTGTCATTTTCGACCTCATTTACACTGTGAACGCAGCTCAAGTACCCCGCGCATGTCGTAACCTGAAACGTAAATTTATGCCGACAATGCGATTGTGGATGATGACCATGCCTTTCCGAAAACCTGCGCTCGTTTCGACTTTCAGCGCTCGCTCGTTTTCGTGTCTTTGAGTCGCAGATTTGCAGTGCTTCCCGCTCGGCGCACTCCGCGAGGATTGTGCAAATTAACCTGATTGCGGTCAAATACAATCTAATTAACAAGTGCTCTATACCATTCGATGATTAGATAATGCATGTGCTGACCGGAACCAGTGAACATGTCCGAATATTACAATTTTCCGCATTGGCGATCATTTACTGTATCTAAAAACCGGAGTGACCAAAAGATTAGATAATGAGCAGAAAAGCGAACGTGGTAAAGCATAACATTCAGTTTTAAAATATACGCACACAGATAGCGTTCGTTGGATACGATAGGCCACTTCCGTAACTTAAAACATGGGTACTCAAGGGGGTAGCGTATGACGCATGCTCATGGACGACGAACTCAAACTCGAACCTTTGCGCGCGTACCATATATTCTAAAACTGCGTAATTACTGCATTTACGTATTCCTCAAGAAAAATGCTAGTGCATCGTTTTTGTAGACATTTGTTTATAGTTATCTTGATAATTTCAATATTGTGACATTTGATTCGTACGGGTATTCTGCTCCGGTGAAATCTGAATTAGCAAGCTTTTATTGTGCACAGTCAAATCGTCATGTGACTACGCATATCAATGATAACATAAGAATTGTTGTGGTTTTACGTCCCAAATTTATGACAAGATCACGCGGCATGCCGTAGTTGACAGCTCTGCAGATTTCGCCCACCTGGGGGGCTTCAACGCACACCTAAATCTAAGCACACAGGTCTGTTTAGCGTATTGCCTTCTTGGGGCATATCTACAGCTCAGGACAGCCATATTTGTCGTTTCTCCGGGCTTTTTACGCGCTCCTCACGCATGCAGAGTTTACTGCACAAACAAGGAGGCCCAGTCTCCTTCGTTAGCCTTGGTCAACCCAGACTATAGATATATATACACGCATATTCCAACAGAAGTCTATATTACTCGTTACTATACAGAACCAAAAATCATACATAACGCCATGCTTGGAGCCACCACTACATTGTGGAGCCTAGCCTTGTTTAGTAATTCTATAGCACTTACCTAGTGCTACGGAATAACTCGTGAAAGTTAAATAAACAAATTCAAACTTCATCGTTAAGGAGTCGCGAACACTCAGCTTCATTGACTGATTGTCAGTCAGTATTAGCTAGAACCACCGTAGCTATAGGACATATCAAGATGGGGACTAGGATTGATAACGCACCAGAATTATTGGTTGGTGTATACTGGCAGGTCTTGTGATCAGATATAACGAAGAGTTATTTCTATGAGCGAATTATATTCCTTATGAAAAATACGGCAGTCGTTATTACGGGAGACCTGCAGGTCTACAGTAATATATGTATTCACTGCTTGACGTCACATACACACGTGCTGTTTTTTTTTTTCTTATTATTGAGGCTACGAAGAGATTGACGTGCTGCATACGAAAACAAACAACAACAAGAACTTCGTATTTATGGATAGAGAACTTGTCTGCAATTAAATGTTTTTGGTCGGCCGAAAACCGGCACACTCGGCGTACTCTTGCATTTCTAGTCACAGTGACATCAAACTCATCCCGACAGAATATGTGCACGAGTCACTCTAAACTTTCTCAGCTTTTGAATTAAATGGTGTCAATAACAGCTTAGAACAAAACATTTAGCCTTTGCGATCACGTCTGTAGAACTTAAGTTTTGTTAACGATATTACATATTTCACGTTGACGATGCCCTGAGACATCAGCTGGTTGTGCTGGTTAGATTTGTTTCTAATTCCAGTACTAGTTAGGTCGGACCTCCCAGGTCTGCGTTGAGCGCTGCGTGAAGATTTAAGAACCCTCTTTACTCATTCCAGAGGACTCGCGTTCTTGGAATCAAGGCGCTTAATAAAATCGGTCACACCATCTAACTTCTCGAGCCTTCATCACAGGTCCGAAATTTTTCCGCACATCGTCGCCTTAAAGCACCAAATGCAGAACATAAATAATAGAAATGCAATAGTTTCGGAAAATCGAGTGGTCTGAATACCGCCACAAGGGGAACATCATCGCGACACTAAGTTGGCTGAAAAATGACCTATATATAGAAAACATGTTTGTGAGCGGCGACCGATTGTTGCAATATGGTGGCCCAATGGTTCATCTAAATGCTTGCGTTCTTGAGAAGGTGGTGCAAAACAGGTACCGTCGCCCCATGTTGACCGAGGAGTGACATAACAGTTGTCCAGAAATTGCGGCACAAGATTCAGCAGGCTCTCTTAGGCAGGCAAGTAAGTCAGTAAGCGGTCTGCACATGCAAGGCCGAATGTTCAAGCGTTGTTCGTCGACCAACTTACCAGGCATCGGTATGGATAGGCAGCGACGGCATCTTCCCGGGAGTGGCAGCAGCGGCTTGTATATAAGAAAACTAGTCGGTGAGTATCGAGCGATTTTGACAGTCTCGTGGCGACAACGTTATGCATATCTGCGCTCTAAATGAAAAGGCGCGTAAGGACGGGTATCTATTTGTCCCCAAAAAATAATCACCCTTTAGCTCTATATCAATCCTCTATATTACGTGTATCTAGTTGCGCGCCCGGTACTTCGAGGCTGTGATTGACGTGTGCGCTATCGGCGATATGACATTGGTCATTGCAAAGTGACGAGCTGCGCAATTTCAAAAAAAAAAAAAACGCAAGCTTTCCACAAGACGGCTGTTGGTGTGCGGCAAAAGGACAAATCCCTCTTGAACAATCTTTGCTGAGATTACAGCCATGCGTGTAGCTTTCGCCGATAATTGTACGAAAAGTATAGAGCATAGTGTCCATACGCTCCCAGATGGAACCATAAGCAACTCTTCTGTAGAGTTACTGCATATGCTAAAGGAAGCATATACAGCAATTCTACTTTTCTCGATGCGCGGTCTCGACAAGTGCAGTGACGGAGCGCTGAATAAACCAGAGCGAAAAAACTCAGTACGAAAAAGGAAGAGAGCGCATGGATCAGTGTTACCTCGAAGATGGCAAGATACTCTCTCGTCTGGCATTGGATTGACATTTTTTTTTTTTTTTGACGCATTGCGCCCCGCCACTCGCGGCATTCAGAGCAAAATATTTCGCCTTGATGCTTCCGGAAATCATTTTATTCGCGTTTTTTTTTTTATTGTAGGCACTGCTGTGGGAGTTCAATTTTGTATCGCCGTGCTCATTCCTGACTTCCTTGCACAGCCAACAGCAGGCTAGATCAAGCATTAGGTATGGGCACGAAAAAAAAAAGTATATTTTTGTTGTATGCTTTAGTAACTTTTTTTAAATAGCGGGAGCTTTACATTCTCTTATGCAGCAAAAGCAACCAGCAAAAGCAACCAGAGAATGCCAGAAATGTGTGTAAGAACGAGAGCGTGTGTTACTCCTTTCGGTTAGTGCTGGCTTGCCACGTATGTGGCACTTTTAGAAGAAACACTTTGGCGAAGAGTGAGTGAGCTAGCGAGTTTTACTTCGACTGTGCAAGGACTCTCTTAAATAACTGCAACGCCTGCGTTCTCGCCGCACGTAAGGTTTCTCGCTCACAAAAACAGGCGACACGCACTTCATATTTCCCGCGTAGCACTGGTTGCCCCGGCGACGTTTTTTCAAAGTTGTGTCGTCCCGCCGATAGATGGCTGCTGTGATCAGCGCTGCTACTCGAGTACTTGGCTGTTACTGTTGTCACTTCATCAATCTGATTGCGTCCTCGCCTAAACAGTAGTTTAGTATTGTATTCAATACCATTGTCTCGGACACACACACACTTAGCAAATGTTATCCTCAGAGGACTTTAACTGCAGGCTTAAGCAACAAACTCACTTCAAAATTTAATAACAAAGAACAGTGCCGCCATCAAACCACCTTTTAAAAATCTCAAACCGTGTACAATAAGCTTTTCGTGTTTTTTCCTTGTTTGTTTCTTTTTAAATTTTATATTTAAAAAGGTTTAACAGGGTGACGTTGCCATTGTAGGCCTCCGAGGTCTCGAAGCACATACGTTGAAGATCTTTGAGGTGACACGAGTACATGTTTCATGCTGGTGATCGTGTGTGGATGTGATAAACGTACACTTTAAGTCCACATTTAAATTTACCGCTTGCAGTGCACGAAAACATAACGCTTGAAATGCATAGTTGTTAATTATATCCAAGCGCTCGTGGTGCGCGAACTCAATAATTACTTATCTATTTCTGGAAATTAAAACCGCCACTAGGGAGAAGTAAGTTTGTCTTATTCACACAAAAAATTCACTATTCAATAATAAATATATGAATATACTATGAATATATGCAAAATGGTAGTTTCAGAGGCTACAGTTTTCTTTGAAAGAAGTTGCAGAGTAGATAGCAAAAGTAGAGGTATTGAGCTCATTATTTAAGTCACTGAAAAATATAGACCTTGGTGTACTAAATCGGATCTTGGGTAACAAGTACGCGAAGCACCTCCAGTAAAGAGAGACCTTTTAATTATCGTTGTCCTCACATCGGCGGCGAAAATTTTTGAAAACGGCAGAGTTATTCAAACATTTCAGAAAGCAGTGCAGTAGTTTGGTTGGTTCAGCGGGAAATGTACACACAGTCAGGCAACGCTGTTGCTACGCTAAATACAAGATGGCGGCAATGATAGGTGCGCAAGTGTGAAAAGCACGCCTTCGGTGTTTTCAGCATTTCTTACGAAAATGTTGTCTAGGCAATTCATTTCTGATCCCCGAAAATATTCCGCCCTCTTACGTGCGCTCGCCGGTGTACGCACAGGGAGGAACTGTTCTTTGAAACAGCCAGGATGCCGGCGCTACGGGAGCGGTCCGCACGGCGGCAACAAGTCGGTGGTACACAAACAGATCACAATGGATGATATACCCGGTTTTATAGGACCTTGGCAGGAGAAGTTCGCTGAGACGCAGCGGAGGTTCAATCGGCGACTGATCGTTGGAATCGCGTTTTTTACGAGCACGGCCGCGTACGCTTGGTATTCGGGTTCGCTCGATTACGTCGACGCACCGCCCATGAAAAATCCGGACAAGAAAACCGCCGCAACTACGTCGAAATCGCACGCTGGCTCAAACGTACAACCATCTTCGAATACGAAGCTGCCGGAGTCTGTTCCATATCTGCTCGTCGGTACCGGCACGGCGTCGTTCTCCGCATTCCGGGCGATTCGCGCCGCCGACCCAACGGCGAAAGTGCTCGCGATCGGGGAAGAACCTTACAAGCCGTACATGAGGCCGCCCCTCTCAAAGGAACTGTGGCTGTCCGACGAGTCGCGCAAGACGCTCAGCTTCAAGCAGTGGAACGGCCGCGAGCGCAGCATATTTTTCGAGCACGAGGACTTCTACTGCCACCCTGACCAGCTGATGGAGCGGGAGACTGGAGGCATCGCTGTCGTGAGCAACTGTCGCGTAGTTCGCATCGACTCCGAGGCCCAGAAGGCGATTCTGGAGGACGGCCGCGAGATTCGCTACGAAAAGTGCCTCATCGCCACTGGCGGCCAGCCCAAAAACCTGCCCGTGTTCGAGAAACCCGAACTGTCCGGCAAGATAACGCTGTACCGAACCGTGGACGACTTCAAGGCGTTAGACGAGCTGTCCCGACGCGCCAAATCGGTGGTGATCGTTGGCGGTGGCTTCCTGGGCAGTGAACTGGCCTGCGCTCTCGGTAGGCGCGGCACGAAGACGGGTCTCACCGTTTACCAGGTGTTCTCCGAGAAAGGCTGCATGGGTCGCGTGCTTCCGGAGTACCTGTCTCGCTGGACTACGGAGAAAGTGCGAGACGAGGGCGTCCAGGTGATTAGCAGCGCTCGAATCACCGACGCAAGGCCGGGCTCGCGTGGTCAAGTGCTGCTAAAGCTCAGTTCAGGGCAAGAGATCGCAGCGGACCACGTCGTCGTAGCCGTTGGTCTGGAGCCCAGCACCGACCTGGCGAAGGCGTCGGGCCTCGAGGTCGACGACAAGATCGGAGGTTTCAAGGCGAACGCCGAGCTGGAGGCCCGCTCGAACCTCTGGGTTGCGGGCGACGCGCTGTCCTTTTACGACACCAAGTTGGGGAGGCGACGTATCGAGCACCACGACCATGCCGTTGTGACGGGCCGTCTGGCCGGCGAGAACATGACGGGGGCGCGCAAACCCTACAGGCACCAGTCGATGTTCTGGTCGGACCTGGGGCCCGAAGTGGGCTACGAGGCGATCGGCATCGTCGAGTCGCACCTGCAGACGGTCGGCGTGTTCGCGCGCCCCGCGGAATCGGAGAACGAGGAGACTACGCCGGTCGCGACTGCTGTGAGCGCCAAGCGCGACGACTTGCCCCGGTCTCCGGACAGCGGCGACGATTACGACAAGGGAGTAGTGTTCTACCTCCGAGACGACGGCGTGGTCGTGGGCATCGTCCTGTGGAATATCTTCAACAGGATGTCGGTGGCGCGCAAGATTATAAATGAGCACAAAGCCTACGAGGACTTCACGGACCTCGCGAAACTGTTTGACATTTACAGCGAGGATTGAAAGCCTTTCGTAGGCCACCTGAAAACGGTGTTGTAGTGCCTAGACTGCATATACCGGTGCAGTGCTTACACTTGAGTGTTTGTTACTTAGGTCGATATATATTTCTTCTTGCGTGAAATTGTGAACTTCGAAACTTTAATGCAGCTCATCTATGTTGAATTTTTGTTGTTTATGGTCAAATGTTCTCCCAACTTAGTATTTCAAACGCTGTCCAACCCATGTTACATGTTGCATCAATACTTGCAGGCACATCGAAATAATAGAAACACGCATATAATTTAATTTCGTTGTTTATTTGTGCATCCATGCTGTGCATGCTACATTCCGCTCAATCGAAGTATCTGTTTGGTTTTGTTCTCATGTTGCTTGAGCCACTTGATTTTTAGACTGTCTAAGTATGACCATAGACACACGCTTGCCATTACATTTCATTTTTTTTAGCCCGGTGTGAGGCAGAGGGTATATGGGTCACTGCCATGAATAGCCAATTGAGATAATGAAACGTTCATGGAGCTGCTACTCAGGTTCACTAGTTTGGCTGAGCTATAATATTTTTTTTGTTTGAGCATTTCGGAGACATGCAGGCCTGCTTGTTTATAAGTCTGCGCAGATAAGCTGCTGTGACACTATGAACTGGGTTTGTTAGCATTAAAAGAGGTACTAAAGATGCTCGCGATTTCGGTCTGCTGTGAAACAGTCTGTGTAATGCCTGATTTTGAATACAATTTTGAAGAACTACTGTACATAACATCACTGTGCATTGTGTTCATTTTTTTTTTCTCTGGGACAGGCTTAATGTAGTGAATGGATAATTCCGATGACTTCTTATAGCGCCTACAATCATGTTAGCATTGGCAAGGTACTTTATTGATATTACCTTTCTTTTGTCAAAAGGCTTGTACTAAAAGTGATGCGGTACAGTAGTGACATTGCAGCATCATTCAGAAGTGCCAAGATAATGCACATTTTTCCATTTAGCTGTGCTTTATGCAGTGTAAGCTTTTATGAGCTGAGAACAAGTGCCGGTTTTGGTGGCGATGTCTGCCACCACCACCAGTGTCAGTCACAGCTGTTAGCATGATAACTAAAAGAATAGGAGGGTTTAAATTGCTAGCAAAACCAGATGTGGCATTCGAGTACACTACTACAGAGCTACGTTGGCACTTCGAATGTCCAACCTTTGTTGCATTGCGGCTGCAGGAGGAGGAGAGGGCTGGTATAACTTGGGGTAGGGGAGGGAAAGTGCCCCTTTTGCTAACACCCATGCGTTTGTGGAGATGTAATATTGCATGGCTGAAGCGTAGAGTCTTACACCATGCTGATTGCATTATGGGTGAGTGGTTTAAAGCTGTCCACTTGTTACAGAGCGATCAGCCATGGCTTGTGACAATCGTCACCAGCCACAACATCAACGAAGTGTGCCGCTATCAAGTGCACATATGGCATTACACATGAGTAGTATCTACTTCATGATAGTGCAATATCATGATTAATAAGGCGCATTGTAATGTCTGCATCATGCGGCCCCTGGCATGACGCCAAAATACTGCCACACCCCTTGTCACTTTCTATCTGAAGACCACATGACATTTTCGACCTCAAATAGGGTTTGCGCTTGTAACCCATGTTTGTAGCCTACCTTGGCACATGCATGCCGAAAGGAAACATGATTTCTATTTTAAATTTGTACAGTATTGCTAATACGCTGAATTCTTTCTGTTTGCCATCACCCCCCACCCGGTTTGAGATACGGGCCCCGGTAAGTCATCTTCAGCAAAGTGGCCCTCTGCCAAAAAGTGTTGCCGTCACCTGGTTATTGGATACTGTGCAACTTTATTTTCTCTAGAGAGGCCCTAAGGAAATTCACAGAGGTCTATAAGGCCTCTCATTCAGCTTATGCTGCGACTGTGCTACGTCTTCCATGCAGGTCTGGTGTTCTTGTATGAGAGTAGTTGCAGGCATAGGTGTGCATAGGGGGAGGGTGGGGGCAGGCCCTTTCTAATTCTGCACCATACCTTTACTCAGAACTATTTTCCACAACATTTTTTAATATGCAGGCTTATGGCTACACGTTTCTTGAAGATAATGGTGGCCATGGAACCTGAAGAACTGTCCACCTTTATCCCGGAAGGTCGTGGACCAATGTCAGGATTTTGTGAGAAGCACATCATCACATCAGTGTCTAATTTTCATTTTTGCATCCATTGTGGAGCTAATTTTCTTTCAGACTCGACCAAGGGGGGGGGGGGGTGTCACTCCTGTGAAACTTTCTGTCTTCTTATGTAGTGCCCTGCTCACGCCTATGATTACAGCGAACAGAAAAAAAAAGCGGTTCACTTTTGTAAAGAATAAGAACTATGTGTTTGATTGATGTAACATTTATGCAGTGTAATCTCGACTACATTTTGGTGGTTACAATTTGGGAAAGGCAAAATACTAGGAGCCTGTGTGTTGTGAAATGTTAGTGAACATAAGAGAATACCGAATGGTCAAAATTTTGAGAGCCCTCCACTACGGCATCTCTCATAATCATACTGTGGTTTTGGGACGTAGAACTCCAGAAATAACTATTATTATTCTATTCATTTCAGAGCAGGTTGTTTTATAAACGAAGTGAGTGCATGAGTAGAGTGTTCTAGTGAAAGATACTGAAGCAGGGTGGGCTAATTTGAATTTCATATTTTAAAAGTTTAGCCTGCAAAATGTACGCAGTAGACAAAAAGGTGACAAGGAACAGTGCAGACTTCCAAGTGGTGTTTATTACGGCAACACACAGATATACAGGGTGTTCTGCATCTCTAAAACCTAGTTTAAAAAAGAAATGGTTAACCACGGCTGAATTAAACCAACTACACATGGATTGCCATCATGTGGAACTCCTTAGGATATTTTTATATTGTACCTAATTTGTTAATTAACTAAGACCAGTTATGCAAGATGTTTAATATTTACTTAAGGGTCTAGTGCGTTTTGTTACATTGTTGTGGGCATCCGAAAACAACTGTTCAAATTTTTTGTGACAATGTGCACGCTGTGTTATGAATTTTTCTGAAGTTGAAAGAAACCGTGTAAATATTCAATAAAACCATGTAACTGGAGTAGCATGCTACAGTACTGCAGCACTCTCAAACATGCTTCTAGTAAAACAACTTACATACGAATTGTGGTAAAATGAGTTGCTTTGGATATAGGCATTAACTTCCCAGTGCTTCAGCATGTTTGATGGCTACAGGTGGTAAGGAAGTATTGTTGACAGTCCGTGCACCAGTTGTATCGGTGGAAGCACGGTTGATAATGGTGCAGTCAGATAGTGCTTGAGCACAGTCACATGGTTTTCATGCGATAGCATAAAAGTGCTTGTTTAGCAAGAATTCTGGTGTCGGCTGGGCTGTTGTTGGTTGTAAGTGAAAGATCATCTAGTGTGTGACTGAAAAATCAAGAAATATGCAAATAAAATCAATGATAGTATTGTCTGGGTCATAGTGAGGACCCCGGTCATTTGCATAGCAAGCAAGTGTTCTACTATAGAGCCACGTGTATGCTTAGAAATGCAGTTAAACTAACTTCCTCTGCTTTTAAATGCAATGAAAATAGCGGCCATGCTTCACAGACAAGTGTCCTGAATACAGGCTTCATAATGCAACATGTGTAATCGCAGTAATATTGCGTGGTACAAGCACACACTGCTGTCGGGGGCCAGAATATGTGATTATCATAACAAATTCGTGGCTTGAAGCCAGCCACCCATTTCAAAAGACACACACATTATTGCATGTATTTCCTTACGACCACATAGTGGGTGCATAACAAGTTCGAAAAGATTTCACGTACATAATTGCTCATGGTTTAAAGTAAACAATTCATCCCAGAATACAGCCATATGCGAAAGCTTCATTGACGCAAGCCACTTTCAACTTTATCACTTACTTTATAGTGATTCACAATTTAAAATTCTCGAGTAACATCATACAATCAAAAGTATGCACTGAATGGTTAATGTATGCACTAGGGACAGGATATCGCTATCGCATTCAGCTCTTGAAGGTGAAGCTCATCATCATCATCATCATCATCAGCCTGACTACGTCCACTGCAGGACAAAGGCCTCTCCCATGTTCCGCCAGTTAACCCGGTCCTGTGCTTGCTGCTGCCAATTTATACCCGCAAACTTCTTAATCTCATCTGCCCACCTAACCTTCTGTCTCCCCCTAACCCGCTTCCCTTCTCTGGGAATCCAGTTAGTTACCCTTAATGACCAGCTGTTATCCTGTCTACGCGCCACATGCCCGGCCCACGTCCATTTCCTCTTCTTTATTTCAACTATTATATCCTTAACTCCCGTTTGTCCCCTAATCCACTCTGCTCTCTTCTTGTCTCTTAAGGTGAAGCTCAAAGATCCCCCCCCCCCCTTTTTTTTTCATATTTCGCCAACCTTCTTTGAACAACAGAAAAAATCAGCATGCTGCTGCAAAACATTGGATCAGTCATTTTGGAGTGCTTTCTACAACCTAATGAAACATGCTTTGTCATTGAGTGAGTATTAAAATTTTGCATATTTCATGTCAGTTAATGAACTAATTCAGCCCAATAAAGATACCCCAAGGAGCACCATATGATAGAAGACCACATGCCATTGGTTCCATTCATAGCATTCAGTGATCATTAACAATATATTTTTTTTAACATTTGATTCTAGTTACATGAAACACCCTGAATGCTTTAAGCATGCAGTCAAATCCAATGAAAAAGTTCAGGTGGAATCAGCGCAAGAGTCGCTTTGTGGAGCAGGATAAGTTGCTTCATGAAAATTGGCAGGATAAGCTGGAGCTCTGCGTGACTCGTTTCATTTAAAAAGTGTACCTGCTGAAGGACGTTGTAGCAATAAGATATTTTTGTGTTAATGAAGGCCTTGACAATAAACGCGTGCCAGTGATCAATTCCTCTTCACAGGCGGATGCACAGAAGCCTGCATGAATCTGCACACTTCCCATACAGATGTCATAAGATGAACTTATAGTGACCTTACTATTAGAGAATACTAATAAAGTTTGAGTGAAATTACTTGTCAAATCACTAAGCAGTCAGTTAGTGCACCTTGGTCATATGGCTGGGGCCTCTTCTGCCTTTTATATGTTATCCCTAACTATAGTTTTCTTACACATATCTATGATCAGCATTAGTGCAATAAGTGTTCTCATGTTTATTTATTTTACTTAAGTTTTGCCATGCACAATTGAGGATGTCGTGACTAATTTAAACATTTTATACTTGCAATAGCAACTGTTTAACAGGATCAAGCCAGACGCTGTTGTATTTTTTACAGGAGTTTCAAATATTGGCTCACTCCTTCTAAGTCGACTATTTTAATCCATGCACCTTTACCACTGCAAAAAGAAGTCAGGAGCCCTTTTCATGTCGGTAAAATTACTGGCGAGTAAATTCACATAAAAACAGTGCCAATAACGAGTGACAAGAGAAAGAAGGAGACAGACAGCGGCACTGACTTACAACAAGAATTTATTTGCTAGAACCGCACAATATATACTTGGGCAGCATCTGACAAAAAAAGAGAAAAATACAAAACAAACAAAACAGAACCCACCTAACAACCACGTAGTCATCTCCACAACGCACCATGAACAACACGGGTGCTAACGTTCCGAAGGAAATCTATTTCTTTTAGTGATAGCGCAATCGAACCACGTTAGCTACTTTCATGGCAAGTAAAGTTTGGTGTGGGCATGCCTGAACTACCGTTTTCCTTTCTTACATCGCACTATGCTCTCTCCTAATATAAGGGTCCAGTTTTATTATAGGTAATGGCCATTCTCAAAATACTGTTGTCAAGCTGAATCGTCATGGCGTCTTTCATGTTCTTTTCAGTGTTCATCAGCCTGTAGAAGGGCCTTACGAAAGGACTACCACGCAATCATGGAAGTGAGGGTTGGGAGTTCAATTTCCTCAAAGTCTGAATTATCCTGAAATTTGCAATTCCTATTGTCGACCTTATGTGTTTTCTAGCTGATCGCTTTTAGTCTGCCAACACAAAATATTTTAATTAAGTGGCTATAGGCAGCATTCTGCTTTGCCATTGTATTTGCATCATTGGTAGAACACATTTACGTGCTTCAGTTCACATGTTGCAAGCAGAAACGCATTGCAAAGTAATCCAGTGGCACTCGATTTTATATTGGGGTGATTAGGGTTCAAACCCCAGGCCTAGAAAAAAAATGTATTTACCGTTTCTTTGTCATGTGCCAGCTGTGGGTGAGGAGAGTTTTTTTAACACCACCTTCATCAGCTTCATAGGACAATTTGAAAAGTTAGTGTGCGGAAAAACAAAACACACATTGCAACAACTACTGGAAAGGTGAATCTATAGTATCAGTGCAGGTGTTCTTGGGAAATACTACCAATTTTATTGCTGAGTGGGCAAAAGCATGTTTTATTCATCAGTTTTGTCTGAGGCTCTGTGTGAGTTTTGTACTGTTGCTCTAGTAGTTAGTGTTAGTGAAGCTTTTCATCTGGTACTCAATCAAATATATGAATCTTGCAAATCTTGTGGAATGATGCCAATGGCACGTAATAACGCCGTTCTAAAAGTACCGCAAGCTACTGCAGGTTACTCATCGTAAACTTTGAACAGCAATAGCAACGACTATGTTTCAGGCCGGCATTTTTTCAGAGTGTCAACCACTTCATCGAATGAGGTGTTGTGGCTTTCGTATAGTGCCTTTTACTGAACACACAGCAGTCAATGCTTTCAAATTTAATAAAGTGTGTGCAAACAGCACGTTCTTGTACACTTTAGATCTATCCGCTTCTCAAGGTGACTTAACTCTGAAATTATTAATGTGCCCTAACACATAACCACAATTTTGCACTGAACAGCCGTACTGCATTATTGTGATAGAAATTACACGCACACATTATCTATGCTTGCAACTTTCATACCTAGAGGAGATTAAAAAACATTTTAGTCTCATCCTGGGGGAGAAAAAGAAAACAGCACAAAAGTTTTGTGCACCCCAAGTGTGGTGTTCCCCTGTAACAAAGACATGCTAAACTGGAACACCAAACATTGGAATACAAAAACAAGAAGAGTGCTCTTTTCAGAGTGGGTGTGTCACTTCATGAGTTGTCAAAGTGTACTTGATGTTATAACCATTATTGCAGGTATGATATGTTGATAGGTCTCTTGTCCAGTCGTATGGTGATCCTGAAAACTAAGTGTCAGGCATCTAAGCAACAATAAGTTGAGCTAATTGGTAGGAATTTGTTGTGGAAGAAAGTGAAGTGTACAAACATGAACACATAAGAAGAGAAACAGGCACCATATGCACTAATTATCAGATGAAAGGTGGTATTGTGTCAAAAAGGTGAGTTAGACACAAAACTTACCTGTGCACGCTCAGTAATTACAGTGCCACCAATAGCTATTGTGTGTGGGTTTGTGTGATGGGCAAGTGCAAGGTATTGGAAGACTGTCTCACACATGCACTTTCCATTAATGTCGATATGCCAACCCCCTACTATAACATCTGTGCCTTCACTCCTATATTCATATCAAGCTGTGTATTCATTAAATTCTGTCATCCCATCACAACTGGCATTGCAACACAAGGTTTGATCCTCTGATTAATATCTTATGCTCAAATAATATAACTGCATGTTTGTTAAACATAGAACCGATCCAAGTTAAAAGAACTATATGCATCAGTGCGAGGTTTTGTGAATTCAATGCTGTGTTCTATGACCCAAGTGTCCATCTGTCTTTTGTCTTTAGCCTGTCATTCATTCCTCTGCATGATGCTGCACAAGACTGTGTCATAAGAAGCGGATGTAAGGATACAGACTCTTGCTTTTGTTGGTTTCTCTAACCTCCTTCAGATTTGATGAACTGGAGAAGTGTTCAGACGTCGTGCTACTGCAATATGATAGTGGGATTATCAGGGTGAACAGTGGATGTGCCTCAGACAGGCTGGCCCACGTTTTGATAGGAGGACCTATTTTTGTCAGCCAGCCTGTCTCGCGCACCTCCACTGTTCACCGTGATCATCCCCCTACATTTTTTCATCTGTCGGCTCCCATATTGATTTTGGAAAGCAATGTGATGGGTAGCTTACTTCAAATAATTGTTTGATCCGCAAATTATAGGTGGCACTGACTTTGCACATGTGTCATTTTGTGACAGGGGACTTCGGGCATGACATGACTATTTGAATTTTTTACATCTTTAGAATGCTTAGATGAATAGTTTAGCAATGCTTTTGAAGATCACAGGAAATGCTGTGATCCTCTTGAACACACATTGTCCTCTTGAAGCGTCAAGGAGGTGGTTGGAAACTATTACGTTGCACTTCAAGCGCACAGGGTTTGTTCACAATGTAATGAGACTGGTTCTGGCAAAAAGATATATATTGACCTGGTTGTACATATTATTTCAATTCTTCAAAGTGGTCTCCTTACAAAAACAGGAATGGACAAAGACAGGAAGAAGGAAGACAATCTTGCCCAGCTCTATGTGCTTACACGAATTACCTTGGCCGTTGGTACATCACTGCCAACATGATTCTCATGCTACATCGGTTTCGTAAAAGCTAATGCTGCGACTTCTTTCACAGACTGAGCGGCAGCAAAGAACATCATTTCAGAAACTTTGAGACGCTCTTGGATGGGGGGAATATGGCCAGACCAGTGACTTTTCAGGCTTCTCCAAAGCGTTGGAAACAGAAGTCATCTAGGCTGTTATCAGGGCCGTGCTGGGCTGTATACAGCCAGATATGAACCCGGCATACGTTTTCCTGTGCCCAAAGTTCAAAAGAAGGCTGAAAGATCAATGTTTTCATTGTGTTGAACTTAAGGGAGCATGGGAGCCGTTACCTCAGTGGTGTATTGATGTCTAATGAGACTATCTCCAGGAACTGTCTCAATATGTGCTGATGAGATCAGTACATCCTTTTTATTAGACTCAGTTTTATATCTTCATAGACAAACCTTGTATTCGCTGCCAAATGCAATCTGATTTGTCTATATATCACAGCACCTACACAAGCGGTGTTTTTTTTTTTTAACAAGCCTGCGTTGCAGAGCGAATTTGTTTTAGAAAGGTACCCATTGCACAGCCTTTGACATGTGACTTTATATAATGGCGGGCTCCTGTGATATTTAAGGGCCCACCTCTATTCTTGGGACACTTTGAGTGTGAAGTTCAACAAAAATCCTGCCAAATGCAGTCTGTGAGGTTCGTTAATCAGTAAATCTTGGTATCAGGGGACATGAGCAGTATGAGGGGTCTATTACCTAGTGTGTGTGTGAAAGTGCATATATATGCCTACAAGCTGTAATGCTTTTTGGGGGGACAGAGAGGAGTCCAATGCCCTTAACCTCCCCCTTCCCATCCTGGACAAGCCTATGCTTGGTGTGCAGCAAAGGTGCACACGGTGTCTTGTATATTGACAGCCATCCTGCTCTGGGTCGTTGACAAAAATTTTTTTTTCGTGGTGTGTGTGAGAGTATTTCGTGTGCATTCGCGCATGTCTTTATGTGTGCAGGGCGCGGGTTCGAATCCCGGCTGCGGCGGCTGCATTTCCGGTGGAGGCGGAAATGTTGTAGGCCCGTGTGCTCAGATTTGGGTGCACGTTAAAGAACCCCAGGTGGTCTAAATTTCCGGCGTCTCTCATAATCATATAGTGGTTTTGGGACGTTAAACCCCACATATCAATCAATGTCTTTATGTGTGCTTGTGTACAACACATGTTAAATTTCAAATTTTCCGCAAAAAAAAATGCCTAAGCCCCCCCGCCCTCCCCCTCTTTCGTAAACCAACGATCCTGCTGTCTGAATAAAAGCACCTCCCATTCCACACGTGGCCAAATCGCGCATTAATGCGAACTTGGCGCCAACGGCGCCAACAGTGGGCCGGAGCACCGATATAGCCCCGAGCTCGCCGCAGATGGAGCCACGTTCGCTCTCGGAGCCGTCTCACGGGCGAAGGGCTTCGGCCGCGGTCGCTGCGGCGGGCTGATAGCGCGCGCGGCGCTGGCGTCGTCGTCACTACCGGTGTCTTTAGCGGCGACCTGTTCGGTTGCGGTGGTGGCGGTGACAGCGCTCGGACCTTACGCGCCCATCTCTCGGAGCATCTGCAGGATCCATCTAGCGTGGAGCATCAGCAACACCAGCCCTACTAAGCACCCTAGGTGAGAGAATTCCCCCAACACTTGAGTGGGGCGTGGGCCAAGCTTGGAGATCCGGGCGCGTGGCCGGAAACGAGCGCCGCGTCTGCTGCCAGCTTTTGAGCAGACGAAAGCGCCACCGATGCCGCGTAGGCACGAAAGGTTTCCTGCGGAGAGTCTTTTATTATTTCGTTCTTCCCGCCTTCCAGGTTGGCCTTGCTTTCAGGGTGTGCAAACCGTGCGTATTCGAATGGGGCGTTCGTGATCGTCGTAAAAAAACTCCCCGAGTGAAATTTAGCGCACCAGAACGCGTAGTAGCGAGCGCTGTTTTGCGTGCAGCTTGTACTACAGGAGAGGGGAAATTGGAGAGGGAGATCGAAGGAAAAAAAAGTACAAAATAACACGCAATAACGGTGAGCTCTCCGTGCGACCAACATTCTACCCAACAGGTGATTCCTCCAAAGGACCAGCTGTGGCTTTTGGAGCAGCGAGACTGGGCTGAAAGATGTGACCTACGGTAAAAAAGAACAAGATTTAAAAGAAAAAAAAAAACATCAACGCCGTGGCACTCGTTATTTTGCAGTGGTTATGTGTATGAACGTGTATGGATGCGCCTCCTTTTCTTTTTGTTTTTCTCACTCGTGACTGCCGTGCTAAATTAGCTGTTTCCAAGATGAAACTGAAGGGTGAGCTAGCTGCAGCAGCCCGTCAGGAGCTCGAGATCGCCTTGTTAAGCTCGACAATGGGCGAACGCGTCTTAGCTTATCGTTCAGAGTTGCGTATTACGCGTGGGCAACGCAGCCCAGGGGATATCGCCGTTAAAGCCGGAGCATAACTAATTAGCAGCATATGTCTCTCTTGTTGGTGCTTTACTGCTTGCCGAATGATATTTAGCCACGTCCTTCTCTCTTTTTTTTCGTTAATTATTCTTTATTTCTTTCCTTCTTTCTTTCGTTTTAGACTTCATACAACGTGGGCTAGTTAATTTTGATGAACAGGCCGCTTGTATTTCTATTGTGTAATAGGCACTCGCAGTGAAATCAATGTACCGCATGCTGGATCGCACCATTTTCTTCTTCTGATTGAACTCGCTGGCGTGTACTGCTTTTATGATGCACGCTTACTTCGATAGCGACGTTGATAAAGCATATTTTTTGTAGTAATCTGAGCTGGAAAGCACCACCACTTTGAACAAAATCCACTCTCGTACATCCAAGGAACAGACTTAGCATATGATTTGTGGGGCAGTGCCTGCGGAATGGAGATGATGATTCCCTAGATTAGTGCCGGCATTTCGCGTTCATGAATCTACAAATATGAAAACAGTGTGGGTCACGCTAAAAGTAAAGTGATTCTACTGTCGTTATATTTATGAGATTGTTTTCTACTCTATTATGCTTATGCCAAGAATATCTTTACAGCATCAGAGCATCTCAATTACCATTGGACTCGTCTCTACGTATTTAGCGTCGCTTACACAATCAGTACAGCATTAAGCGAATAAACGTACAAAGAAAAGCTTTTAATCATGAATACTTCCACGAGCCATTTTTTTTTGTAGTAATCTTCCCAATAACATTGCACTCATCTGCAACAATCAAACATTTCATGATCTATCGTGGAAACATTTCGTATCAGGACGTTCAATTTTTTCTTCCGCGTAGTCTTCTTGTACCGTTGCTTTTTTTCATTTGAGAATGGTGAATTATCATCTCCCCTTGGTATATTCATGCTGATGTTTCGCCGCGTATAATAAATAATTCGTCATGTATTGCAGCCTGCACTTATCGGGGTATTTTTGCACCCTTATGTTTGCATTGTACTAGGCTCCTTACTAAATGCCCTCTTAGGCTTTGCAAGGTGCTATAAATAAATAAGTAAATAAATAAATAAATAAAAGTGTAGATAGATTACCAGTGAATGTGTTTAGCACGTGACACTGAGGTGACACAGATTTATTTATTTCCAACCATGGCCGATGAAACCGTGTAGGTATATATACAACGGAGGGACGGAACACTGGTTATTTATAACGTGGACACTCAAAAGTAGGCACAGAATGCATGGAGGAAATTCGTACGCTGCACGAATTAATTTGTGTACATAGTAACTGAAAAGATAGGAGAAACCTAGTCGTTGCTATACGGGGAAGTGTGGCTGTTCAGAATTATACGATCTTGATCAAAAGAACACCTGGACTGTGCTGCAATCTTTGCTACCAGCCCTGCGGCACGGACCATGCGTGCAGTTGTTCCTCGAGGTTATAGGTACCTTCTCCATACTTCCTTCGAGAAAGGACACCACGTGTCAGCTAAGTGCTTGCCTAGTAACTGCAGTGTGATAGCCAGTCAATACGCCGACAATGCTGCTCGATCAGCTCTTCAAGGCGACAGGCTCGACACAATACCCCTATCTAGGACCGATATGCTGCTAACCAATTTCGAGGGGTCGCACGAGAAATTGCTTTCTCCACTCGGAATAGTACTGCAAGTACTCTGCGCAACCAACGCCACTACTTCAGACGCCTACTGGAATACGCCGAGTTGATGCCACCCTGATTTGCAAATTATGGCTAACAGTGGCTTTCACAAAATCAGTCTCCTTTCGAATCGAAGTGACTGACAGCGCTTTTTTTTTAACTGGTAGCGAGCTAACATTACGGCACATCTTCAGCGACTGTCCTCGCTACAGTGCGCCGAGAAAACCATTCGCGGTCGCTCTAGCTCGTCTACATCACAGACCGATGATGGCAGAAACCATTCTGGAGTGTCGACCTGAGAGGTCATTGTGGGTGAAGGCGACGATGGCACTGCTAAACTATTTGAACACACGAGACTTGCACCGGCGGTTATATAATTAATGGCGTTATTATGACGGTGACGTGCATGCATGCTCTCCCCCTCTCTGTTTCTCCATTCTTCAAACAACCCCATCTTTTTCCGCAGTGTGTGGGTATAACATACCGGTCCTTCTAGACTGGTTAGCTTCCCTGCCCTTCCTTCTTCTTCTTACTTCTTTCCTTTCAGATTGTCAAGCCACAATCGAGTTGTCAGGCCCGTGCCCCCCCCCCCCCGATCTTTTTTATTACCGTGGCATGCGAAGTACAGAATGGCACACGACCACATCACCCGTCTGGTCCCCTCTTCAAATCAAAGACGTGCCCCCCCCCCCCCCCCTTCATGGAATGGAATGAAAAAAAACTATTTCAGTCCTACAGGACGCGCTTAGCCAACACCACCTAAAGGAAACTCATTAGTCAGTCTCGGTGGCGTTGGCTTAGCGCGTAGCGGGCGTCTCCCACGTAGGGACCGACAGGGAGTACCTAGCGGCCGCTTCGTGGGCTTGCTGGACGGCCCATTGCTGGTCCGCGAGAAGTGAGCTCCTGAAGGACCCCTCCCACCTGTTTGAGGTAGAGTCGGGAGGAGTTGTTCTACACTCCCAGGGCATGTGTGCGAGTGTCGCTGTGTGTCCACATGATGGGCATGTGTCGCTGGGGTATGCATCGGGATAATAAACGTGAAGCGTGGCAAGGTTTGGGTACGTGTGTGTCCCCCCTCATCCCTTGAAAAAAAAAATTATGTCGGCGACCCTGCATTTCTACGCCAGTATATAGCACTCGACGCCCCTATGCGTGCGCTCTCCAAAGTGACCAACTCCATCGCTTCGTATCCTTGATGATGACGCATATGGCCTGCAAGCCGGTGCGCGTTCAACGCGAGGCGCGTTTGCATGGAAGAACTAATGGTAAACGTAAACTTACGGAGCTGTACGGTGTTGATAACATCCGGAAAGTGGCACTAGTACGGTCAATAATAACAATTGCTCGTGTTTTTTTTTTTTCGTGCCAGCATGTGAGGCACGCAGTAGTGGTGGACTCCACATTATTTCGGTCACTTCCGTAGACTCCTCTAACGTGGACGCCTGTTACTTTTAACGCAGTGGGAAAGTTCCTGTAAACAAGGAGCATATTGTTGTCGGAAGTCAAGTTGGTATCTTTTTAATAATTAAGCTGCCCGATATATTGTTCCCAAGACAGTCACGGGAACATGGAATGAACAGCATGAACATGGAATTTTACAGAAGCAATTAAAATTGGGAGGGAGGAGGTAAGAAGTGACAACTTGTTACTACTGAATAGAGAAAGGGCTAATAAAGAAATAGGTAACTCTGGCCGTCGCCCCAATTCAAAGGGGATGCTTTAAACAACCTTCATATATACATCTACCCAGTACACATACAAGTCAGCACATTAATCCGTGTTGTTAACCTTTTAGAAGTGCTGGTATATTCGAAGAAGTTTGGAGCGTTAGCCGGTCAGGAATCTATGTAGGTAAGAGGCGTTCTGAGTATTGCTGGATGCAAAAGAAGCAGGAAATATAGTCGTCGGACTTAAATGCATATATTTAGCGGCGGATATTTTGATTAAGATAAGTTCTGCAGATTCGGAACAGACGGGATGTTAGGTTACAATACGTGGACATCATTAGCTCAAGCAGGCAAAAGGACTGTCGCTGGCCTGGTTGAAAGAGAACACCGATTCATTCTTTCGTCTTTTTAAGTGTCCATGAACAGCTGAAAGATGTAGTGAACTGTACTTACAAAGCCACAACGGAAGAAAGGAATCAAAAGTGAAGAAATTGTGGTACAGTGTAAAAAAAAAAGAATAACACAAGACCGCAGGCAATAATATAAGTCGGTCAAGGACCACGTATTAGAGCTAAGATTGACAAAAAATATAGTGGTGATAATTAGCGTCTTATGTACCACCGAACACGTACGTGAAGTCGGATCTTTGAGCAACTGCACTTGTGCGTGGGCGACGCTAAATACCGTTTTCATTCTGGATGTCTGGAACGATAATATACCCCGGCGATGCTTATGAGCCGTATGGTGCACCAGGATGTCTGCTCGACTTCCGCTTTCAAGCACATTCGTGGCGGTTATTCATCAGCAAAAACAAAAAAAAAGTGTTGCGAGAGTGTTCTCAATGCACTCCGCGTAACTGAAAACTATCTCACAACTGTTTCTCCATACTTTAGCGGGCTTTCGTTTTCTTTTTTGTTTGTGCCGAACTTTGCCTCGCTCGTTGTATCACCCCTATATCATCGTAGCTGAGAGAGAGAAAAAAAAGACGTCAGTCTAGACACGGGGATCAACTTATAATACGAACGAATGTTTTTAACAGTACACGGTTAACGACCGAGCTGTTGGGCACCGAAGCCCGTAGATGCGCGCGCGCAAGACATCGGAAATGGTTAATTGTCGTTCTTTAAAGTGTACTGATGGGCTCGTGGCTGTGCCATGATATTTCGTGGAGCCTGCAGCGCACAAAAGGACACAATCACGCACACAACAATGCTCGTGTTTGCGTAATTTCATGTGTGCGTGATTTTGTCTCTTTGGGCGCTGCTTCATCAAAAGATGGTTTCTCTGCAAGCCGCTTAATGCTCTGGAGGCAAAAATATATAGTTTCTTCGTCATTTTGCTTTTGCGCCCCCTTTTCCCCCCTTTTCAAGCACAGGGTAGCAAATCGGAGTCTTCATCTCTTTCTCTCTCTGCTGACGATTGATTTTTACATGTGGGTAATTATTATTATTATTATATTATTATTATTATTATTATTATTATTATTATTATTATTATTATTATTATTATTATTATTATTATTATTATTATTATTATTATTATTATTATTATTATTATTATTATTACTTCATCCCGGGGTTTCACGAGCCAAAACCACCATATCATCACGAGGCACGCCGTAGGGGAGGGCTTCGGAAATTTCGACCACCCGGTGTTTCTTAACGTGCGCTGACGTCACACAGTGCACTGGCATTTCGCCTCCGGGCGGAACCGAACTCGCGACTTTGCACTTCACCAATTCGGTTAAGCAGCCGAGCACCGTCTAGCCACTGCACCCCCATGGTGGACCGGTGTATGGCTGGGCGCAATCAAAATGCGTCCGTCCCGTGCGCGCAAAAAACTCCTATAGCGCTACGTGCCACGGACATCGGACAAGTCCCACTTATTCGTCACTGATACACTAAAACTGAGAGGGGAACACACGGGCGTAAGACGCGCCAGTTAACATTAATGGACGGATTTAACTGCGATAATTGACAAAGACTTTAATGAACCATCGTTGCTAAGGTAGAGATAGGCACCGCACATTGGAGCTCCAGCGGTCAGCCATCCAGGCGTAGTGCTTTGGCGGTGATGTTTCGAGAAAAGTTAGACGTGTGACGCGGCCGATAAAAAACGTCGTGATGCACCGCATTGCCTTTGCTCATATTTACTGACTAGAATGGTTCCTTTAACCCTTTACTGCTGAATGTCGCGAATTCGTGACATACAAAAAAAAAATCCGTGGGAGCAAGTGCCGAATGGCGTACCGCCTTTAATGCCCGTTGTCAAGTACTCGCGGGGAACGTACCTTCAGCATGGAAAATCTAGTGCCGTCTCGTCTAAGGTATGCTGGAACCAATATTGTTTTCTTGCTGATGGCGGACTCCACCAAGCACGGCAACAGCTCGTACTTCTTTGTTATTTCTCGTCTGAGTGACGCAAGTTCTATCACCTATATATTTGTTTATTTGTTGTGCACGCAACCAAGAGGTGCACACGACATGTTACGTAGTCCTGCAGGACTTTTTTTTTTTTTGCTGCAAGGTCCTCGTTTCTGTGGCATATGAAGAGTTCGCGACGTACATAAAAGTATGCATTAAAGTTGAATTTTAGATAATCTAACCACGCAATCACTTAAAGGTTGCTATTTAAAGCTGGAACACGAAAACAAGATTTATTTTCTTTGGAACTTTCATAATTCAGGCGTTAAAGGGTTAATAACACACATTCGGAAACCTTCATGCAAGGATTTGTGCCTAGCGAAAGCCGTCGGCCAACTGCGGAGAGCATACACTTACAAACTCCCCTTCTTGAACTTCAGTCTCAGAACTATATTCTGTATGTGGTTCGCGCCAAGATTTGTCAATAATTACTCGTGGGCCGCGATTCACGATGGTATAAGAGGCGCTGTGTTCACATACGACACCCGAATAGGCTGAGAAATGCACTTTTTTTTTCGATTGTAGGCTTGGATCGTAGCAATGTCGAGAGTTTGCCTCAGTGAGAGGGTGATCTATTACATGCATTGGAAAGTCTGCATGGTCGCCCAACAGCGATGTCTTTCTTTCTTTCTTTCTTTCTTTCTTTCTTTCTTTCTTTCTTTCTTTCTTTCTTTCTTTCTTTCTTTCTTTCTTTCTTTCTTTCTTTCTTTCAAAGCTGACGTATCCAGGACATAAGCGAAGAACGGCTCCACAAACGTACGCATATCCGCTAAGAAAATCCCGTGGTAGACACGTCTACTCTTGCACCATTCGGAATAAGACAGATGAGGTAAAGAGAATCATATATTGAAAAAGAAGAAAAAAAAAGAAAAAAACTGAAGCGGGCAGATCTCTTATATCCCGGGAGGATTTCGCTTCAGGTCCCTCGCGTCCTCTCGATCTGAAACACAGCCGTACATGCACGTTTCACCTCTCGGTGTTCCGCTGTGACCACGTAAGTAAAGAAGCTCCAGCAAAATGGAGAAGATAAACGTTGTTCTTCCATAGAGTGGCACAGCGGTAGAGCCAACAGCTGGACCATCTCCCAGCTGCTGCTCTTGCGTCCTCCGCACACACTGACCTCCCAAGCGGCCCCGCTTTTGTGCTCCACTGCCATTATCTCTCGCGAGGCCTATGGAGGTGAGCGTGCAGCTGCGATCCGAAGTCCGCCGCCCGTTAAATGCACTCGGACGTTGTTCTGGCGAAGCCAATCGACAGAGGATGAGGAGAGCAAGCACCGGGACGCGCGAGTGATAATCGTTCTGTGGCCGTGCTTTCGTGCGCTTCGCTTATTGGACAACCGCGGCGAACGCTTTCGGGGTGACGAAGGTGAACCTTCCGTTAGCCCGGCCGAATGCAATATCCCCGACGCACGTGGGAAGAATCGGGTACGTCGTTTTTCGTAATAATGAATTTTAACGCACACCTTTTTTTTGTTCTATTTCGTGTAATTTTCACGCCAGCAGAGCGAGGAACGGTAATACGTTTTCCGTGGGCCTTTTGAAAGCTACGGCGCGAAGATTTTTGTACGATAGCTTTCTTATCTGCTGCCGACAATGTTCCTTTCCCGTTGTTCGGTTCAGTCCTGATCATATATATCTGGTATTCCCTAGTCGCGGTGCTTTTACCGCTACGTAACCACGACCAGCGTTTTCTACGGGTGTAACGAACTCTTCGTCTTTCTCAAGGGTCTAGGCATGATCACGTAAAAAAAAAGATGAACGAGAAGAAAAGACTGTTTGAAACGGTGTCGCCTTCTGCGTCTGCCTTCGAGGGCTGTTGACGATTTTCGATTAGCCGGTGATGGTCTGACGGTCTACGCATGCGGGATGGAACTCGATGATATGTTGGATTTAACGTCCCAAAACCACCATATCATTATGAGAGACGCCGTAGTGGAGGGCTCCGGAAATTTCGACCAACTGGGGTTCTTTAACGTGCACAGAAATCTGAGCACACGGGCCTACAACATTGCCGCCTCCATCGAAAATGCAGCCGCCGCAGCCGGGATTCGATCCCGCGACCTGCGGGTCAGCAGCCGAGTGCGTAATGGAACTCATCGAGAGAATTTGAGGGATGAAGAGAGGGACGGTCATTTTTCTTCTTTTCTATACGAGTCGCGAGCGAAGGCTGATTATGGTCAAACAGAGGAAGAAGACAAAGCGAGTCTCACTTCGGTGGAGGAAAGGCGAGAATCGATGTCTCCGTGTCCTAAGCAAACTTGATTGCACACAGCGTCACCTAATTCAGTAATGAAAGAGCGTGCTTGCTGTATCTATCTATCTATCTATCTATCTATCTATCTATCTATCTATCTATCTATCTATCTATTGTGGTAAGTTACTTCACCATCATCATCAGCCGCACTACGTCCACAGCAGGTCAAAGGCCTCTCCCGTGTTCCGCCAGTCAACTCGGTCCTGGGCTTGCTGCTGACAATTTATACCCGCAAACTTCTTAATCTCATCTGCCCACCTAACCTTCTGTCTCACTCTAACCCGCTTGCCTTCTCTAGGAATCCGGTTAGTTACCCTTAATGACCAGCGGTTATCCTGTCTACGTGCTACATGCCCGGCCCATGTCCATTTCCTCTTCTTGATTTCAACTATGATATCCTTAACCCTGGTTTGTTCCCTAATTCACTCTGCTCTATTCTTGTCTCTTCAAGTTACACCTACCATTTTTCTTTCCATTTCTCGCTGCGTCATACTCAATTTAAGCTGAATCCTCTTTTTAAGTCTCCAGGTTTCTTACCTAGAACTTACCATGGTCAATTTCCCCTTTGCGTGGGTTGGCTTCACCTTGCTTTTACCCTTGATGCGGCAAAGCAAACCGCCTATGTGCATCATTACTTTATTGTGGCACGCTTACTTCCTGCGTGCGTCAAGTGTTTTGTTTGTTGAACAAAAGCTTTCCTCTCACATCGCTACGCTTTTGTTCGTGCCGCCTCAGTTGCTTACAATGCCTGTTCGAGTTTCTACCGCTGTCATCTGAGTGAGTTAATCCCACAGAGCCGTCAGTGCACTCCTTCGCAATCGTTTCCAAGCGCGTTCTGAGCGCCCTTCAGGTGCGCTGTCGTTCCTGCATGTGCGTCTGGATCTCGCGTCCTGCATAGCTAGTCAAAGTTCGCCTTGGGCTAATATCGATCTTTATGATTCCTCGCGTATATAGCGCTTGTTCGAGAGTCCTCGGCCGCGGATGCCACTTACTCGTCCTTATTCAGCTCTGTGGGGAGTTAACGAAACATAGAGGCGCCGGAGGATCGAGAGGACGAAATCGAATTGTGCTACTTGAACTAAGCTCGGCGCTTCGGACGGTATTATATATCTGGCGAAAACAAAGCAAACGATTTGTTACAAAGAATTTGATAAGAAATGGAAACTAAGAGAGTCGTTTTCGTATTCACGTAGAGGGCGGAATACCTAAACCTGTCAAGAATGAATGCGAAAAGATTTAGATCGCCGCTTCGGAGACTTTGTATTTCCACATCTGAGGCTCGGTAGGATGTGCGATTCAATGCAGATCGCATCGTCACCCACTCAGTCACGAATTCGTTTCGCAGGTGCCCTGTACGGACTCGAAGAAAGCGACGACGAATAATTGTACGTGCTCAGTACCTTCGTGGGTTCGCTTTGTCATTCCATCCGGACATGTATCTTACGGGCAGTGAGTCATTCCCAGCTTAAAAAGAACCTTATCGCATCGACTCGAGTGACACTTGTGAAGCATCTTAGTGCTGAAAGACATAAACGACAGTTTTTTGTCGCTTGAAATGTTCGCCCAGAATTACTATTTACTAAAGACAGTAGCATAAAACGTCCCAGTTGATAGCATGTAACGGGGTCTTAACTACGAGCAACACTATGCATGAGCGTCGACACGGTTTTGTCTTGCAGGTTGCAAACCCGTGTTGCACCGCGTTGTTGGTGGGAATGGAGGGAGGGAGGCAGCGCTGTGTGGCTTGAGTGGGGGGGGGGGGGAGTGTTGGTGTCGCTTGGGGCAAACGTTGGCAAGGGCCTCGGACTCAAACTCACGGAAATATTACTCAGCCGGACTCACTGAGACTCAGACTCACGCGGCTTGATCGGAGTCTTCCCCGCCGCGGTGGTCTAGTGGCTAAGGTACTCGGCTGCTGACCCAAAGGTCGCGGGATCGAATCCCGGCTGCGGCGCCTGCATTTTCGATGGGAGCGAAAATGTTGTGGGCCCGTGTTCTCAGATTTAGGTGCACATTAAAGAACCCCAGGTGGTCGAAATTTCCGGAGCCCTCCACTACGGCGTCTCTCATAATCCAATGGTGGTTTTGGGACGTTGAACCCCGCATATCTATCAATCAATTGATCGGAGTCTGAGTGTGTACGAGCGAGTCGACTCATGAGTCTGTTAGCCTAGAGTTAGCTTCTTCAGCCCCTCCAGGGTGTCTGTGCTCCTTAACACCAAATCTCGTCTAATTGGTGCTCTTCTTGGCGCCGTCTGACATGGTATCTTCGAAAACGAGTTTTGAGTACTTGAAAATTATTAATATCATTTTTCTTGAAATAGATGACAGCATAATGAATATTTATCAAGAACTTTTCTTGAAAAACTGGTGGGCGGGAGGTCAAGGCACCCCCCCCCCCCCCTACGTAGTTATTACTTCCTATCAAAACATATTGAATGGTGTGTGCATGATAATGCTTTCGAATACCTGTGAGTAGGCGCGAGTATAAACGGGAATTCAGGTAAAGCTGATAATATTGCTAAAGATGAATAGATAGGTTCTTAGGTCACGAAAAGATGGTGAACTCACTCAGACTCACTCAATATATGGCGGTTTGGGCTCACTCGTACTCAGACTTGCCAAACTTTTTTTCTGAGGCAAACTCACTCGTGCTCACAGTCACGAACATGTTCCTCAAGCGGACTCACTTGGATTCAGATTCACGAAAATATTACTCACCCATACTCACTCAAACTGAGACTCACGGCTCGATCTGTGTCCGAGTTAGTCGACTCATGACTGAGTTCACCGACCTGTGGTAAAGCGTGTAGAAAATCAGGGTACACAATTAATTTCATTGGTTGTAAAAATTCAGCAAGCGATTTAATTTTTAACACCTAATATAATAAGGCATTCCACTGCTCAGCAGCCCTGTACCTTAAGCAGTCATAATTATCTACGTGAAGCGGTGTGCATATGCACTGTCTCTGTACCTTGATGCTTCTTGTGTCTTGATTTCAAAGTACTTGTCACAGCTTATTTTTACACGATTAAGAATTAATCAGTAAAGTAACGTCGGCCTTTCATGCCATGTCAGTTTTCGTAGTGGTGGGAGCTCTGCGGGTTCTTCTGCTTTCTGTTCACTCGGTTTGATGCACTTAACTGGCATCTTAAAGATTTTGCAAAAGCGCTCTGCACAAAGGGTGGTTTTCGAAACACGTGGCAAAGTTTGAAGAAAGAAACCGTGCCGTGCAAACGGACAAAAGGGTACTCGTGGCGTATACTATAGCGGCCACGTTGAGCAAGACGGAGTACATATATTTTTGTGCCGTTCCCAAGCAAGCTCTTGAGTTATGCAAAATGATTTGAATAATCAATTATGTAAATTTCTCTTACGCTATTCAATGAAGGCCGCGGGCGTTGCCTGAAAAGTTGCTTGGCGTTCAAAAAAACACACGATGTAGGCGGTTATTCTGCAGCAAACTTCGTTTATTTGCTTCGAGGCTCTGAACGTGGCCTGGACTAATAAATGAACGGGAGTTCGTACAGCGTGCATCGCTTGTCTAAACAAAGAAATACTCCGAAACATACTTTGAAACGAAAGAAACCGCATCACGTTTCAATCGATTTCAATCGGATTTCCTTGCCGAAGCATATTGCTTAAGGCCGCCCATGCGTTTCATCTTCGAGAAGATGCATGTTGACGTGAACTGCCTGGCAGACGTTCCGATGCGATGCCTCAGCTGTCACTCGTTTTCAATCAGCTCGCGAACTTTGTTCGTTGTAGAGGGGTGCGCGTCAGGTACGGACACTGAAGTGGATGGTGGCGACGTAAACCCGGCGTTTTTTGGAATGTTGAAGAAACAACATGACATGAACTAGCTTGTTTCGAGGAGAAAACGTCGATTGTTTTTGAGAATGAAAAGTCGAAACGTCGGTGCATTTCCACGTTGTGAAGATAGGCGTGGTATGAGGGAGATTCTGCTTGTACCAACACAGCTCGACCTTTCCAGGTGGTGTTGCAACAACTTTAAACCACGTGATCAGAGCAGAAACGTCACTTGTGACGTCACGGTAGGAGCGGTTTTGACAGGCATCACAATTTAACCCGTATTGGTGGGAGACAACAACGTACGTCATGCATATAAATTACCCTTGACTTACACTTATTATCTGATATCGTACGTGTCATATACAACTCGTAACTTGATTCATTACCTCCTTCTCGTCTGAGTTTCCTTTCTTTTGGGTGTGGGTGCGGGCACTGAAGGATGGGGGGGGGGGGGGGTCGCACCATTCGCGCCGTTTTTATTTAGCTGGCGGGGGGAGGTGAATTCCGGGATTACGTCACTAAGGACTAGCACCATAAAAGGCAGATTAAGTTAAATCGGCTTCAAGGATGGCAACCACGGCATCGGCGTCTGAATACTGCACTCTGAGAAAGAAAAAGTCCTCTGACCTTTTTCTCTTTTTTTTTCTGAGTTCTGACTTCCCATGCATATCACTAACTTTAATGATGCGCTCGTTAATTCTCTTGTGGGTTTTCTTCTTTTTTTTAAATGTTAGAAGCGGCCTTGTACAACGGGGGTATACAAGATCAAATATGCTTCTCGGCACATGCTGCAGTTGTTTACAGTGTGCGCTGAACCGTATACAAGCCGCATCATGGACGCTTTGTCGCGCTCGAGTGAACCAGAGTGCAACGGGTTCCGTGTCTTTCATCCTATATTTTAATTATAACGCGTAAGCAAGATCAGTTATTCACTAACTAACATTCGTGGTTATCGGTGCGTATGACGCGCGTGAGTTGACAGATTATGAATGCTTTGCTCTCCCGTGTGTGCTGAACAACTTTATTTTTGTTTTCAGTATTGCGGATATTACTGCAAGGCATTCACAGTTCTCTGAATAAGCTTTGCGCAGCATCGGCCACAACAAGCGTCCAAGCAGCGCAGAAAATGCGAATCGCGTACACAGTCGAGATCGCTGGGGCTGGAATAATGTTGTTTTAAAACGCGTTTGAGATTTTTCGCAAGGAAGTGTTTTATGCCGGGGTCCGCCAAGACTTCGGTGACGCATTTCCGTCACGGAAATGACGTCGAAAAAAACACACGATCAGAAGACAAAAGAAGTTCCGTCAACGGGAAGCGAACCCATGATTTTCTGGTCGATGATGATAGATGCTGGAAACGCTATCCACTGCGCTACAGTCACACTCTTTGTAGGCTTTAAAAACACGCCTTTCATATATCCTGTCCTCTCACAGTGCTCTAGGTAAATTATAGTAATAATTGTCACATCCACGTTTAGTTCCTTCAACGCATCGTTTCTTACCGATCGTCCTATTCAAGGAGTTTCAAATGGGAGAAATGCAATTATGTCAATGCCTTAACGCACCGCCAGGTGACGTGCTTACCCAAAGCGTTGGGGTTTAGGGACCGGAAGGGCAAAATAGACTTTAAGCGGGTAGACTTAACTAGAAGGAGGTTATCTGATTGGTGGCTAAAGTCAAGGCACGAGTGAAAATTAAACCCTTCACTGCAAAGTACGAATCCTCAAACTCACTTTTTAAAGAAAAAAAATAAATCTAGTTTTTGGTTCATTAAGCATTATATGGACGTCGGGCGTCTTTGTCCCAGTTGAATGTGAGCCGCAGGCAATCCTTCGACAGAAGGAATCTGCGACATCAATCTCTTCGCAGCGTAAGTGAAGTGCCAGAGATTTTAATGTGTAGCGCTGAGTAATGGTTGTATGAAGACCCCGGACAGTTCTCCAGATTAGTGACAGAGGCTTTCTGGGATCCAAAGACTCGCAAAAAGATGCCCATCGTTGCTTGTCCAACTTGTCCATGTGACGCTGTATTTTCTTTTGTGTGCGTCTGGCCACTCTCAGATCATCAAGTGACCTCGTGCGTCTATAACGTCGTTCTGCACGACGACGAATCGCTCGAAGTTTCTCGAGATCAATGTCCATATCAGTGCGAGATGAGCTCACCGGAAGCGAACGTGTCGTTGACTGTAGGGCACTCTTTATTGCGTCCTCTAGGTTGAAAGGTGAGGTGCCAACATAGTCTTCCATGATTAACTTGTATTTTTGCCAATCGGTGCACTGGACGGCTCTGGAGGACTTGAGACTTGGAAAGCCGTCAGTCTTCAAGTATGTTGGGATGTGGTCACTACCCCTTGTTTCCAAATCCGAAAACCAGTGTACTCTGCGTGTGAACGAGCGTGAGACGAAAGTGAGGTCCAGGCAACTGCTATAGGCCGATCCGCGCAGATAAGTAGGGCTGCCGTCATTCACGAGGATAAGTTCACATTCAGAAGCGAAAGACACTAACTGTCTACCTCTAGTGTTTACCCTGGAGCTTCCCCATAAGTAGTGGTGGGCATTGAAGTCACCAGTTATCACCCATGGCTGGAGAGTCGAATTCAAAATTCCGCGCAAGCGCTCTCGGTCTAGACGACTTGATGGATGTAAGTAGACTCCGATGATGGTGAATGTGGTCTTCTTGTTTTTTACTGTTAGGCAAACGTACTGGTTTTCTTCGTCAGGGGGTACAGGGTGATGAACATAAGTTAAGTCGCGCCGTATGAACACAACGACCTTGCTGCGCTCTCCGTGGGTAGAAGACATAAAGCACTCATATCCAGACAGTCTCATCTGGGCTGAGAGGTTCGGTTCACAAATCACAATTATGGAGAACTGGTTTGTGAATACATATTGCCGGAACTCGGACATACGCGCCCTAAGTCCTCTGGCATTCCACTGAAGGACAGATGCGTTCTTGACCTCCTCGCGAAAGGATAACATGTTGCAGGCCATCGTTTTACCTTAGAGCTGCAAGCACCGGACTCAAAGTGTCCAGCACTTGGAGTGCGCTCTGCGCTGATGGGGTGTTCATGTTGCTTAGGAGCATGCGCATTGCGCTCATAAGGGTCTGCAACATGTTGATGACCTGGCGATCCTCAGTTGTCTTTTCATCAGTGGTTCGTGATGGCATCGAGGTTGGCGGGGATCGATGCACCTCTGAAACAGGCTGTGTTCGTGGAAGTGATGGCCACTCTTCACGAGGTGGGAGTCTTGACCCTGATTCTGTTTTTGGTGTATTCGTCTTCGCAGAGCTTGACGATGGGGGGCCAGTTCTTGCTTGAGATGACGGGTCTCTATTGGCAGATGCCGCGTTGCGTGATGATCTTCTGTGGTGACGCCGACGTCGCCTGACAGTAGCAGCGGCTTCCCTGTGCGTTGAATTGTCGCGCACCATGCGTTTCAGCACCGCGCGTTCATTTCTCACTCGTGGGCAATCTTTAGACGACGCTTTATGAGCGCCGTGGCAATTGGAGCATTTGAACGCAGTTGCGTGGCAGGTGTCTTCTGAATGAGGTTCGGCACAACGCGGGCACACAACATTGCTGGTACATACTCCTTTGACATGTCCCATCTTGAAGCATCTGAAGCATTGTAGGGGCTTCGGTATATATGGACGGACCTGATGGCGAACGTGGCCAACTTTGACGTGTTGGGGAAGACTGTCTCCCTCAAAAACAATCTTCAGGCATCGTGACTGACCAAGCCTTGTGACGTGCTTGATGAGGATGTCGTCTGTAGTTGGCTTTATCAAGATTGGGAAATCGTCAGTGGGAATGGAAATGTCCACGTCATAAATGACGCCAACACTGCCCTTACAGTCAGTGGGGATCACTGATTTAACTGTGACTCTGTCGATTTCCGAGATGTTCTGTAGGCTTTGCAGCGCACTACGGTGTAGAACATCAACTGCCAGAATATTCTTCCGTGAGTTGATCCTGACGTCTTTAATTTCATTTGGAGCGAGTTCTTCGAGGTATGCAGAGAGGACTTGCCTGTTAAGCCGCCGTAGGTTGGCTGAAGGGTCCACAGCCATGAAGAGTATGGTGTGTGGCCAACGCTGCGCGGTAGCCTGCACGGTGGATATACTCGTCGTCGACGATGTTCGTAGCAATCTTCTTTTTGCATTGCGGCTCATGACGACTGTGTAGTCGTCATCCGATGACTCGAAACCGTCGGAATAGAGCTCCGTTGCCTCGCTGTCTGTGCCACTTGAGGTGGTCCCACGTTTTCTAGCCGCTGCCAGACGTGGCGGTTGTCCACCTCGAAAATCCTGAGAGGCTTCTTCATCCATTCTCGCAAGGAGGGAGCAGCAGCTCCCAGAATTTGCGGTAAAACAAATAGAAAATTTGAGACAAGGGTACAAGCGTTCTATGAAATAGACACTTCGTCCGGTGTAGATGCATTTACGTTAAACTGTGCTTTAGTTGTGAAACATGAACAGGCATTGTGTAAGCTCTTTTATATCAATGTGCAGAAAGCATTAAACTATACTTATGCAGGGAGACGTCTTACTTTCATGTGGTACCGATTCTTATGACGGAGGGATCAACCACGTATTCCTTCTTTTTAGAGGAGAAACTCCTTAGGGTGTGGTTCGTTCCTTTTTTCGTCAGTAGTACATAGTATGTAGCCAGCTATAGTTTATGAATTGCTCACTAGATGGCGGTGAGATATTCTTAGTATTGATTATTAAGGGGGGGGGGGGGGTGGACGTACGGATAGACAGACAGACACTTCGCCCACATTATCATTCACTTCGTGGATATGCTGTAATTTTTTAACACGAAAATCTTTTATGTCGGGGTTTACCAGTACTTCACTAACAGCATTTCCGTCACGGAAGTGATGTCGGTAAAATGTGCACGACGAAGTTACAAAGAGAAACACAAGAAAAAGTTTTGTTGATTAAGATCACGTCGGAGTCGAGCCCACGACCTGTGGAACCGCAAGGATAAGTGCACGGCGTTCTACCTACTTTGCTACTCACGCGCATAAGTGGGGCTTCTCAAAGTCACCTTGTATATAGCATACCTTCTGAATCTTCCACTGATCTTGTATGGCGCGGGTGTTTGGCGAGATCGGTGTCTCCGTCTAGGAGCGTTGAAGTGGATCATGACACTGGCTAGTGCCGACAGCTTCAGCCCAACGGATGCTTTCAGTGCATTATTGTACAAACTCCTAGGTGATAAGTGAAATGTGTTTCACGGGGTGTCTCGGCTCAGTGACGACGCAGTACATGGTTTACCTTTCTCGCCGTGTTAGCTTGTATTGCCTCGTCGCTATAGAGTAGATTCCATATGCACCATCGGTGTTGCTCCACCGTCTACTGCTTCGAGTGCAACCGCAATGACTTATAAAAGTGCTGCAATATGAAGCAACGAAAGCCAATTATGTGCACGGGCGAATGTCACCTGGTGAGCGCTAGAGAGACGTCAGCAGAATGAGCAATCCTTTCCTGCGTTCACGGCTTAATCTACGGACTCAGGTTCTCGCGTTGTTAAAGTGCTGTGTGGTTTTGGGTGCACGTTAAAGAACCCCAGGTGGTCGAAATTTCCGGAGCCCTCTACTATGGCGACTCTCATAATCATATGGTGGTTTCGGGACGTTAAACCCCACATATCAATCAAAGTGCTGTGTGGTATATGCATGAGAAGTGGCATACGTTACTTTATAAGTGCGGAGCGCACACCATGACGTTTCTCTCGTCAAATGACGACACTTGTAATGAGTGCATATCGAGTGTCAGTGTTTACTATATGATGCGATATGTGATGTGTTATCTTTGCGAGGGATTTACATAATAATATCTGAGCTGTAACGTCCCAAACCCCCGATATGATTATGAGCAATGCCGCAGTACATGACTCCTGAAATTTCGACCATTTGGTGTTTTTTTTTTTTAAAGTGCATTGGCATCGTACAGTTCACGCTCCTCTTTTGTTTCGCCTCCATCGAAATGCGACCACTGCTACCGAGATCGAACCCGCGTCCTTTCGGGTCAGCAGCCGAGCGTCTTGACTGCTATACACCACCGCGGCGCACAATGTGCGGGGCACGCCATATTTGGTGTCCGGACGTATATTAACTACTTAATCTACTGCAATCGTAATCATGGACGTTAGTCGTCAGAATGTAGAGTTCCACGAGGCCGTCAACGTGGGTGCATCGAAATGGTGTTATCGTCTACCTGATACCAATATACATTTTGCAAACTCTGATTCGCCAATGTACAATAAACGATCAACTACTCCTGTGAATAAGTGGTTCACTTTCGTGTTATAGAGATTTCTATACGAAGAGATCATTAATGTTTTTTTTTTAGTTAACGCTATCGGGCAGATGACTCGCATAAGACATTTAAGTCAATTGTGTAATGATCGCCGCTATAACTTAGTTGTTCGATAGGAGAACGAAGCTTTTTCGTTCTCTTTTTGTATTTCAAAAAGAGAACAAAAGTTCACACAAAGACGGTGTGGTGCGTCGTTAGCGGAAGTGTGCAACTGTTACACGATGAAGGGAGAGCAGATGGTATGCTTCTGGCATGCGCCTTTCTTTCTTTTTTTCTGCAGCACACGCCGGCTGACTTATTCCAAAAGATGTTCCACATTGTTATGCACGGCTCTTGTTTCACTATTCTCTTTTGATTTTCCACGCTCATTTCGATCCTGTTGGAGCATGCACTGCTGTTTTAATAATATGTCCCAGATTCCAGATGCAGGCGAGAGTTATGGCAATATAAAAAACAGACTAAACTGAGGCATAATTGTGAAAAAAAGAAAGATGTGGCATCAAATAAGGGATTAAATAACATTTAAGTTGGTTCATATATTTTATATTGTGCCGATTTGCAAAGGATACCCCCCATAGCAATACTTATTTAAATCCATCGCGCAGCCGTTTGCAAGCCTCCTCTTTAACCCAGGTTTGGAGAAACCGCCCAAGACAGACGGTGGTTCCCGTGTTCTAATCCCGGCTACAGGAAGATTATTCCGTTAACAATAGAGAAATCCCGTTTTATTTCAAATTGCGCGGGAACTCCGTTGAAGTTTCTTCGTACTACAAACCATGATGATGATGCCTCCACTATAAAAGGGCAGTTGATTTTTCCTTTCTCATTCTCGAACAGACATGTTCATTTCGGAACTCCACCGAAATGTGATTTGCCGTTATTGTAGGCGGTATACGCTCGCGATCGCTTTTCTTCGTGGGCAGCGATACCCGGGGCCACACTGTTCGTTAAATCAATGGATGTTCGCCAATACGAGTGCGTAGCGGGTCTCTCTTTTCAGACGGGCAAGGAATGTTTAATATCGGGCCGTGGTTGTTGTGAATTTATAGAACGGGAAGCATCATTTCATGTTACTAGACAGAGATATGTAGACGAATGAACATTAATGATGTATAACATACCACTGCCTCTGCATCGCCCTTGGGGCTGAGCTGTCAGACTCGGTGTTCTGCGTTTCGTGTTGTTTGCTCGTATTGTATGCTGCCTGACGCCGACAGCTTCCTGAAAACGAAAAAGAAGAGACATTTTAGCAGCGAAGCTTTGATGTCCGGGGATCGTCGTAGATCTAAAACGGGCAGGCACCTCGACTGACGACTCCGATCACTCACCAGCACTCCTTCAACTCCATTCCACTTCGTTCAACCAGCTAAAATACGTAATTGGCGAAGTGAAGGCTTCTTTGTAAGCCAACATCTACGCTGTTCCATCAGCGTCCGCTACGTGCAGCTGCGTGAATTGTTTTTTTTTTTCGTTTTTACAAGTGAATATTTCTAATGAATGACTGCCCGGAAATAGCCTTGCTGATGAAACAGCATAGCTGGCTCCAAAGAACGACACATTTATATCTATCCCATTCATCGTAGTACAATTCCTTTCTGTGAGATGCCACGTGAAATGCGACAGGGGCCAGGACAACTGTAACAATTGTTGGAGTTTGACCTCCGCAAACCCGGATATGAGTACACGAGAGATGCCGTTGTGGAGGACTCCGGAAATGTCGACCACGTGCTGTTCTTTACTGTGCACCTACAAAGTTTGAGTATACACGGTACTTCAGCATTTTCATTAACGTCATCATCTGACTACGCCCACTGCAGGACAAAGGCCTCATCCATACTCCACCAATAAACCCGGTTCCGTGTTTGCTACTGCCATGATGTACCCGCAAACTTCTTAATCTCGTCTGTCCACACAACTTTCTGCCTCCCCTACATGCGTAGTCTCCTCTCAATATCCAGTCAGTTACTCTTAATGACCAGTGGTTGTGTTGCCGGTAAGATAGAGCTGTAGTATATACTTCGTCTTGGGGGATAGTGGTAAACTATACATGATTCGAGGATGTTTACCAAATGTACTTCACCTCATTCATATTATTTTGGTTATTTCGGTCTCAGTGTTTGGTCTTCTCTCAGTGGGAATGCAGCTGTCGCTGCAGGAATTTCATCCCGCGAGTTCGGGTCAGCTATACACCACCGCGGCGCGTATCAGCTGCTGGACAAGATCACCACGCTGAGCTCAATCACCATGGGGAACTTCGTGTGCTATTCGGCATCCAGCGTATATAACAGCGCGATCCTCCGTTCGATCCACCGACACGATCATCTTGTCTTTACGATATAAGTATTTGCACCGAATTTGACGCGGTGCCTCCCGCCAACTGTGAGATGTGCAAAGGCTCTGTCCATCACGCGTACACTTGTCATTCGTCGTTGTTTGCGATTGTGAGCGGCACCTATAAACGGCAGGCTTTCAGTAAAAAAGTGTGTTATCACGCCCTCCACAGGACGTAATATCAAAGAAACAAGCCATCAAGGCTCTCTCATATGATATATAATTAACACGGGCTAATTATAATTTGCACGGGCTAAGCTTCGGTGTTTTTTAACAAAGTATCTCCCTTTTCTTTCACTTGCTCGCTTGTTATGCCTCTTTTAGGTAGTTTTATCAGTTTCGTTTTATAAATCTTATTATCTTTGCGGGGCTCTGTGGCTTAATCCGTGCATGTGGTGCTAACCGACTGTACCAGATATATTAGCCGCTAAAAGGACACTCACAAACAATATGAACTTCGTGTTAGGTGATTTTTTGAATAGTGCTAACGGTAGCAGAAGAAATTCCTGTTGTGCTAATAGAACATTCGGGTTATGGCCAACGTGCTGCGCTCCAGACGTGGTGCTGTATAGGCCTTAAGGATAACAAAAAAAATGTCGCCTTCTAGAGAAAATTATTTTATAAGTTCAGTCACTTTATTTTACGACGTTTTCCGACTGAGAGCGCAAAACGCCAATGCCTCGAGTAAAATTCCGACATGGTCTGCAGCATTTTTTTTTTCCCTCCTGCATGCGCGTTCATTTTCGGCTTTTCGAGGCAGTTCACTTACGAATGAGCGGAGGCAGCTGAGCGTAAATTAACTGTCTGAACGACCTGCCCTATTCAAAAAACGATAATAACGAGAGCGCACGGCTGCTGTGAGCATCGTGCTGACTGAAGGCATATGAACGGTCTACCCACATAGCTCTGTGTATATATACGCAGAACTTCAACCCAAACGAGTAACCCTCAATCTCTACCTCGCAACTTGTCGATTTCGACGACTCGTCTGGCGACTATGCGCACCTATATAGCATAAATTTACGGATGTGGTAAACGAGTAGAAACCGGCAGTTTCGTGTAAGGACTAGTACAAAAAGAATATACAGGAGCATGATCATAGAGATGATGGTCGTGACCGAGAGTGAATTCGCGTCGTATAGGTGCGCAAGCTCGCAGTGCTCTCTCTCCTTTCTTTCTCTCTTCGCACAATCCAGGTATCGCCCGTGTTCACTTACCTGTTACAGCGAGCGTGGTGGTATAAGGTGCATCTCTGCCGCGGAAAGCGCAATTTCTTCGGCGAGTGCACCTATATCGCAGGCTAAACGAACGGGCCTCGTTCCGCGCTAATAGCCGCGCCGTGGGAAAGACCGCGCCCACTGTGGGCCGCTACGTGTATACAGTGTATGCGGGCACTCGCGCTCTGTAGAATGAAGTGGCTCGCCGCAGCTTGGGCTCCATGCTGCTGCAGCACGTTCGGGCTCGCAACCGCGCTGACGCTGGCGCGCAAGCTCGGTGCAGCAGGTGCGCCCTCTGGCGAAACACGCTTGCGGCTGGGCGAGTTTTCTGTGCTTGGTGATTCTGCCGGTGACACGAGTGGGCGTGTATGGAAGTTCTGCGTTTTATCAACTGGCAGAGGGAGCGGTGTGTTGGCCATGTCGGAAATGTTTGGTAAAAGGGTGACGGAGAAGCGGACCATATGCGCGACTGCTGCTGATGCATGCGCGCCTCTCTGTACGCAATGATGGGTAAACATCACTTTGTTTTAGCTAATCTGTGTCCTAGTGCCTATCAGCGCATTACATTCGTCTGGGTCAGGACCTGGTCGGGATCAAAACCTTCCATATAATCGTGGTAGAAAGCATGTCGAGGATTGCGGGTAGCGTTTGAGTTATGCTTGAATATTGTGCAAGCTGTCCCACGCATTTTCACGAAAAAGACCCTCGGATATCCCCGCGCTAGAAACGCAACATCAACATATAATTACCGCTATCTCTGCGCTGTGGAAACACAATATGAACTTGTAATTACCGTAAGGAGCACTATAGGAACTGATTGATGCGTGGAAGCGCTGGGCTGCCATTGCCCAATAAGCCAATATTTCACGAGTACGGTCGCTGGCCCTCGTTTAGAGTGAGTGAGTCAGTGAGTGAGTGAGTGTCTCACTCTTCGCGTTTTAAAAGCGAAACCTTCCCCAACTCCTCCGAAGAACGCAGCACAACAGTTCTGCGGAGGAATTGGGGAATTCTTATGCAAGTATACGAATCCGACGCTCATCCACTGAGTGAATTCGCACTTGTGTGAGCGACGAAATCGTGCGCGCGAACGGAAACAAGACGGTATCCGGTGGCTGCGGTATTCGAGCAATCTGCCCCGCTTCCGCTGCATCATGATGGGGTTTAGCAGAAATGAAATTCCGGCGAGTTGTCCTCTTGAGTAGAGTAAAAGTGCAAGAAAAGACAAGTCGAGTTCAGTGCCTGTTTCACCACACGGTGAAATTTCGTGCGGCGCTCTTGAATTTAGATATTGACGAAGTAGGTATGACAAAATGCTTCTACAGCCGGTTTGTCTGTTCGATCTCACTTGCAATTTTTTTTATTATTATTTCCAGGTACTGTTGGCCGATTGGGCCGTTACAGGGTGGGGTAGAAAACTGACATAACAACCGTCATGTCATGCGTAAAAAAGAAATGCATAGCCGATACAAAAGGAATACATCACTATACTAAGTTCTACCACTTACATGCTACATCACATACATCACAAAATACACTTCCCAATATTACATCCTACAACGTACATGAGACAAGTTACAGCAAATAGATTCATAGTCAAAAGATGACAGACACACACACCAAAAACAGCAATCACCGTTTACGAAGATTCACCTAGAAAATATTTCGTAACATTGTTTTGAAAGTTTTCTGCAGTTTGAGAATCACGTATAGCATCGGGTAATACATTCCAGTTTTTTATTGTTCTAGGGAAAAAAGAGTATACATATGTGTTCACACGACATTGAGGAACTAGATATTTTCTGAGGTGGTCACTTCGTAGGCTCTGCACTTCCGCAATTTATTCTCCTAACAGGCGCATCTTAGTTTTATGCTGTGTTCCTTAAGCTTACACTTCTTTTTTCCCCTCCCGACCAACTTAAAGTCCTTTTTTTTTCTGGCTCCCTTTCGTTATTCCTTACAGTATCTCCCACGCTTTCAAATTACACGGATCCCTAAAGAGAATAAATTATGAAGTTACTCTGCCACAAGGAACTGTGCACTTGGCCTCCTTTCTTTGTTAAAGCACCGCTTTTTCGGCGAAGGTTTCGTGAGCTGTCCCGGACCCGGAAATGGGATTTGTTCCCGAGAACTCTACGCCCACTCGGGTACACAGGGAGAGGAATTCTTATCGCGAATTCTTCGAGCTAAGTGTGCGCACGAATGGTCTAGAAAAAACTCGAGAGGAAGCGTGCGCACTTTGAACTCTAGAGTGTCTAGTTATTACGCGTTTCACCGGGGCGTCTTGAAGGAAAGCGTCGGCTCTTTCAGTGAATTCATTCAGATAATCTTAATTAGCTATCGAGGCTTTTAATGGTCGCTTATGTTAATTAAACCAGCGTTTTGACATCACATGTATTCAGTATAGCTGTTAACTTGAACCAGAACCATCGATTTCGAACCAGTTTCACTTGCGATACTTTTCTTAATTTTCGAAAAACCCGAAGTATGCGCTCAACCGGAAGATCAAGCCAAACAAGTGTCCCGCGCTGTTTATTTCACAAAAAAAAATGCACTAAACAAGGCATTTAGCAGTGCTGTGCACGTACCATGCAAACACAATACATTCCAAGAGTACTTTAATCACAAAATTTTGAATTCAGGTAAGAAAAAAGTTAAGTTCTCTACCCAACGAGATATAGCTTTATGTACCCGCTCTGCAGCGTACTGGACACCCTGGCAGACTTGCTTCTTGCGTACCAGTGTATTGCCAGACGTAACCTGCAACAACACATGACTGATAATGAAGCAGGACGGACGAACGAAGACCTAACCGAAACGTGGGAGGCGAAGCTCGCCCTTGAGTAACTGGAAGACCAACAACAACTCGTCGCCAGCGCCAAGAAGGCAGTAGAAGCCAGATGGTTCCTGGACTAAGGAGCCCTCCCACCTCAGGGTGACACCGGGCATTGCACGGGGCACTGTTTCGAAAATAAACGTTTATTTATCTCTCTCACTTACATCTATAGATTTTATTACATCTATATTACATCTATAGATTACATCTATAGAGTTAAAGATTTTTCTATGGCTTCTTCTGCGCCTAACTTCTCATACAGTCGATGGGAGAGTATCATTCCCGACCATGAACATTTTTTTTTTCGTGCCCCTCGATCCAAAGCCGCTTGTTTAACTTGAGAGGATGGAGCATGTGGGGTTCGATAGGAGGCTGACATGAGGCTTACAGTCCTTTCGCCAAGGTTTGTGAAAGCCACTCCTTCTGCGGTCGCTGGCCCTTACCCTTCGCGCTTGGACACAGTATACATTGTTCTTGTGTGCTCATTATTAGAAGCAATATGTTAGTTGCTCCTTTTTGTTCTCCTCTACCTCTTTTCGTTGAGTCTCCACCGTTATTTTCTCATTGCGTCAATATATTCGCCGCCTACGACAAATTTTGATGTACCTTGCACGTTCTCATAACATGACGTGCCATGTTCTTCTAGTACGCTGTTCGATGGATGGTAGAACTTTATTTATAATCCTAAGAGACGCGACTGCTTAAAGTAAAAAACAAAGAAAAAATGTGCGGTGCACGCTTTTATTTGATTGTAAAGTCAAACAGACCACGGAGAAAGTGCGAACTCGAGCTTAACTCGATAGATTCGGCCGCCGTCTTTTATAAACTCGAATACTGCATAAGGGAGATGAGAACGGCGGAATTGGAACAGCTTGCTCACCGTAGCAGCTTCTGTCGCTCTTGTACTTCAAGCATTCTTTTCGCAACTTGAACGAGTCTTGGGGGCACAGTTTTCTTTTGTGTGGAATTACAAGCGTAACAAAAATGTTTTTTTTTTCATTTTTTCGTCCACTTATGTTTAACAACCTCAAAACGGTGCTTCGGTCGACGGCACACATGGTGACTCTCGTATTCTCTTGTTCCCTGTCTATATAGTGCACAGAAAAAAGCTGTCAGCAGAAGCAATAATTTATGCAGAATATGTTACAGCATCAATAAATACACACGTCGAGGATGTTATGAAATGCGTGTGCTAGCCGTACGAGAGTTTTATTGTCTGCAGTACCACACTGTACGATTCTTGTTTCCTCAGCCGCCTCTCCGCGATAGAGCAGCATTACGGCACAGCCTCATGGTACACTCTCCGCTGTTAACAATTCGTTTGATTTTACCATTCCATGTGCATGTTTCACAAAATGTCCGAAATGTGAGAATGACTTCTGCTGTACCGAAATTTCAAACGCCATTTAGCAAGCATTAATGAGGAAAAAGGAAGGGTGTAAGTGGACCGAAACTATATGTAGCCACGAGCACGAAATAAGGATACAAAGTAGTGCTATATGTAGAGCCGATAGCACACACCGGAAAGTATAGGACGGTCACTCCATTACAACTTGTGGGGAAAAGCACATGCGAGTATATCATCATCATATAAGTACGAGACAATCATAAGGTCTTCTCGTTAAACAAAACAAAAAAGAAAGTTAGTGTGGAGAAGATAAAACAGTCCCTATAATCCGCCTCTTAGAAATCTTTATAGCTGTAACAAATATATAGTATTTTAAGTTTGCACTTTTCCACGTCCCTGATTCATCTTTCTTTGATATTCTAGCGGCCTCGCGCGGCCGCTGCATTCAGTCGCACACACACACACAAAAAAAAAACTGGAGTGCGTGCGATGCGAAGCCCGAGCGCTTAACCCAATTACGATATGGCGCCTCATTTTGGGCCTTCCTCTTGCTCCTCTCAAGGAGACTTCCGCAGGAAACAGTCATGCACTGTTCCTTCCTGGCGTTCACTGGGCAGGGCCACTCCCTTCCGCATTTCCTTTCGATCTCTTCCTGTGTCTCAGTGTGTGTGTGTGTGTGTGTGTGTGTGTGTGTGTGTGTGTGTGTGTGTGTGTGTGTGCGTGCGTGCGTGTGTGTGTGCGTGCGTGCGTGTGTGTGTGCGTGTGTGTGTGTGTGTGTGTGCGTGTGCGTGTGCGTGTGTGTGTGTGTGTGTGTTGGCCCAAGGCGCTGCCTGCGGCGTTCTGTCAGAAGGTCTGCACTCTTCATTCGCTCTCGTGTCATGGTGCGACAAAAGCCACGTCTCGTTTAGCCTGCAATAAAGAAAGCACATTTCTTTTACCCTCAATCATCCCCTCTCTTTCCTTCGATTGTCCTTCCGCGAACTTGGTATAGCTTGATTGCTCTTTTTGTTTGTTTGTTTTTTCTTCCTTAGATATACGCGTCACTCTCTAAGCGTTCAACCTCTGACACGAGCCTTTCCTCTATTGACGGCGTCGCCTGTCGGCGACTCGTCCTTTGGCGCATCACTTTGCGAGCGTGCCCCGCTTGGCGCTGATAATCACATGTCGGGAGTCGGAAACCTCAGCTTACGGGGACGAAGCTCCACAGCGTGCACAGTCTTTGGAGGACGCGGCGACGGGTCGTATCGTCAATTGTGTGGTGGTTGCCACTTTGACACTGCTGTTGACTGAGACTTGGGGAAAAAGCACGGGACTGCCGTCGAGCAAACTGGTGGGACGTCCGAAGGGTTGCAGTTAAGAGAGAGAGAGAGAGAGAGCGTAAACGAAGTCGCACATCGACGGAACCTAGATTTTTGTCTTTTGCACCACACTTCACTAACTCACCGACGTTTCGTTCGTTGTTGTTCTCGTCGTCGCCGTTGTTTTCGTTGTTGTCCTTGCTGCTGTTCTTGTTGCCACTACAGTGGAAAACTCAGCCCAAGCGTTTAGCCTTCCTTCTTCTTCGTCTATAGAGCACAGCTTGAGCAGGCCCACGACCCAAACTGCAACAAGTAGCAGCCCGATCCGATGTCACTAATATATATATATATATATATATATATATATATATATATATATATATATATATATATATATATATATATATATATATATATATATATATATATATATATATCTATATATATATATATATATATATATATATATATATATATATATATATAGTGTGAAACACGGAAAAAACTAGCCCTTATGTATACACTTCTTTCCTAATTCATTAACGAGGGTCTCGTACTGGTGCCTTTGGGTTGTATACGAGGGACTATTGGTCAGCTGCCAGCTCGTAATAAGCTAACGTGCTACGTGACGCCACACAGGCTCATGAAAGAGTGTGCCACACTCGCCGCCATGGCTACAGTGAGCACGACAATAATAACGTGGATTCACGACGCCCTCGAAATCTACGGGGCCAATATACAAAGAACAGCTTTAGCTGGACGTCTGCATAGCTTCTCCGGGTGCTTAACTAAAATGCTTTTTTTTTCAACCTCTCCTTACATACATTTAAATTTTAAAAAATTGCCCGCAGCTTCCCTCGGGGGAACACTGAGGAGGATGCGGAGCATATAATTGGTTAACGGGGTGTTAAAGTGCGACTTACTTAGGTCGATGGCTAAATTGGTTAACGTGGTTGTGAAATGGGGTGTTAAATTGCGACTTACTTGGGTCGATGGCTAAATTGGTTAACGTGGTTGTAGGAGGGGGTGTTAAATGAGTGAACACGTACACACGTATGCGAAAGGGCGGCGCTGGTCGAAGGGACGTCGATCATTGTGTTTGTGGATTCGTTGGAATTCATTTCACCGCGACCTTGGACGTCGACGCGCCGTACAAACCAACCGACGAGTGGCAACTGAGCGAGCGAGCGCCGACCTTGAGTATATATACAGCGCGACGGCGCATGCACTGTCAGCTGTCGAATGTTCGAGAAGGGGGAGAAGCGCAACGGCGCATGCGCGCGCGTCAGCTGCCGATGTTCTCAAAGCGCGACGGCGCATGCGCGCGCGTCAGCTGCCGATGTTTTCGAAGCGTGACGGCGCATGCGTGCTACATTATACAGCTAGCGAATGTTCGTGAAGAGGAGAAGCGCACGCGGTGTGTAGAGAAGGAGGGGTGCACAGATGGTGGAGGAGTGAAGCGCGCGTGGTGTGTAGAGGAGGAAGGGATGCACAGATGGTGGAAGAAGGAGGAGGAAGCTTGCGGACGGCGCCGCACTACAAGCCTCGAGTATTAGATGCTCCGCATCTAAAAACGCTTATTTTCTTTCTCGCATCTGAGTAAATCACTAAGTATGTTTTCTCTTGCTTCGTTCATTCGAAATCTCCAGGCTTGAGCCCTTCGATTTTACATGGCTGCTACTAGTAGTTTCCATAAATGTCCCGACGGAGGAAATATAACGAAGATAAGTTGAAGGCAATGTCGAACGCGCCTGCTTCTGCGTGACGAAGCAATATGTTTGGAATCCATACGATGTTCACGCCTCTTAAGGCCCGTCCTCCGTACCGTACTTTTAGGTGGAGATAACTTACGGGGCCGAGCTGTCATCGCTCTGATCGTGCACGTGCTGTCGTCGTTGGCCGGCGTAACGCAGACAAAACCACATGCACAGCCAACTGTGGCATGATGAGCGCGCGCTCGAACAGAGAAGTCCTCTTCCTCTTGTTCTTCGGGCACGTTGTTAGGGACTTCGACGCGTCTTCTTCCTCCTGTTCTATGAGTGTCTTGATGACGATATTGAATGCGGAGTAAGTTTATAGGAGCCCAGGCTGTCGTAGGCTGTCGTCACTAGTATAGCTGAGGCGAAACCACGTTTAAAGCTTGAAAAGGGGGAAGCGATCAAGAAATAGAAAGAGGAAAAATATAAATAAAGCGAAAAACACGAAAAAAAAAGTTGAACAGAGAAAAAAAGAAATATACACAGAAAGAAAGGCAAAACCGAAGAGAAGCAAAGAAGGCTGCCCAGCTTCGCGATTCCTTCAGACCTGACACCACCATGCAGTCCCAAGCAGCCATAATTGTTTCATTGTTATTCCGATCACATTTATATGTTACACAAAATTTACCGCCTCCGGGACTTATTCGGGATTCACAACAGTATAGTGAAACCACTCTCCACAGCTCTCTCTCTCTGCGCAACCCAGCGTTCGCCCGAATGGCGTCGCCGCGCTCGTGACTGACCCTGTAATTACGGCTTCATGAGTATTACTCAAGAAGCACAGCCACCGAGTTCTCCATGCATGCATATCAGCTGGCTGGCTTAAAGTGTTGCACCTTCCCCTCGTTAAACGTGCAAAACAAAAAGAAACTATAAGAGACGGGAGCTTCGTCACCAAGCGACTATCGCTACAAACTGCACGTTCTATATGCCAAGTTCATGATACACTTACGCGTGAAATAAACGTGCTAGACCTGAGGCCGTTATCTCCGGCAGGGGAATTTCGTAGCGGCAGTCGCTTGTTACGACACGGCATTACCGTGTCGGCTCTTCTTCCAAAAGGTTAGTATGTGTCTGTAAGGGCGATTGATGATAAACGCGGGTCCATCTAAAGGGTGTGCTAATATGTTGAACCGTCGGGTGCCAACAAAACATTGTCTGCACATCCAAAGCTGAGATTAAAGAATCAACAGCTAACCGATTTTATTTTTACTTGATTGTGCTAGAAATTGACCGTGCACCCGTCGGCTTAATCACTGATTTGGACCCTTAATCCTCGCCGCGAATTCTGGATGTTTGTGTAACTGTTAAAGGCCGCGTGGCATTTCGCCATACGTCTTGTTTTTTTTTTTTTCTGTGCATGTATTTCATTACAGACAGGAGCAGGAATAGAGATTTTTTTAAAAAAGAAAGTGGGGGAGGGGCTAAATGACGAGATTTTAGTGTGGCGCGTCGCAGCTTACTCAGTTTAATCGTTCCGCCGTTACCATGGCTACGTGAACTTTAAAGCTGTTTGCCGTAGAGATCAAATTTCGAGCTTAAATGCCGAGCGCTTTTTTCGCTCTTCTAGGCGATTTTGCGGTGTTTTCTAGCGTTTCGCCCGTCGCTTTTTTTTTCTTGCAGTAGGCGTATTCCTTGCTTTATGCACGTGTCCTGTACTGGCGTAAATCAAGGGGGTAGCGTGGTAGGGGGGGGGGGTCCTAAACTTCTTGTGTTTAGACGGGGGGGGGGGGGCACCCTTTGTAAGAAGTTTCCCCCTGAACATTTATATTTCAAATGCTTAAAAGTTTAGTTTAGTGCATTCAACTTTTTTTTTGTTAATTTCTGCTTATTTTGAAGTGTGTATAGACTCCCAGATGTTTGCGACTATTGAAATCGCAACTGTCGCTTGATCGCCTTTGGAGAAGACTCGATATAACGATGATTTATTTATTTATTTATTTATTTATTTATTTATTTGTTGATTGATTGATTGATTGATATGTGGGGTTTAACGTCCCAAAACCACCATATGATTATGAGAGACGCCGTGGTGGAGGGCTCCGGAAATTTTGACCACTTGGGGCTCTTTAACGCGCACCCAAATCTGAGCACACGGGCCTACAACATTTCCGCCTCCATCGGAAGATATAACGATGAAACGACAGAAGTTTCAAGGCATAATTTGAATTGTTATTAAATTTCGATGTAGGCAGGAATGCTGTGGGCCCGTGTGCTCAGATTTGGGTGCACGTTAAAAAATTCCAGCTGGTTAAAATTTCCGGAGCCCTCCATTACGGTGTCTCTCATAATCATATGGTGGTTTTGGGACGTTAAGACCCGCATATCAACCAAATCATCAGAAATAAAATCAAGACGGCCGCCATGTAAAGGTGTGTCCCCCTTCCTAATTTTCCTGGATTTACGCCACCGGCGTCCTGCACGTCGCATGTACGAATGTACCAACTGCCTTGTTCACGTTCGTGTTGGGCGCATGACTATCTCGGTAATCAACCTTGATTACTCGACTTATTTTCGGTGCCTGCCATAAGCGTCACCATTAGTTTGAGTAAACAAACGACGCTGCGCGGAATTCTAACACTAAAGGTGGATCCACCATCGTTTAAGTGTTCTAGCTAGTAACCATTTTTTTCTTTTTATTTAATTTTTTTCTTTCTCACCCCAGTTTTCTCGGGTACGTTGAAGAGTTCACGCAGAAGCGGTCCGCGATTCAATCAGTGGCACGCGAACTGCGATGTGAAGCAAGCAGCGCGTCACGCATTAAATATGCTCGCATATGTTTTCACGCATTAAATATGCTCGCAGGTGAGCAGCGACACTGAGCGTCGGAAACGTGTATAGTTGCCAAATGAGGGTTATAAGGATGAACGATGCGTTGCTCTAAAAACCGAGCACTCGATAATTACGTTTGCACGCACGCTAACGAAGCAAAGAAGAGAAGCGAAGAAGACACGCGAAAAAAAAAACAATTAAATGCACGAAATTTACAGCCGGAGATATGGAGACCCAGATTAAAGCAAGTGGAAAGGTTACAGTAAGTTATAGTGTGTGTTACAAATACCTATGATTGAAACACAAAAAGCTTATTTACTGTACTGTTGATTGATTATGTGGTGTTTAACGTCCCAAAACCACCATATGATTATGAGAGATGCCGTAGTGGAGGGCTCCGGAAATTTCGACCACCTGGGGTTCTTTAACGTGCACCCAAATCGGAGCACACGGGCCTACAACACTTTCGCCTCCATCGGAATTGCAGCCGCCGCAGCCGGAATTCGATCCCGCGACCTGCGGGTCAACAGCCGAGTATCTTAGCCACTAGATCACCGCGGCGGGGCTTACTGTACTGTCGGCCATACTATATTTCTTCATAGCCGGATTTGATGAGCCACTGAAATTACACGCGATGTTTATCTGCTGGCAGGAAGCAGTCCTAAAAAATTACAAATCATCTCTCTCTACGGGCAACCATGGTGAGATGCGAAAGCATAGCGGGGGCTGTCCATCGAGTTCCGTTTCATTTCGTTTCACTTGGCAACACAACCCGACGAAAGAGTGAGAGAATTTATTGAGAAGAAAGGAGGCGTTTGTATGGAGTCGTTGCATCTTTATTTAGAGATAATACGTGATTCTTAGCGTCGGTGCAAGTTCTGTGGTCGGTGAAGTGTAGCGTCAATGGGTCTTGCTGCACAGGTTTGAGGTTGAAATCCGAGCCCGTAGTTCGGAGTTGGCTTGATAGCGTGGACGTTCCACTTCGGCCTGCCGAGTCCGTGTTGCTTCCGTAGAAGGTTCTTGCCGACGTTGACGTTTACGTTCCGCTTCCCTGGCCCGAAGTTTGAGGGTCCGCATGCCGACGCTGACGTTTACGTTCGGCTTACCGGGCCTTCCTCTGCTCCTCGGCGGTGGCGCTGCCGCTGGAATCAACGGCGACGTTGACGCTGTTCATGGCGCTTCGCACACCGTTGTATAGATAGAGAATGACGGAAGCACAACGAACGCGCTCTTTATACTGCGCCGCGACACTTGTGCCGTTTTTGGTGACGTGTTGTAACGGGATGGCTCCTGAGAGAGAGAGAGAGAGAGAGAGAGAAAGAGAGAGGGTTGAGAGTTATATGCTATGATTTGCTGCGCCGCACCTGTGGCGGAGAGGGGAAAAGGAAAACGCACACCTGCGTAGGGGAAGAGAATGAGGAAGGGTTGCGCATGCGCATTATGGGTGCAGACGCCGCACAATAATGTGCTCTCGCATCTAAAACGTAAATAAAAAGTTCATTGAAATTCCTGTCATAACGACTCTAGTCTAATATCTCGTTAAACACGATACTACCTTCACCAAAGCGATCGTGTGTATCAAAATGTTCAGATCGGAACATAAAGGAACTTTTGGGCAACAACAAAAATGCTTGATTTCCCATTAGCTAATCAATGTTCACATCACATCACTTTATTTTCTTAAGGACCCCTCAAGGGGGTATTACATAAGGGGTGGGTATGCAGTGTTGCCAGGTGAATTCACTCGGTAAGAAAGTTTGCAAGTTGTTGGCGGTCTCTTCCTTGTCAATAATGCATGTAAAATGCAAAAGTAAGTCACCTCTCCCAATGAGAACGCTGTGTCACAAGGGGTTATGACCAACTAGTTCAATTTAAGATGTTTCTTACGCATCCGTATAAATAATACTAATATCTAAGGTTTAACGTCCCGAAACCACGATATGATTATGAGGGACGTCGTAGTGGACGCCTCCGGAAATTTCAACTACGTGGGGTTCATCAACGTGCACCTAAACCTAAATACATGGGCATCCAACATTTCCGCCTCCATCGAAAATGTGGCCGCCGCAGCCGGGATTCGGTCTCACGACCCTCGAGTTATCAGTCGAGTGACTTAACCACTATACCACCGCGGCAGGACACAGGGGCATCCGTATCGAATAGTTTGACCACGTAAGCTATGTTTCCTACTTAAGAGGTCCCCTTTGCATGGCATGTTAGCGTGGTTGGTGAAATGTACTCAAGTCGAGGTATCCGTATTAGTTATCTGTTCACCACTCACTGATACATAAACGACCTAGCTTCACGTGTCTCCTCTTGAATCCGTTTGTTCGCCGACGACTGCGTAATATATCACCCAATCACTAACCCCACCGATCAAGCCGCTGTCTAAGATGACCTAAACCACGTGCAAGAATGGTGTGACCTGTGGCTCATAAAACTTAATCCCAACAAATGCAAGACCGTTTCATTTCACCGCTGCCACAACCCTTTTCTGTTCACTTATGTAATTGCTAGCGTTAACCTCGAACACGTGCAGTCATACAAGTGTCTCGGTGTCACCCTATGTAATGATCTAAACTGGTGCGCGCATATTACTAACATTATATCATCAGCGAACAAATCTATGGGCTTCCTGAAACATCATCTTCGGCACGCACTTAAAAATGTCAAGCTACAGGCCTACAAGTCCCTTATCTGATCCAAATTGCAATACGCATCCGCAGTCTGTAGCTTACACCAAACCTATCTATCTGATCGACTCACTTGAGGCAGTTCAAAACCGTGCCATAAGGTTCATTCATTCTTCGTACTCATACAATACAAGTGTAACATCGCTCAAAAAGAATCGGCTATTTTAAGCCTTGACATTCGCCGCCGCATCTCTAGTCTCAGCCTTTTTCATAAGTTTTTTTCACAGCACGCTTCCGTCATCCCTACATCGCCCCACCGGCCCGCATATCTCACCGCACGTGTCATTCACTTCAAGTTGCCCGGCCGCGCGCATTAAGACGACCACCTTTTCCATGTCGTTCTTTGTTCGGACAGCAAAAGACTGGAATGACCTTCCCCATGATGTCGTCACCACTGAATGCTCATCGTCATATTTTGATCGATTATGTGTCCACTTTTCTAGATAAAAACTTGTGGCGACAAAAAATTATATGTTAACCCACCCCTTATGTAATACCCCCTCGAGGGGTTTTTAAGGAAAAAAAAGGTTATAAAGTTATGATAAAGTGAGTACGGTTGACAGGCGGGCTAGTTGGTACAAATTCATAATGGAATAATTGGAGGCGCAAACCAACGGGACACAAGAGAAGAGACAAACAAGCGCAGTTTGTCTCTTCTCTTGTGTCCCGTTGGTTTGCGCCTCTAATTATTCCATTATGAATGATAAAGTGAATTCATTGTTCTGGCTTCCTGAGAACATCATGTTCGATTGGCTATCACACTTGGTTTTTTTTTTGGTGGGAGATCCGTTTATTTTGACTCAGGATCGCGGCTCAAAGTGTGGGATAGTGCCAGAGTTGGTCTGTTTTGTCAAGCTTATATCCGCTGTAGTATATTACCTGCTATAGGATGTAACGACGTTTATAAGATCGATGGCGCGGACTATGATTCCGGCCACTGTGGCCGAGTTTCCACGTAGACGTAATTTAAAACACCCATGTGTGCGGTGTCCCCATTATGGCGTGCTTCAAAATTGCGGCGAACTTCTTTAATGCAAACTCTAATAATGTGAGAAGCAATTAATAGGAAGTGGTGTGGTAGAACGCATGCATAACTTTATTACGTTGTTATCAAAACAGATATATTCAATGTCACCCTAATGCTTGTATTAGGCGCGAAAATACGGTATGCTTGACACCAACTTTACTTTTTTTCAGACCTGAATACCTAAATTATTTCCGTATGTTTTGTCTTAATCCTTGTTTTTGATGGTGCCACCACGCCTGCGCCTTTTTTGTTGTTGTTGTTGTTGATGATCTTGGAGGCTTTCATACTGACGATAAAGGCCACACCAAAAACGGCAGAGGACGGCGCAAGAAAGTCCGAAAAGGCAGAATTAATATATTTAAGTGTAGTAGTTTGTACGTTCTACGGGAAGAAAGGCTTTTTTTTTTCTTAGCCTTAATCTCAGCTCACAAAATGGTTTGCCTGACGCTAACCCAGAGACAGCTTCTAACATCCCTCTTTCCCATAGGACGATTTCCTCTAGAAGAAAATAAAGAACGGTAAAAACAAAGAAAGAAAGCGTGTCCACGAAGCATTCTGGGTGTTTTCGTATATATTCCAAGGAAGCGTGGTGCCTTCGGTGACAGGCCAGGCCATATAAACTGAGCCTCCAGGGATCTGACTCGCTGATGGGCATGACAGGCGTGAACGGGTCATCCGTGCGAAGGAACGCTGGCCTATTGTTGCTGTTCATAATAGTAAACATGCACTCTCGCAATGACAGTGGTGCACGCGACATCTCTTATTCAGAATATAGTAAAGCGAAGTTTTTTTTTAATATTCTAGGCGAGTCTTTCCTGTCTTTCTCTAAGTTATCATGATATGGAAAAGAAGAGAAAGCGGTCGCCCGTAGCTGTCTATCATTTTCAATGAACGCCGAATGGAAAGCCTCAGTGATGAAAATCCTACAACGCTTTGCTCTCTCACTCTCTACCTCATTGCCCTTGCTTCCCTTTTCCCTTCACCCTCCTCCTCCTCGCCGCACTCGTTCCCAGCCTCGACACCCTTTCTCCTCATTCTCACTCGCTTTCCTTTGCCAGCTCTGCCATGCAAGGCTTTCCCTCTAGGGTATGTCTTCCTTATGCTATGCTTTCCATTTCGCTGTGCGCTTGCGACCTCTTCCGGCTTGGCTAAGCTGCGAGCGACATCCCTGCTGTTGACGGGCTGAGCTCGAATGCCACAGCTCTGCTTAAACTATTTTTGTGTGTGTGTCCAAAAGCGCGAGCACAGCAGCTTAGGTGATGTGCATATGTATGACCCTAGGCGCAAGAGTACGTTTTCGGCCCACCCTCCCTTTTTTTTTATGATCACTACTTTTCTGGAATGCCAGCGCTCGGTGAAATGGATGGATTTGTACGGGTGGTCTGCATTTGGTGCGGTGTGCTGGGCGTTCTTATTCCCTGGACATTCCTCCTTTCATCGTGCTTTGCGTTGTTCTCTTGATCGCTCGGGCCATGGTTTCTTCGGTTTGGTTGCAACGTGGCATCTGTTCTCACTGTTGTATTTTCACATATGTCTTGTGTCTCTTACGCACACGTATAAGTTTTTGTTTTGGTGCTCTGATCGTGTTAAAAAAGTTTGCATTTTTTTCTTTCACTTAGCTCGACAATGTTAACGGCTGATGGTTCATTTTTTTATGGCTTCTTTTTCTTGTCTTCTAAATTTTCTTTGACATTTAAACCCTTTGATAGGGGCTATTTACAGTGACGCCATCAAGAAGTAGACAATGCCAAGATTTCCTTTAAAAGAAGTGCAATACATGGTTTCACAATAGAAGTTACGGCGCGGAGTGTACTGCTGCAGTACTCATATGAGCTTACAGCCTTGAAAATTGTTCCGCCACCCTGTCGCATCAATGTGTGCGCGGGCGAGGAAAGTCACGTAGCGATGTACTTTTTCTTTCTTCAATAGGAATGACCTCTTTAAAGAAGGATGGCACGGGGATAAGAGTGTATGTTTAGGCCACGATCTTGGGCCACCATCGTAGTTATAGTTATTTATTTTTCAGCTACTGCTCTAAACAGATCGATGAAGCGTTATCGAGGAGCTATGACATGCGCATTTTTTTTTTCTTGCCATGCGGTTCGTCAACTGACTTTCAGTAAAATCCCTCTGCTCACATTTATAGCGGCCGATGCGGATATGAGAGCATATGTGTCGGGAAGAGGTACGAGCCGCTGCGGACAGCTAGCAGTGCGTCATCAGTCCCGTCTTTCATTAAATTAATTTACATTTTCGTCGATGAGGATGAGAATTCGAATGCCGTGTTTATGACCAGTTCTTCTTGAAAAACGAAAAAAGAGTCATGGGTGTGCTCTCTTTTTGAACTTCACATGGATTACTTCTATGAATTGAACCAGCCTGTTCCGAAAACCGCTTTAGCGCGCTTTTCTGGTGAGTGCTTTACCGCGGATGTCTGTCGATTCCGGCGACGAGACAGCGTTGCTAGCGTACATGGGGCAAATAATTTTCTTCGAGGAGTAGGTGATCCTGCAGTGTTAGAAGTGCAACAGAACGCTTTCGTTTAGCCTGAGTAAAGGTAACGAAAAATGGAAATAAAGCAGCAGCAATTCTTTCGGCGTTGGTTCCGGGGGACGTGTCGCTGAAGCATCAATCGCCAGAAAGGCGTCGCTTGACACTGGAAGGGAGAAAAAAAAAAGGGGGGGGGGGGGGAAGGCGTCCGCCACGAGGGTGTGTCCGTTTCCAGGACGTGTCTCTTAAGGTATGCGTCACTACGTCCTCTCCAATTAGAATAAACGTTATTTTGCGCAGAACGTTGAAGAAAAGGAGAACACGGACAACCGTTGGTAGAAAAGCTTGAAGTGCTACCTGAAGAGTAGTGACTGTCCAGAAGATTGTCTCCGCCCCGCTTCATTAGTCAAGCGCCCACTGCACGTTGCCCCTTTTCTGTGCGTTTGATTGTTTGTTTTGATAACGGCTCACGAATTAGCTGGGTGTTTCGCAAGTTGCTACACAAATCGAAAACGACCACGAAGAGCGATTGCACGAGGACGTCTTTGAAACAGACATTATGATTCAATTGACTTTCAGTTTCCTTTTTTTTTTTAACACAAGTTCAGGATACAAGTTCGTGCCCGGCGTCGAATTCGGGATGCAAAACAAGGAAGCCTTTCTTTACTAGTGACTTATTCCAGATGAGAAAGAAGTCTGAAGTTTGCATTATTTTCGTAAAATTATCGAGATTCAAATAATACGTAGGCGAAAGTCCCACTATTGAAAACCCTCGGTGATTATTTAAAAAAAAATGAAAGCACAGACATGCGTGGATGTCATGTGTCTCATTCACGTCGAAGTGGTTCTTGAAAGAGAAAAGAAGAGAAAAGTGAGCCCCGTTATTGTCTGCTTCATGAGCGACACCGCCACAGTAGCTCACAAGGGATGGGGGTGAGGAGGGATAAAAAGGATAGGAGTAAAGATGTGGGAAAGCCGAAGAAGGAGAAGAGAAGAAGAGACGTGTGGTGCTAAGCCACAGCGATCGAGGACAAACCGAGGGGATAGAAGAGATAGGAAAGATGGAGCACGGTCACTGGAGTCCGAGGACGGGGCGCACCTGCGAGAGCTCCTTTCGGCGTCGGTGGATGGCGTAGAACAAGTCCAGTAAATCAGAGCTGCACTGTCGTCGGAGGTGGAAGGTCGTCGGCGGCAGGAGATGACGTAGGGCGAGTCCAGTCGGCCAGAGCCACGCTGACGCGGGAGATCGCAAGCGCGCGGAGCGCACGACCGATCGGCCCGAAATCCAGCAAGCGAGTCCCATCTCATGCACGTGCATCACTGCAAATATCCTGCTCAACGGTGTTGGCTACGTTTGTGTACGGAACTTATTTACGCTAGCTGAGTCAACTTGTGACCAAAAGAGCTAGAGCAAGATACATTGTTCATTGGATCATTTGAGCCTTCTGCATAGTCACCGTGATTCGTCTTAACCTCAGTGTGCTGCGCATGACCCTGTGTTGAACGTACCACGATCTTCAACGGACGGCTCGGCTCGGCGCGTCTCGTTCCAGAAACAATGTGAAAAGTAGCACTTTCCTTGTGTGGAAATGAATGCAACCAAAAACTAATTGTACAGACATTTGGAATATGTGTTTCTATTATTTTTATATCAAAATGAGACATGACCGAAGCGCAAATAATTAAATACTTAATTACATGCCCATTACAATTTACGACTGAGGCTCACACCAAAGAACAAACTCCTTCATTTGCCTTACTGGGACGTAATACTGGGTGCCTTGCAATTACTCTGTGTAAATTTTTGTGAACAGTTCATCATAACTGGCGCCTGAAGGGGATATTACTTGGGGTCTATTTACCAGCAATCATTTTGGAACAGCCACACTTGTGTACCTCGATACCTACATTCATGGCCAAACAGGCGGCTTCCCCTTCATAACAAACTTTCGCATCGCTCATACATGCATCCTAATGATCGCCTGTTGGTGTCAACGTGTACGTTCTCAAGGCGCAAACAAGACTGGCTGACATGGGTTGGTGGAAGATGACAAGCAAATACTCCTTTTGTGTGTTTGGATACATCCGAGATCAATTCTGTACTGAAACTTTATTTTCTGTCAGTATGATCTGAACCCGTGAGCGCTATCCGGAGAAGATGGTGTTTCGCAATTGATTTTACGGTGCATACTTCGTCTTTATTCCAGTGTTAGTGATAAAATTTAGTCCCCACCTTATGTCGTTCGAGGCTTCCTTTAAAATATTTAGCTCGGTAAAGAAATGTATCTCGCTTATTTACTCTGCAGCCTAAAGTGTAGCGAAGAAATTCTAGTTTACTTCCTTCACAGTTTCAGATAGTAAAAAAAGTGCCGCCACATCCACGAAGTGAATGATGATGAGTGGGCGAAGCTCCGGAGGTAAACCTGGTAAACCATGAATCCTCTGTACATTTTGCCCACTCGATTTTATTACATCGCTCCCCCTAGCGTACGTCGCCGCACTAAATTGAACGATTGCCTTCAACCAATGACACGCGCCATATGTGACATCATTCCTATTTTATAAGATCTCGCGTCTTTCATCAACTACAAGTACCGCTTTCTAGTTTATATGTTCTTGCATCTTTTCATCATCAGCTACAAGTACCACCATCTAGTAAACACTACAAGAACTAAACGAGAGGTGGCTACATGGATGGATGCTATGAGCGTCCCCTTTACAACGGGGTGGTGACAAGTATGCCACCAGGCTCGACAAAAAAAAAAAGCTTTTTTTCTTTTTTGATGTTGGCCTAATGCCTCTACTTCGATAAATTCTATCTTAATGGAAAAAAAGGTAAATTTTCAGCTTAAGTTCTCTGCCATTTACGGCACACTGTCCATATTTTATTTTTCCAATATTTATTTTTGTCCTTTCTCTCTAATTTTCTGCCACCAATACTCTAACCGTCTCTTACTTATTTCAATCGCGGGTGTGTTCAGCTTTCCATTGTTGTCCCTAAAACCCAAGGCTTCCTGTAGGCTCGTGCCCAAACGTACACCTGGGTGGATATCTCCACATTCAATCAGAACATGCTCCGCCGTTTCCTTATCTTTCCCGCAGCATGTGCATTGTTCTTCTTTACTGAATCTTGCTTTATAACTACGCGTTCTAAGGCAACCCGATCTCGCTTCAAACAGTAAAGCGCTTCCCCTTGAATTATCGTAAAATGCCTCCCTCCTTATTTCATTTTTGCCCTTTCGGTAGTTACTCAAAGCCGGTTTTTTCTCCATAGCTGCCATCCAGTAAATCCTCTCCGCCTCCCTGACTTTTCCCTTAACGCTCTTTGTTGACATATGGCTTACAGTACCAGCCGTATATTTACTAGTGAGTCTTCTAGTTCTTTTTCTCCACTGTGTGTCCACGCTCTTCCTATACAAATAACGGAACACCTTCTCTGCCCATCTACTCTCCTTCATATTTCTTAGCCTTTCTTCGAACCTTATTTTGCTCTGCGCTTCCCTCGCCTCAAAACCTGCCCACCCCATATCGCCCTTTACAGCCTCGTTTGTCGTCTTCCCGTGAGCACCCAACGCGAGGCGTCCCACAGTCCTTTGATTTACATCCATTCCCGATTGCACCTCTGCCCTCATGCACACCACTGAGTTCCCAAAAGTAAACCCTGGAACCATTACACCCTTCCACAGACCTCGAAGCACCTCATACCTATTGTATCCCCACAACGCTCTGTGCTTCATTATTGCCGCATTCCTCTTTCCTTTTGCTGCCGAGGCTTTTTCCTGTACCTCCATGTATCTATCACTCTCATTTACCCATACTCCAAGGTACTTGTATTCGCTTACCCTCGGTATTTCTTGGCCTTGTATGGACACCGTCTGATCACAGGGATCATTGAATACCATCAATCCACACTTCGTTACACTGAATCCTAGTCCAAGAGCTTCACCTTCCCTTCCGCATATATTCGCCAGCTGCTGTATATCATCTCGACTGTCCGCAAATAAGACAATATCGTCCGCATAAAATAAACCTGGAAGCTTCTGCTCAATCATCATGCCGCCCTGTTTGTGAGACAGATTAAAACCAATGTTGCTACCTTCTAGCGCTTTTTCCATACTCACCATGTACAGCATGAATAACAGCGGGGACAAAGGACATCCCTGTCTCAGACCCTTGCTAACCTCAACGTTCTCTTTGCTACGCATTCCTTCCCACTCTATGCAAACTGTATTTTCTCGGTATATCTCCCTCAAAAGCTGTATACAGTCGTCGCCCATGCCCATTCCTTTCAATATATCCCACAAAATTTCCTGATTAACGTTGTCGTATGCCCCAGTGATGTCTAGAAAAGCCACGTACAAGGGAATATTCTCTATTTTAGATATTTCTATACACTGAGTGAGAACAAACAGGTTATCGTCTAACCGCCTGTCGACTCGAAATCCGTTCTGAAGTTCTCCCAAAATATCGTTATGTTCGGCCCATGTTTCTATTTTCATTTTTACTGCTTGCATCGCCAACCTGTATAGTACCGATGTAATGGTTAGTGGTCTATACGAGCGAATCTTGTCCTTTTCTCCCTTGCCTTTATAGATTAAGTTCATTCTACTTTGTCGCCAACTGTCCGGTATTTGTCCGTCCTTTAAGCTTTTTTCTACTGCTTTTAACAATGCTTCTTTAGTGTTATGTCCTAGTTCGTTAATGAGGCTAACGGGAATCCCATCTAAACCCGCGGCAGTGCGCTTTGGAATTTTTCCTTCGGCCTTTTTCCAGTTGAAATTATCAAGTACTAGCTCTTCCTCTGTTGCTTTCTCCGCCACACTTTTACTCACCGGGGAGATCCCCTGGACGCTCTTTTGAAACGAATCGGCTGTTACCTTTTGGATGTAACCTAGCGCTTCGTACCCTTCCAATTGATTTCCTCCTTCATCTAGAATATGTTGTTGCGTTGTGACAGACTTCCTACCTAGCGCCTTTATGTGGCTCCAAAAAATCCTAGGCGCGGCCTCCTTTTTTTCGTGTATCTCTGTCATCCAGCGTTCACTTTCACCTTTAATTTTTGCCTCTACCAATTTCTGTACAAGGGATTTTTTCTCTAAATATATTTCCCGTATTTTTTTTACTTCGTCCTGCGGCCGCTTCTCCTTTTTTGCCTTTCTATGCTCCCGTGATGCTTCGCGTCGCTTCTCGATCGCCTCCCGGATTTCCCTGTTCCACCAACTTTTTGGCTTCCTTTTTCCTTTCCAGCAAACAGTTTTCTTCTCTTTCCCTATCTCCTTCGTCATTAGATGTAACAGCTCACTATACTCCCAGTCCTTGCCTGGTATTTCGCCTACTTCTTCCTCGACTCTTGCGGCTATATTTATTATTTGTTTGTCATTTAAATACGAGCTGCCAGACTTTGATTCCATGCTCATATTTTCAGTTTCGTATCCCATTTGTAATGTTATTCGTTTATGATCACTACCCAAGCTGTTAATGCCTTCCTCGTCTATCCTCATTTCTGTCAGTTTGTGGTAAATTCCTTCAGTCATGAGACAATAATCAATACTTGATTGCTTGTTTCCGACTTCCCATGTGATCTGACCGTCACATTTAGGCCCCGTGTTAACTATCTCCAGACTATGTTGCTCGCAAAGATCTAGTAATAACTTCCCATTGGTGTCTGAATATCCGTCAAGGTCATGTATGTGGGCATTCATGTCCCCTAGAAGGATGATTTCGGCCCCATTACCAAATTCCTTAATATCCGCACTCATGCAATCCACTATCTCCTGGTTCTTTTCTCTGCAGTTATTCCCCGTCCACAAGTAGGCTACCCCTAGCCACGTTTCCTTTCCACCTACTGTGCCCAGAACCCAGAGGTGCTCTGAACACGTCTGTTTCACTCTAACCCATTTGGCTCCGCGATGAATTAGCATTCCTACACCCCCACCTTTCCTTTCCGATATGGTCCTGTTACACCCTTCCCAAACATAATTTTCAATATGTGGTGGCTCTTCCAAGTCTCTAAGGTGTGTTTCTGTAACCGCATACACGCCTATCTGTTCTTTGTTTAACTGCTCCTCAATCTCTAACCATTTTGCCTTCTTTCTGCCACCCTGCATGTTTATGTAACTAATTGCAACACGCGCCTTTTTCCTTTTTCTTTTACCTTTTTTCTGGTTTTTCGCAATTCTACTTGTCAAAGCGTCCTTCTGGTTGTTTTCCCTGTTACGAGCTACCCCGGACTCCGAAGGGCCCGTGAGCCCCCCAAAAAAGCTACTGCGCGTCCTGCCAGTCGCCAGCCCACCTCGTGTCCAAGCCTCTTATCGAAATGAATCTTGTCTCTTTGGAATCCACCCCACCTGTGCACTTCCCTGTTTAAATCCACTACCTCGAAACCCTTCTCTCGACTAATTTGCCATATCTCTTTGTTTGCGTCGACAACCGCTCTTTGTAGGTTGACGTTGCGTACTGGTACTTCCGGTACTGTGCATACTACAATTTGCACCTGGGGGGACACGGCGCGCATGTCATTCACCCCTTTCGCCAAGGTCGTCGCTAGTCCTGACGATTCTTTTTTCAGGACGTCATTTAGCCCTCCCGCAATTACAACGAGGTTACGATTGTTAGCTTTAGCTGCGAGTTGTTCACCCGCTTGACTCATTACTGTCCCCAGCGTTTGTCCTGGGAACGTCCCTATCGCAACTCTCTTGTCGCCTTTCACCCTTTCTTTGATTGCCGCTGCGCATCGGACTAAATTTGAGTCACCGGCGATGATGACCTGTTCAGACATTCCTTCTGAAACCTGCACCTGGCTGCTGACTAGGTGACTAGCGTGAGTCACGGCTGCTGGTTTGCTCCCTCCCTCCCTCAAAACTACTTCCCGGTAGCTGGGCCCTGTGGCCAATGTATCTGCCTTTGTCATGCCTGTTTCCTTCATCTCTCCCGCACGGGGGGTCGTCGCCATAATGCTTCCGCCGTCACCTGCGTCTTCGTTCCCTTTCACGACCTTCGATAGGCCCTTCTCGGCTGACCGGAGCCTTCCTTCCATGGCTGACGTTTTCTCTCGCTCCTTCGCCAATGCATTCTCCAGCTCTGCGATTTTCTCCATGAGCCCACTCTGGACCGCCATCATATTTTTCATTTTCTCCTCGAACTCGCACTGTCTACACTTGGCGTCATCTTCTGCTTTCTCCTCCGCACTAACTTCCACCTTCCAACCTACCCCGCACTCTGAACACTTTACGGTCTTTTTGACCATGGCTAGCTCAGTTTACCGATGCCCACGTGTTAGAAAACTGTACTAAAATACACTGGTCTAAGCCAAAAAGAACCACAATAATAAATAAATACGCTACACTTCACAGCACCTGCGCATGCACGTGGTCGGTCTACGCGCAGACCTCAGCCACGTGGTGGCTGGAGAAAAAAGACACAGTACAAAATACTAAAAAAAACGTACACCGTAATAGACCTAATCAAGCTTTACGCTAGCGCCTTACGTTCTCATAACGCTACAGACAGAGGCAAGCTGGAAACATGCAAAAACACTTATCTGTAGCTGTCATTCCGGAGCTCTCCAAAAACACGTCCGACCTCTACCACACTCTCCGGACCACCTACATACAGGAGACGGTACCGCCATCTACATACAGGAGACGGTACCGCCATCTAGTGAACACTGCAAGAACTAAACTAGAGGTGGCTACATACAGGGGACGGTACCGCCATCTAGTGAACACTGCAAGAACTAAACTAGAGGTGGCTACATACAGGGGACGCACAGCCCACGCCCTAAGGAGCTTCGCCCCTAAAAAGCATGTGGTTAGCATGCGGCTTGCTGCTACCGAGGTCGAGCTCGCGTAGAAACAACGCTCGGGAAAACGCGTGCTAATGGCGACGGTGACAGTAAGGTATATCTACATCGTATACACGTGATATACGTATATATCCAGCGAGAAAAGCATGCGCCCCCTTACCTCGTCGCATAGCATGGAAGACGGTTTCAACTGGGAAACCCAATGCCCGAAGGATGCCGGGAAACTCCAGCTGTGAACCTTTCTCTCTCGATCTCTTTGCTTCTCCAAACGGCTCTCCCTAAGTCCACCACGAAACAGACAAACTCTCCGAAGCAGACAGGAAATTAAAAGCCCGAAAAGGCGCGCAAAATGTATTGTATTGTCGGCTGCTAACGAGGCGTAAAGCTCGGCTTTCTGTAGTGTTCCACCATTCGGCCGTATATTCCTGCTGGTCCATTGCAAGACAGACGAAGCGCGGGTTGATGATATTGGGGTGGATTATTGCACCAGTTTCTAAGATAGTCGATTCCCTGGGGCGTACGGCACGGAGGAAGCGACAGACGGACAAACACGACGGGCATAGCGGTCAACCTGGTACACGCAGAAGGTTTGCTACCCTGTATACGCACAGGGGGGGGGGGAGCGTACTCCAAAAAGGTTTGTGCTCAGTTCATGTATCCCTCCCCCCCCCCACCCCTTTCTTTTTACTTATTTGTCGCCTAGCGGCTGGTTTCATTTCAGGCCCAGTCCATCTGACGTTTCGTAGTTCGCTGTCACACTCTGTGGTTTTCCAGCGAAAAGCTGAACCGCTGCGCCTTTCAGTAAGCGTTCCATTCGAGACTTGTCGCTTAAACCATCGCTGTTTTGACGGTGCGAGTCGGCACGCGAAGCTTCTAGGTCCTCTTCGTCGCTCCCAATAACACCAGCACATTCGCTCTCGGACACATAAACAGTCGCAGTGCCACTGCGATGAGCGACAACAGGGCAAAAAAAAATCGCAAGTGCGGGAAAGAACAGTGCGGAAAGAAAAGTATAGGGCTAGACAAGACAGGCGCTCTTTGCAACCTGTTCTTTCCGTGCTCTTTCTTTTTTTTTTCTTTGCTCAACAACTCGACGATAATACACTAAATGGTCCAACAGTGAACTGTTCAGAACACCGCAGTTCAGAGAAATAAAGAACGTACATGTAGACACAAGGAGCCACAGGACGGGGAACAACTCCCGAGAAATGTTACAGCGGACACATTCGCAGCGGCTACAGGCTATAGTGTTTAACGTATTAGCTCCTAACTATAAGTAGTTCGAATAGGGTGATGGGGAAAAGCAACTCATTCAGACCGGAAGTGTATCCAACAAGGTAGGCTTTGGAACTTGGAAAACAAACAAACAAGACCAGTGCTGAACAGTCACGGCATGTGTTTACACTACACACACCGGGTCTTCGTCTTATGTTGCACCTTTTTTCACCGTCAGGCACGTTTAGCGCTTCTTCCTCTTTCTTAATCTTCTTTTATAAAAGGTCTTCTACTTTTCTGTATTCCTTTAATCGCCGATACGTGCTATACTTGAAGGGCCGCACAATACATCGACTCTTCTTTTCTACTACCTCGCTGTTCCTATACTCTTTCTTTCTCGACAGTTGTTTGTACTAATACTATTTTGTCTTGATTTATTTGTTTACCACTTCCTATTTCTTCATCTTCTTTTTCTTCTTTCAGTTTCTTTTTTAAACAAGAATTTTTATATCCAACGTGTGTCAGTACTCTTTCTTTCCTTCCTTCGTTCTTTTCTTTTTTCTGTCTTTCTTTTGTTGATTCTCTCTCACCCTTTCTTTCAACTTCTATTCTTCCCACTTTCTTCTTTCCTTTCTTTCTTCCTTCATTTCATCCTTTCTCCTTTTCTCTTTCTGTCAGTCATTCTTCGCTGCCATCTTTTTTTTTATGTATCGCGTTCGACACAGCGCCCGTCTCATTGTCCGAGTGCAGTACCACAGCTGCGTTAGCATGCGGCTCTGTTTTTTTTTTTTTCAGCTGCAGTCGGCCCGACTCGCGAGTGCCTCGACCACTCGTCTTGTCCGACGTTCGAGGACGACGAGACAAGCCGAAGACGACGTGCACGATCATCGCGACCAGCAGCAGCTCCTATACCGCCCACGTAACTTGAGCAGAAATATCCGCGGTACCTTCTATTCGAGATACGCGTAATAGAATTCCACCCCGGCCGTTCTTTCATATTTTTTTTCTTTTTTTAGCGAGGATTTATCAACAAACGAATTCGTCCGGATCCGTTGTTCGTTGTGTGTATATAACCACTCGAAACCTGAGCGCTTTTGGAGTTAATTGGACTTGGGAGTGCGCGTGACAGTCGGACGTGCCGTTTGATTCCTTCCGTTCCGGCCCGCACGCTTCGGCGCCGTGTGGAATCGGACATTGATTGCGTCGGAAGGCCACGTTGCGAAACGACATTCTTAAAACCCGGGCTGTAAAATGAGCGACACTTCCATTCGATCCGCGAGCCGCTCCTGCGCACGACACGTCGCCTAGTTGGCGCCGAAGCAGGGCGAGGAGGGAGAAGCGCGCTGACACGCGTATTATCTAGGAGAGAGAAAAATACACATATATATGTGTGGTAATTTTTGCGACAAGTCCTGCCTCCTTTTGAAGAGATATATGACTCCCTTTATCGAGGCATATTAACTCTCTAAGAGAGTATAATGACTCCTCAAAATGAGTTAATATGTCCATTTAAAGATAGTCATATGAGTGGCAAGTCAGAACTCGCAAAAGAAAAGTCAAATGGAGTTGGTTTTTTTTTCTTTTTAGTGCTGTATTATGGCAGCAGCGGAGCGACGTTTCTACCCGATGTGTCAGATCTTTCCGGATGGAGCGAAGCGTCGGGAGACGTATAGGGTTTCGCGCGTAATAAATAATGTGAGCGTGAAATCGTAAGGAATGAAACTGATTAAGGAGACGTTTCCGAAAGACAGCCGGGCGAAACCAAATGAATAACTCAGGAGAAACAATAGGCGGCTGAAGCCTGTGCGCATCGCTGTCAGCTCTCGATTCCCGAATCGGCTTTGTTGTCAACTCCGCAAGGTTCTTACCAATCGTTCAAGACGTGAGCTGTCTACCTTCAGTTGTCTCTGAATGACTTAATGTACTGTTGATTCTTTTCTTCGGTTCTTCGTGTTTCAAATTACGCGCCTTACATTATTTCTTTACGCCTGTATATCTTCGGTTATCTCTGGTATTTATAGTCCACTTTTATTTGGCGTGTACAAATGTACACCTAAATGGGTTTGTATTTCTTCGTGATGTCTGTGTTAGGTAGTATAATTAACTTATAGCTCTCCTTCTTTCTCTCTATTTTTTTTTAGTTCCCGTGTCAATGTAGTCTATACCCGATGATTTTAAGCGACATTTAAGATACACTAAAGAAACAAATAAATTGCCTTTTGCGTCGTCCTGTGGCACATTGTAATGGAATCTGCTGCTGAAGAAAAGAAAACGCGTTGGGAAGGTTTGCAAGTGCTTTTATAAGGGCGAACGTGTGGCATCAAAGGAATATGGGGACGCTAAACGCTATAATTGTAGTTCCACGTTCATTGCGCGCAATGAAGAGATTTGTGTCTTAACCATTTTGATAATTTATCAACGTGCTGCACCACACTAAAGCAACCAAAAAGAGAAAGAGAGGAAGGAATAGCGTAAGCCATTCTAACTCGATAGCTCATTAAGATTGCTCTTTTGCTTCCTCTCTGCACGTACAAAGTGTACACCGCATAACATTTTTCGTCTAAAAAGTGTTCTTAAAACGTGACGTATACATTAATGAACAAAGAACCAACTGCAGTTACTTTGTTTTTTTTTAGTGCGTTCGCTTACGAAGCCAGCGTGCCAACAGGAAGAAACTTAGTCGAAAAGCAAATTTCTCTTTCCCTTCCACTTGACTTCATGATTAGGGGTGAATAAGTAATCACAGTGAGCGACGAACTTTTTTATGCTTTTCTTTACATGCATGCGATGACCCGGTCTAAAAGCTGCGCTTTATAGTATTTCTCGGTGTCATCGACATTCTTCAGTAACTTTTTTTTTCTTTCTGTCATATTTATCTTAGCTTCGATGAAATATTTGCAAACGCTGCATCTTCTTGCGCTGTCGAAGATGAACGCTTACACCGAGGATATTAGAAGTTACTGAGCATTGTGTGTTGACGTTGGCAAAAGTGTGTGTGTGTGTGTGTGTGTGTGTGTGTGTGTGTGTGTGTGTGTGTGTGTGTGTGTGTGTGTGTGTGTGTGTGTGTGTGTGTGTGTGTGTGTGTGTGTGTGTGTGTGTGTGTGTGTGTGTGTGTGTGTGTGTGTGTGTGTGAGAGAGAGAGAGAGAGAAACAGAGAGCCTCTATCGCTGTGCAATTAGAAAGCGAACCGCGCTCTCTCTCAGGACAATGTGTAAACGGCGGAAGCACTTTTCATTCCCTATTTTCCTCCATTCTATAAACGGCGCCTTTTTGTCTCGCGCTTCGTGTGCACTCAACATCAATTCCTGGCTCCACTGCAAAGGCAACAATACGAGCGAGTCATCGCGACTTGCCAGCACGCTTAAACAGGATGCGCTCTGGGCCTTCTGTTCACAGTGCTTGAGCTGTCTAGACAGGCCGTAAAATAAAGAAAGCGCATCACATCTGCAAGTGTCGATATGTAGCTATAGCTGCAAGTATAAATAGTACTACGGTGGGCGCCTCTTTTCTGTTTGCTTAAGTATCTTCATTATATATATATATATATATATATATATATATATATATATATATATATATATATATATATATAACTTCTTTTTTTATCAGTATATGTACGAACCATGCAGCCTAATTCAAGACGCTAATGTATTCCCTGGCCTCTGCCATGCAGTGGGGCCTGTCTAGGCCCCACTGCCAGCCAAAGGCGTCTCCCATGACCCACCAATCAACCAGGTCTTGCGCTTTCTGTTGCTACATTGTCCCTGCCAACTATTTAATCTCATTGACCCACCTTACTTTCTGTCTCCTCGTCGTGTGTTTGCCTTTTCTCTGAATCCATTCAGTTACCCTTCTCTTAAGGACCAGTGGTTATCCTGCCTACGTGCCCGGCCCATGTCAATTTCTTCTTCTTTATTTTAACTTATATCCTTAACCCCGGTTTGTTCCCTGACCCACTCTGCTGTTTTCTTGTCTCTTAAGGTTACACCTATCATTTTCCTTTCCATTGCTCGCTGCGTAGTCCTCAATTTCAACTGAACCCTTTTTGTAAGTCTCCAGGTTTCTGCTCCGTAGGTAAGTACCGACAAGATGCAGCTGTTAGATACCTTACTCTTGAGGGTTAATAGCAGATTAACATTCGTGATTTCAGAATGCTTGCCGAACGTGATCTACGTCATCCTCCTTCTTCTATGTTATTTCATTTTCATGGTTCACCTCCGCGGTTACAACCTCTCCTAAGTAGACATAATCCTATACAAACCGAATGTTCGTGAAACGCCAATTGTGGTTGCAGTGCTGGCAATACAATTTTACAAACATCACATTCTATTATTCAGCCGTCACGGTGGGTTAACGTCAATTATAGTTAGGTGCCAGGCGCTGAAGTTAATTTATATATCAGTGTCCTCGCGAGCACCGGCGCTTCACATCAGATTATCGAGCCGGGTATACTCGTGTTCCTGTTCGCATCGTTGCGCAAGTGCAAAGAACTGGTTATATAAACATTCGCAACTCTTTAACATATGTCTGTGCGTGCAATATTTGTACATATATATGGCGTGATTTCATAACGCATCGCTCAATAAAAAAACTTGCAACACTGTCACCTTCCCTCCGCATGCTTCGCATAACGCCGATTCCCAACGTACGTTAGATTTTTTTTGTGTGTGTGTGTGTGAGGTATCCTATGCGGTGACTATGAGTTTAAACATTGCCGTGGAACAAAAGCCCCATATTTCATGATCGTCGTCCAGATGTTAGTGATCGTAGGGAGTTGCATCGTTATGCATCGCAAAATTCTACATTAAATACGCTTCGCAAGTGAATTAAATCCCCTTTGGAAATATCGTGGTTTTGGGACGCCATACCCCGGGGGTTATTATTATTATTATTATTATTATTATTATTATTATTATTATTATTATTATTATTATTATTATTATTATTATTATTATTATTATTATTATTATTATTATTATTATTATTATTATTAGATGACATTTCGTTCAGTCCGTCGGCCCCATATTGCTCCTCGAAGACTGCGGCTCCGGTAGCTGAGATGAGTCTGAGAACCCTGTTATGTAATAATAGGCCGGTGCGCACACCAGAAATTATAGAGTATTATTCGAGGTCCTGCGCGAACAGATATATAGCTTGTCTGTCCGAGGGATGCATTGCTGTCGTCGCACTAGAGAGCATTCAACGTTGACAAAAACGATGCTTGGATCGAATCGCCGCTATAATTGGACACTGCGGCGTTATCACTTCGTATACAAAACTTGCAGAGCAAGCTGTGAGGGGAGCTGTCAAATAACAAGGAGTAGATATAAGGCAGCGTATTCTGCGCTCCAATAAAATAAAGTTTTCCGGATGAACTGCGCAGTTACCCTGAAAAGGGCTCTTTGCTCCTCCAATAGACGAAATGTGCGCAAAAGATTGCACACGGCACGACAAGGAGGCGAACTTTCTTCCTTGTGGAGCAAAGCGCCCGCTTTTCGGAGTAACTGCAGGAATGGTCGCGCCGTGTAAAAACGACCCATCGGTACCTACACAAGCCTGTTTCCTCTCAGACGGTGCCGCAGCGTGGTGTGGTGTACTGGTTAGTGTACGCGCATGCTGACTTAGTGGTTGTGAGCTCGAATTTCATGTGTTTGCTGCAAATTTTCTGAAATTGATTTCTGAATGTGATGCTTGCACAACCATTGTACACCTGATCGAATACCTGCACGCACTTCGAAAGACAGGTTAAGTCAACCAAAACTTGATTTTTCTTCAGCGCAAATAATTGTTGCTCCTTTATGGAGTAACCATGAGAGCGCTGCTACTCCTTCGCAGTTACCCCCAAAATGGTGCAATGTGTGTGGCAGATTAGTTACTCCTCTAAAGGAGCAACCTCAATATCCCTTTTCCTTCTTTACTTCTTAGAGTGTGGGCAAAGAGAAAAAACGAGTTCGGCGCCACTTTCGGGTCTGGATATATATAAATGTGCCGTGCAAATCGTATACTACGGTGCTATCAGCGTCGACAAGGATGCGTCGTGCAGAGCTCGATCGTCTGGCCTCTCGCGTTTAGCGCCTGCAGGGGGTCTCATGCTGCCACCGGCTCTCCATCGATTTCGTGCCCCTTGGGAAGGACTTGCGCCCAGGAAAGGCCCGTCGTGAAGCACACGCCAACAGCCGCCCGACAGCGCCTCTACGTTATTCCGTCTTCTGCCTCCCTTATTTTTTTCTCGCCTCTCTCAGGTGCGTCGATTGCTGCAGACGCACCACGGAGCATGTTGTGCGAGGAACCGTCGATCCCGCTGTTACTCTTGGGTCGAACGAACACAGAGCGCGCGGTGAAGAGGCGGGCGCAACTCTGGAGAAGCGTTCGTGCGCATAAATTCCTGTGCGCGGCAGACAGCACGCTATTGCATCCACAGCGAGCTCAAGGGCAGTCGCTCTTGACACCTCATTTAAGCGACAAGAGCTTGATTTGGGCGAGCTGGCCCATGTTGATGGCGCGCATGCGCACGGGTCTTGCACCGTGTATTTTGAAAGCGGCCGAAGCACCTTCATTGCATTCAGTTGAGAGACAGTATGAACAGGTTCGGCCTGGCCTACCACCACCACCACCAGCACGGCCAGAAAATTCGAATCTCCAACAAAATCACGCACACTCAAAGTCGCACGTCCGAAGTGTGGTAGCTTGGGCTAGTATTTATGACATTACGATAGTTATAGCGCGAGAACAGAACGACGACAAAGAGACAAGAAGGACACGAAGGACACGTCGAACAGAACGACGACAAAGAGACAAGAAGGACACGAAGGACACGTCCTTCTTGTCTTCTTGTCTTCGTGTCCTTCTTGTCTCTTTTTCGTCGTTCTGTTCTCGCGCTATAACTATCACACGTCTGAGTCATCATAATACTATCAGTCTTTAATCGCCGGTTGAAGTCCGTTGTCTTCAAGAAGCTGAGGACTCCCTCATCCTTGTCCCAGCGTATGGTAGAGCACACCGGTCGTTCTACACTGGTTAACGTCGCTTTCTTTCCTTTCCCTCCTGTTCTTTTTCTTCCCAACAAAATCAAGGACACAGCTACGGCGTTAAATATCCCTACAAAGGTACACCCTCCCCTCAATGTATGTATAAATAACCTGGCGCAGCGCGGCGAATTCAACCATGATTTTCTTAATTTTCTGTCGATCCTTCGCATATGTGGAGGGCTGCGTTTCCATTCATTTCGGCGTGTTAGTTTAAAGGTCACTGAACATCCACTTTCTAGTACATAATCGCTACTGTAGCTACACTGCCATGACGTGTTTTGTTAGATTAAATGTTTCCTGTACGTAAATGTGCATGGCGTGCTTTTAGGAGGCGATCGCCAGCCGTTTATCCCCTTTAGTTCTTTTAATTTTTTTTCTGTGTCTTTGCATGGGTGTCAGCACGATGAGTTACCAACAACGAGTAAGCGCCTACGGGTGCCGTGCGTGACGAGCATTGCATGTGATTTCCCCGGCATAAAATGGGCCATCGTTTCGCTCGTCGGAAGCAGCGACTGTCAGAACACGGTGCCAGGCCATTATCGCTTCCGATTCAGAGTATACTATTCTGCATCCGACGGCATTTCCGCGGCGACTCTTTCTTAGACGCCCACACATACAGACCACTTGCAGAGACAGAGAGAGAGAGAGTAAATGAAAGAGCGTGTTTCTATAGCTGTCACCTCTACCTGTCGACGCCTCTTATTTACGGTCCAATACTTCGTACTAACAGAAGGCGTCATGCAGTCATATGTCGCTTTGTTCATCTCATACTTTGACGGAGGCGTCAAGCTTTGGAGATGGGGTGATCTTCTTAGGATACCGAAGTTACTGCAGCGTGAGGCCGCCCCATACTCGGACGTGCACTCCTGATCATACTTATGTTACTCACAGGTTGTGCAGGGTCTCATGTGCATGTTATTGGCCTCGAGGACATACCGTGGCGGCACCTACGCGATGACGTCACTCATAGGATGCCGGGTTGATTTTGTGTGCTACACCGCCTTTCCTGCACCTTTGCTCTGGACGCCGTGCGTGCTTCCCTTTGTTTTGAAGCTCAGTGCTTAAAGAAGCGGTAAGACCTGACAATATACGGGCAAGCAAACTACGAATAAGTGGCACTCTGGCACTCTCGTGTCTCATTTGCATCGTAAAATCGCGACTAAGAACCGGTGCAGCCATGTGGGAGCAAAGCTACCGTATTCCACAACTACGCATCCTATCTGTGACGTCAAAACTGTCGCAGCACTGGCCTCTCTAGGGGAGGCCCTCGCGGCAAATATGAAATTGCAAGAGGACGTAGTCGACCTTTTTTTTTTACGTCGCTAACGCACTTGTCCTTGTGCTTTTTTGTGCGCTAGAAAACTACAGTATGATGCGGCAATGGAATCGATCTTCTCAGCGCTCACAATTCTCGCCACCCGCGCGTCCGATAAAGTATAGATGCACGTATATAGATAGCGTCGAGTGAATGCGACGCCCAGTCCAATCCCGTGTAACAAAGAAGAAACGCTCGGGTGAATTTCCGAGACGCGAAATTTCCAACCCGATGCACTCATGTTGGGCACAGCATAGGCGCCATTGGTCAGTGCTGGCCGCCCACTCCGACGAGTGGCTGGCCGCCGCTTTCCAGCGGCCTCAGTTCTCGCCAGGACGCTATATATTACATCGCGCGTGTGCTGGCCGAGTCTGGCTCGAACGGCCTCGCATTAATGAAGCTCCCTCTCCCCCCCCCTTTTTTTTTCTTTGTTTCCAGGGCCGTCGTCATTCTTGCAGAGAGCGGCAATATCCTTCGTTCGCTTTGCTTGTCGTCCCTTCCCGCACGCACACTCTCCACCAGGTTACCTTTGTTTTTTGAACGACAACTGTGCATGGCGCGAAGTGTTAATTAATAAATGTAAAGCATATACGTATAACATTAAGTATGACCTGAAAGCCTAAGGGCTTAGCAAAATTATTTATTTATTTATTTATTTATTTATTTATTTATTTATTTATTTATTTATGTAGCTTCCACTGCTAAAGCTAAACTACCTCGGACTCCTGCGCTGTGCAATATGATAATATTACAAAATAAATCATTAACAAACAGCATGACAGTCGGTATAGCTCGTATACTTCACTCTTGTTCTTTTACTGCAGTTTGTCCAAGAATTTGGTTGAAGTTTTTGTTTGTAATCTCCTCGCATTACATGGGGGGGGGGGACTCCACAAAATTCATTCTATCATGAGAGCAGACACGACTGCGCTGCGCGCATAGATGCATGTTTTATGGTGCACGAAAAAAAAATCATAAGCTCCGTGTGACGCTGCAGCTGCGGTTGTAACAAACTCTACCAGTAAGAGCAACAGCGCCATACAGATCATACTAAAAGCGACGCGACACCCAACGACAACACTGGCTGCACTGATGCTTGGAATTGACCTCTTTCATTTTTGTGTGCTGCCCCCTGCCGCTTGAGAAGGGTTTCGCTAGTGGCTGGGCAACCGGTATTGTCAGAAGCAAGGCCTCCGCGAGATGGGGATGTTTCGCGACTTTTTGTCAGGGGAAGGGTGCATGTGCCCTGGAATTGTGGAAACGTATCTTAATCTCCGAGGCCTTGCTTCTGGCAATACCAGTTGTCCCGGCCCCTAGCGAAACCCTTCCAAAACGGCAGAGGGCAGCACAGAAAAATAAAAAAGGTGGATCCAAGCACCAACTATAACCCAACACTGAGAGCCAGGCTTTTGACTCGCATGACGTTTTAGATGCGGAGCATCTAATACTCGAGGCTTGTAGTGCGGCGCCGTCCGCAAGCTTCCTCCTCCTTCTTCCACCATCTGTGCATCCCTTCCTCCTCTACACACCGCGTGCGCTTCTCCTCTTCACGAACATTCGCTAGCTGTATAATGTAGTGCGCATGCGCCGTCACGCTTCGAGAACATCGGCAGCTGACGCGCGCGCATGCGCCGTTGCGCTTCTCCCCCTTCTCGAACATTTGACAGCTGACGCGCGCATGCACCGTCACCCACCATCTGTGCCGCGCGCGCTTCTCCCCTTCGAGAACATTCTACAATTCTCCTGATTCTCCAGTGGACGCGCACGCGCCGTCGCGCTTCGAGAACATTCAACAGCTGACAGTGCATGCGCCGTCGCGCTGTATATATACTCAAGGTCGGCGCTCGCTCGCTCAGTTGCCGCTCGTCGGTTGGTTTGTACGGCGCGTCGACGTCCAAGGTCGCAGTGAAATGAATTCCAACGAATCCACAAACACAATGATCGACGTCCCTTCGACCAGCGCCGCCCTTTCGCATACGTGTGTACGTGTTCACTCATTTAACACCCCCTCCTACAACCACGTTAACCAATTTAGCCATCGACCCAAGTAAGTCGCAATTTAACACCCCATTTCACAACCACGTTAACCAATTTAGCTATCGACCCAAGTAAGTCGCACTTTAACACCCCGTTAACCAATTATATGCTCCGCATCCTCCTCAGTGTTCCCCCGAGGGAAGCTGCGGGCAATTTTTTTTTGAGTAGTACCAAGCTCTGAGAAAAACTCCTGTTTTGCACTCGTTAAAACCACGATGTGATTATGAGGTACGCAGTATTGCATGCCTCCAGACCTTTTTATGTGACTAAATTGTGGGTAAATCTAAATACATGGGTGTCTATTGCATCTTGCCCCCATCAAAGCGCCGGGTATCGAACACGCGTCCTTGAGATTTGTACAGCGCGGCACCTTATTCACCAAGCAACCACTGCGGGGTGTAATGTCCTTTCAGCTATTAGGACAAATTATCTCGAGCATATCTGTCTGTGTACCATTCCATGGATGATGAAGCTTCACACAAATGTTCACTTCGGTTAGCGAGGAAAAGAACGCAACTCAATTCAAACTAAGTATTCATGCCGATGCTTTACCTCATTTATTATTTTACTTTATATGCAGGCTGATTTAAGATCGCTAATCGTTCTCTTTCAACGTGCACACAAAAGTGTATATATATATATATATATATATATATATATATATATATATATATATATATATATATATATATATATATATATAGTTGCGATTGTTACTCTTCCGAACAACAACCACAACGATGTTCCGAAGTCACAATCACTGCCATCCAATGCCTCTGCCACACCTGTGTCCGCTACAATAAGCAATGACTTAACACCTGATCAAACTGAAGATTTGCTCGCCCTGTTAAATAGACACCGTTCTCTATTTGACGTGAACTCGCCCGCCCTCAGCATGACTACCACCGCTACTCACAGCATCCAGACTGACGGCTCTCGTATTGTACATCGGCGTCCATATCGCGTGTCTCAGGCAGAACGTAAGATCATCGAGGAAAACGTCTCGGACATGCTACGACGCAACATCATACGTCCTTCCTCGTGTCTCTGGTTATCCCCAGTTGTTCTCGTTCAAAAGAAAGACAGGACAGTGCGTCTCTGCATCGATTACCGTGCACTAAACAAAATAACACGCAAGGATGTTTTTCCTCTCCCTCGGATCGACGATCCACTGGATTCATTACAGGGCGCAGAGTATTTTTCTAGCCTCGACCTTAGGTCAGGCTACTGGCGGATACCAAGGTCGGAGTCCGATAAAGAGAAGACTGCCTTTTCAACGCCACATGGGTTGTACGAGTTTAATGTGACGCCTTTGGACTCTGTAATGCGCCCGCCACCTTCGAACGCATGATAGACGGCGTATTGCGTGGTTTGAAATGGAAAACATGTCTGTGCTATCTCGATGACATAGTAGTGTTTTCATCCACGTTCTCGCAGCATCTACAACGTCTTGACGAAGTCCTCACATGCCTTGCAAAAGCCGGTCTACAGCTTAACACCATGCAAGAAATGTACCTTTGCTAGCAAGACAATCAAGGTTCTCGGCCACCTTGTCAGCAAAGAAGGAATTCGGCCCGACCCCGAGAAGCTTGCCGCTGTTCTCGATTTTCCTCGTCCACTACGTGAAAAGGACGTGCGCAGCTTTCTTGGGTTATCTTCTTACTTCCGGCGCTTCATACGTGGTTTCGCGGAACTTGCGTCTCCACTCCATCAACTCCTCGCAAAGAACGTCCCCTTCATTTGGTCCGAAGACTGCGAAAGCGCTTTCACGGCATTGAAGCAAGCCCTCACGTCGGATCCGGTACTATGCCACTTCGATTCCACCGCACCCACCATCCTTCACACCGACGCAAGTAGTCATGGTCTTGGTGCGGTACTCTTGCAGCGTGACGAAAACTCACGCGAACGCGTCGTTGCTTACGCAAGTCGTGCTCTTACCGCTCCAGAAAAGAACTACGCTATCACCGAGCAGGAGTGCCTTGCTGTTGTTTGGGCAGTGCAAAGATTCCGACCATATCTTCACGGCCGTCATATTACCGTCGTGACCGACCATAACGCTCTATGCTGGCTTTCATCGCTGAAAAACTTTACGGGTCGCCTCGGTCGCTGGGCGCTTCGCTTGCAGGAGTATGATTTTGATGTCGCCTACAGATCTGGAAAGAAGCACCAAGATGCTGATGCTCTATTGCGCTGTCCTTTGCCCAGCGGAAGCTACTCACCATCGATACTCCAAAACGACAGCACCTCTCCAATCGCAGCGCTAAGTTCATCACCTGCCACCCTATCCGTCCTTGTTTCACAACAACGTGTCGAGCCATACTGCCGCACCATTGTTGACCGCTTGACCGGCTTTACTACACCTCCAAACGCCAGACTCCGTCGACAACTTAAGCAATTTAAGCTTGTCGACGATGCTTTATGTCGCTACATTTACCACATCGATGGCAACAAGTGGGTACCCGTCATCCCACGTTCTCTGCAACGTGAAGTTCTGAAAGCCTTTCATGATGATCCAACTGCCGCTCATCTAGGCTATCACAAGACACGACAAAATACGAAGTCGTTGTTTTTGGCCTGGCCTCTCTTCAGCCGTCGCTAAGTACGTCGCCTCCTGTGTCCATTGCCAACGGCGAAAACGACCGACAACTGCTCCGGCTGGCTTAATGCAACATCTTCCTTGTCCCGCCTCGCCTTTTGAAGTCGTTGGAATCGACTTGTATGGCCCTCTTCCTATATCATCCAATGGGAATCGCTGGATTGTCACGGCCGTCGACCACCTTACCCGCTACGCAGAAACAGCTTCTATACCATCTGGGACTGCCACCGAGATCGCCGATTTCTTTCTTCGCCACATCTTTTTGCGTCATGGAGCTCCACGCACTCTCCTCAGTGATCGTGGCAAAGTCTTCCTATCTTCCATTGTCGAGCAAGTTTTGCATGCCTCGAACACTGTTCACAAGACCACTTCTAGCTACCACCCGCAGACCAACGGATTGACTGAACGGTTTCATCGGACCCTATCGGACATGATCGCCATGTACATTCACCCCAACCACACGAACTGGGATGCAATTCTACCCTTCGTGACATTCGTCTATAATACGGCTGCTCAACGCACTACCGGCTTTTTTCCAGTTTTTCTCGTCCATGGTCGCTCGCCGAGTTTCGCTCTAGGTGTCTTTTCCTTTCGGCCCCTGCACCCTCGACGGCTCTTTTCTCTGAAGAATTCCTATCTCGTCTCGCACTCTGCCGTCACCAGGCCCGTGTTAACACCGGCCTCTCTCAAGACACTCGAAAATCTCGCTACGATTCGTCTCGCCGTGTTGTGAGTTTTTCCCCTGGTGACGAAGTTCTTCTATGGACCCCACTACGCGTCCCCAGCCTATGCGACAAATTCATCAGTCGCTTCATTGGGCCGTACACGGTGGTCGAACAGACATCTCCTGTCAATTACCGCGTTTCTCCTCTTAGCGCTAGTCCTGATCATCGTTGCCGAGGAACAGAGATAGTGCACGTATCTCGTTTAAAGCCTTATGCGCGACGCATTTCATAATACTGTTAAGCGACCAGGCGGCCCGCTTTCACCACGCGGGGGAATTAGTGTGAGCGCGACAAGCAAATGACTCTTTATTCTCTTTGATATCATCATCACCTGTACATCATCTTCATCTAAAAATATCATCACCAGCGTGATTTAGCTCGAGCCTGGGGGAATAAACCGGTTCCTCACAATATATATATATATATATATATATATATATATATATATATATATATATATATATATATATATTCTCTGCAATACAAATGCATATGCATACTTTTAGTACGAAATCAGCTACAAATACAAAACTAATCAAAGCCATAGACGCAGCGAGAAGGGTGCAAGATGAGCCAATATGCCCCGGCGATTCCAGTGTCCCGGAAGCTCGAAAAAATGAATAAAAAACAAACTAAACAATCTCCCAAAAATGTAAAGAACACTTTCTTTTTTTTTTGATCAGAACGAATAAAATGCTTTATCATTTGCAAGATTCTTTCATTTTATATTTTTTTTCCTGATGCCGAGCTGGAACGCAATGTTTTCGTTTTGAACGCTGTTGGGGACGAAGTATGAAGGAAGAATGCTATACCCTAATACAGAGGCACCGGATATCCTGCGGTTGGTGACCTTCTTTGGAGTTTTCTTCGTTTGTTTTTTTCGTACTTCCAAAGTGTGCGCGATATGAGTTGTTTGTTGGACTGACGTGGCTGTTGGAGCGCCAAATGACGAGAATTACGAAGCGCTATGTCCCATCGTTTTGTCGTCTTTAGACTCGTGGGTTATTTCTTTCATTCCTCAACACGTCCTCTATTCGTGGACGAAACCTTGCGGTAGCTTGACGATGAAAAGCGAGTCCTCGAGAATCAAGCTATAAACGGCCTATTATTCCATGAATTCCGGAGCCAAGCATTCGTGGCAACTGGTAGAAGTCGCTTAAAAGACGTTGCCATAGAAACACACGGTATGCCGGAAGCTTTGTTGCAAGTTACGGTGAGCACACTATCCCTAACCACACGCGCATTCCGTCATGTTTATGGTGGTGACGGTGGCTGTAGACTTGGAAACGAGACAGTAAAACTTCTAAGCACGGACATCATGCAGAACTACGTGGCCATAGCTGCTCTTTTAGATGCGGAGCATCTTATACTCGCGCCTTGTAGTGCGCCGTCCGCGCCGTCCGCGCCGTCCACACCGCTTCTCGAACATTCGACAGCTGACGCGCGCGCATGCGCCGTCGCGCCGTCGCCCACTCTTCCACCATCTGTGCATCCCTTCCTCCTCTACACACCGCGCGCGCTTCACTCCTCCACCATCTGTGCACCCTTCCTCCTCTACACACCGCGTTCGACATCTACAATTCTCCTGATTCTCCAGTGGACGCGCATGTGGCGTCGCGCTTCGAGAACATTCAACAGCTGACAGTGCATGCGCCGTCGCGCTGTATATATACTCAAGGTCGGCGCTCGCTCGCTCAGTTGCCGCTCGTCGGTTGGTTTGTACGGCGCGTCGACGTCCAAGGTCGCGGTGAAATGAATTCCAACGAATCCACAAACACAATGATCGACGTCCCTTCGACCAGCGCCGCCCTTTCGCATACGTGTGTACGTGTTCACTCATTTAACACCCCCTCCTACAACCACGTTAACCAATTTAGCCATCGACCCAAGTAAGTCGCAATTTAACACCCCATTTCACAACCACGTTAACCAATTTAGCCATCGACCCAAGTAAGTCGCACTTTAACACCCCGTTAACCAATTATATGCTCCGCATCCTCCTCAGTGTTCCCCCGAGGGAAGCTGCGGGCAATTTTTTTTTCTGTAAGTTTAGCGTTCTGTCAAGTGCCAAGATTCGGTGTATAATGTAGACAGCAATAGGCGTATTAGGTCATATTCATTATTACTATCACAAACAGGCAGGCAACATATGAGCACGTACTATCGACATAACGAAACAGAGCCAATTTACAACGACACAAGCAGTGAATATCGCCGGCCACTCTTCGTGCTTTAGTCCTGTATTCCGGGGTTGTATTCCGTCACACGTTTATACGCTCCAGGCGCCATGTCACGCACCTGCGTGTACAGTCGACCGCATCGTGCACTCCGGTCTCTGAGGCCTTGCCCAAAGGCGCTTCGTCGGAACATGGCTTCATTGTTCCGTTTCTCGGTCGACACCGAGCAAGTGAGGATTTTTTCGAAGCAATAGCTCGCTCGTTGTTCTCTATCGAATTCCCTTTCGAATGCTCGTTCTCAACGCTAGGCTGGACACTGGCTGCGTGAGCCGCTTTTCTCAACTGATCGTTGTCGACACCGACCGCGGTCGTAAAACGTTAAGCCCCCCCACCCACTCACCCCCCGTGCCTTCGTTTCTCTAGAGAGCCGTTTCGCCGGTCACTAAACATTGGCGTGTCGCCCCGCCGCGGTGGTCTAGTGGCTAAGGTACTCGGCTGCTGACCCGCAGGGCGCGGGTTCGAATCCCGGCGGCGGCGGCTGCATTTCCGATGGAGGCGGAAATGTTGTAGGCCCGTGTGCTCAGATTTGGGTGCACGTTAAAGAACCCCAGGTGGTCTAAATTTCCGGAGCCCTCCACTACGGCGTCTCTCATAATCATATAGTGGTTTTGGGACGTTAAACCCCACGTATCAATCAAACATTGGCGTGTCGTTGTCTCTCTCTCTCTCTCTCTCTCTCTCTCTCTCTCTATATATATATATATATATATATATATATATATATATATATATATATATATATATATATATATATATATATATATATATATATATATATATATAGAGAGAGAGAGAGAGAGAGAGAGAGAGAGAGAAAGCTTCAGTTTCCCGGCGTCCTCTTGCTCAAGAAATAACAGTTCATGAGCTTTAGAAATTGTTCAGCCGTGTTCTCGGACGGACGTACGCTCACTCCTTGCTAATAGATAATGCATTTTCCCGCCGACTCGGAAACAAAGGCGCCGACACACACTCCGCCTACACCGTATCGACTCAATCAACGCGCGCACGCTACTCCGCAACGGTGCGAGGTGCTTTGTACAAACAAAGACGTGTGCCGCGAGTTCGATTATATATAGATCAAACGCGGCCGCATCGCGTCACGCGAAAATAATTCGACCGGCTGCGGCGACGACCGCTACGCAAGAAGAGCCCGCAATGGTGACTCGGCAGTATATGCGTAATGGTCGCTCACGCACTCTGCTGCAAGTTGTTCACCGCCTGATTGATTGATTGATTGATTGATTGATTGATTGATTGATTGATTGATTGATTTGTGGGGTTTAACGTCCCAAAACCCCTATTTGATTATGAGAGACGTCGTAGTGGAGGGCTCCGGAAATTTTGACCACCTGGGGTTCTTTAACGTGCGCCCAAATCTGAGTACACGGGCCTACAACATTTCCGCCTCCATCGGAAATGCAGCCGCCGCAGCCGGGATTTGATCCCGCGACCTGCGGGTCAGCAGCCGAGTACCTTAGCCACTAGACCACCGTGGCGGGGCAGTTGTTCACCGCCTGTCACAGCGTTCGTGTGACCAACGGAATATGAGAGACCCTGAAGTGTTTGGTATATATATACGGTTGGCTGTCCTAAACTGGTGTTGCGAACCTAAATATATGAGGTATGCGGCATAAGCTCAGTAGGTCCCAGCACTATGTGGGACCCGTCTGGCAGACTCACCAAATCACCAACTCAGCACAATCAAGTCCTGCAGCTGTCCAGTACGTGTAATATGGCCAGCATGGCTTGACCTTCCGGTCCTGTCGTGGGAGTAGTCAGGCTGGTATATTCGCGTCTTGTATACAAGATACATAATTTAGTTTTGAAGAAGCAAAAGAACATTGAATACATGTCCATGCATGCTCGAGAGAGTGAGTGTGCAACAAGCCGTACAATTAACTATTGCGGCTGTAGCGTAACCTGTCCGGATATGCTGACGAAATGAAACGTATCTGTCAAGATGCTGGTCCAGTGTTGGGCGAATTGTTCTCAGAGACAAAGGCGCGTTGCCGGAGGGAAATAGAGAGAACTTAAAAGGCAATACGTCTGAGGAAATTTTTCCGCTTGCATTCAGCAGCAAGTTGAATTCATGAAGATGATGTTTAAGGTCCGATACAATGTTAATAAAAATTTGCACTAGCAGTGGCATTGCTGAGTGCAAAAAAAAGAATCGCTGTAGACTACCATAGGTACCTCCAGGCGCGAAATCAAAATACCAAATTTTCGCCTTGTTGGTGCCACGGATACCTGATCGAAAGGCAAGAGCTGCGTCAGTTTCAGCTCTCGAGTGTTATAGCTACCACGTTTTTTGCCGTCATATCAAGGTGCCGCTTTCCTCTTTAATCAACTGAGTTTTCTTTGAGACGTTTGGTGATTACACAGGGCTATTTCTCTCAGCGATTGGCAAAGAGGTCATTATGGATCGGACACCTCGTAGTTTGCTAATTAACAAAACTACTGCAATTACCGACACGGTGGTTAGTCGCGAGAACCCGCGTGCGAGAAGTCAGGCAAGCACCGATTTGATGGCCTCCATCTGCACTGCTGCACGGGGCAGTCTGTAGTGAAGGCCTGCGCAGCGTTGCGAGCGTGCCTGCCGAACCCCGCGGTGTTTACTGTCGTCACCACTGGAGTCGCTGTTTGCAGGCGACGCACGTGCATCGCTGGCGTCGGGACGTGCAAACAGGCGCTATCTGCAGCGGACGTGCTCGGGAAGGACGATGGCACCTGAGCGCTCGGCGGGCGCGGCAAGCCTTGCTATAGGCGAAAAGATGCGACTCCCATCTCGTCCTCATACAAACCACGTTCACATTCACGCGATCTTGAGCGCACACACACACACGCACACACACGCACACACGCACACACACACACACACGCGCGCGCACGCACGCACACACACGCACACACGCTGCACGTGTATAGAGTTAGCTGCTTGGATGCCCGCTCCTTTGGGGGAACGAGGGATTTTGTTCCTGCCGCTGTCGGGAAGCGCTAAGAGGGCAGCAGAGGTGCAGCCGGCGTGATTAGGTGAAGGCACTGCTGTGCTATGGTATCAAATAAGCAGCACGAAAAGGCTTGCCAGCCAGAAACGCCGAGGGGTAAAGCAGGGTAGGGGGGCGGGGATAATCCGATACTGTTCTACGTGGGTGAGATAGAAAGAACAATACATGTGAGAGTGATTAACGATGACGGCGTAGATCAAGAACGAGAGGTTCGCAAAGCGGGAAGGTTGCAAGACAGGCTTTAGACACCGAAGCGCTCGCAAAGCCCTCAATGCTCCTTTATTTATAAACCAGCATTAGAGACACGCGTTCGCTGGTCCTTGATTCCCGAAACATCTCGTTTGCGAGGGCTTATTTTTTTTCTTTCTTTTTCTTGGCTTCTCCCGTTCTCTGCAGCCGTTGTTTTGGTTGGTGGAGACTGGAGTTTCAGCAGCGACATGCAGTGGTGGGCTACGTTTATATAAGTTTTTGAACAGCGTGGCGTCGTACTTTCAACGCCCAAACAACATAGGGCTCTACATACTAATGAGCAAGTATGACGAGTAATAGAGGGAAATAGAAACGAGTCGGTAAAACGTAGCCGTAAATTAGTGCCGCGAATAACGTGAACACAAAACGAAGTGCGAGTTGATATATATATATATATATATATATATATATATATATATATATATATATATATATATATATATATATATATATATATATATTCCTAAATTCACATATAAACCCAAAAAAGTGGATGCAGGGAACGCCGCTGTGATAGCTCAGTGGTTAGAGCATCGAATGCGTTATTCGAAGGTCGTAGGTTCGATTCCTGCGCACGGCTGGTTATTTTTTCATCCACTTTTCTTTCTTCTTATTTACATTGCATTGCTTCTAATAACTTCCCCTGTACATTCCTTGACATTACTGTCTGTTATATCTCAATAATATTGTGTTAAAACACGGAAAAACGAGCCCTTAGGTATACACTTCTTTCCCTTATTTCATTGAACGAGGGTCTCGTACTGGCAGACTTGGTGTGTTTAGGTTGTATAAAGAGGGACAATTAATCAGCTGCCCGCTCATAATAAGTTCACGTGCTACGTGACGCCAAACATGCGCATAAGAGTGTTTTCACACTCGTCGTTTCGCTTATAGATGGCGCTGACTGTCACTCCTACTTCTAAATTCACATATAAACCCCAAAAAGTGGATGGAGGGAAGACCGCTGTGGTAGCTCAGTGGTTAGAGCATCGAACGCGTTATTCGAAGGTCGTAGGTTCGATTTCTGCTCACGGGTGGGTATTTTTTCATCCACTTTTCTTTCTTGTTATTTACATTCCATTGGTTCTAATAACTTCCCCTGTACATTCCTTGGCATTACTGTCTGTTATATCTCATTAATATTGTGTTAAAACACGGAAAAAACGAGCCCTTAGGTATACACTTCTTTCCCATATATATATATATATATATATATATATATATATATATATATATATATATATATATATATATATATATATATATATATATATATATATATATGCAGGCATGGTGGTTGAATGGCCGTAGCGTTGCATATAGTCCAGTAGATCCTCCGTGAGCGGTCACAACGTGGTTTATTTCGACGTTTCGGCCTAGAGTCTGGCCTTCATCCTGATGAAGGCCAGACTCTAGGCCGAAACGTCGAAATAAACCACGTTGCGACCGCTCACAAAGGATCTACTGGACTATATATATATATATAGATATATATATATATATATATATATATATATATATAGATATATATATATATATATATATATATATATATATATATATATCTATATATCACCATACTATTTATTCCTTTATAAAATTTCATACTACATGGCCTATTAAGGGTTAAAGATCCTCTCAACAAATGTCGTCACTTGAGGTCAATACAGCGCAGCGCAGCAACTGCGACACCGGATAAAAATATAAGCGGCCCTTCATGTCGGTGAGAGATCGGTGTGCGAATCTTGCAAACCGTGTCTGCGATGTTGGACGTCAAAGCGCAGTATATAGCGAACCAATTTCTGGTCACTTCATGGCGGGTCCTTTCGAGTGCATACCTGCCGAACAATTTCTCGGCGCAGCAGCTGCGTTCAGTGCTGAAACGCAGGTGCGCTTTCTTCGAAGGAAGCTACAAGGCCAAGGTCGCGTCGCAGCCAACTGCTGTTGCTCGTGCCTTCCCTCTCTCCTTCACCCTCTTTCTCACACATCCCAGCACGTTCGTTGAATGTGTCAGACTGTACATCATCACGAGAACCACGCTGCAATCTAATAGCTTTCCAGTACATGTGAGTTTTTGTTTTTTTCCTTTCTAGTGAAGTTCTCAGCTGTCACATAACATGGTAATAACTTGTAGGTGTGCGCGATTACGTCCACCTAGCGAATAACTTGTAGCAGCTCGAAAAGAAGAAGAATAAGAAAGGAGGGGGGTGACGAAGATGATGAACAATCCGTTGTACTCTTTTCTCATTTTTGTTCTACTCTTTCTAATGCTGATTCGAGTTATTGGTCACATGACACAATGTATTCCAATGACCTGAACGCTGGCTTGTACCTGCGGTTCCTAAGCCTTCAACCTACCGCGACAGCATACGACGTAACGTGCCCCGCTGGGAAGCTCGAGCGCAGGCTGGTTTGATTCCCGCCCACAGCGGACGCATTTCGAAGGGGACTAAGAACATTACCAAAATTATACGTTCCGCATGCTAGGCCCTCATTCTTTCATTCGGGCGTGAACGCAAGCTATAGCATTTAATGCAGGAAAGCATCTGCGGACGGCGCCAGCATTCACAGCGCTTAACCGCTTAGATAAGTGTGATTCAGAGCGTAATCATATCATGGTTTTGTTGCGTAAACCCCCATAATAATTATTAAACTTTACGCTCCTCACCCACTGTGAGATTCGCTCGCTGGATTCCGTGCCGACCGGTTGTGCCCTCGCGATCTCCGACGACAGCGCAGCTCTCGCCGACTGGATTAGCCCTACGCCATATCTCCTGTTGCCGACAAGAGCTCTCGCCAGTGGTGCCCCGTCCTCGGACTCCTGCGACCGTGTTCCATCTTTCCTATCTTCTCTTTACCTCCGTCGTCGCTCGCAGTCCCTGCGCATCTCTCTCTCTCTCTCTCTCTCTCTCTCTCTCTCTCTCTCTCTCTCTCTCTCTCTCTCTCTCTCTCTCTCTCTCTCTCTCTCCATATATATATACCTTTAATCCTATCCTTTTAATCCCTCCTTACCCCCATCCCTTGTGGCCCCGCCGCGGTGGTCTAGTGGCTAAGGTACTCGGCTGCTGACCCGCAGGTCGCGGGTTCGATTCCCGGCTGCGGCGGCTGCATTTCCGATGGAGGCGGAAATGTTGTAGGTCCGTGTACTCAGATTTGGGTGCACGTTAAAGAAGCCCAGGCGGTCGAAATTTCCGGAGTCCTCCACTACGGCGTCTCTCATAATCATATGATGGTTTTGGGACGTTAAAACCCACAAATCAATCAATCAACCCCATCCCTTGTGAGCTACTGTTGAGGTGTCGCACCAGATGCAGACAGTTACGGGGCTCACTTTTCCCTTTTATAACCACATAAGTAACCCAACGTAAACGTAGCTATATTAAGCGATGAAGCGCTGATAACTTCAGCATCGCCTGATTTGTTGTGAAGCTATATACGTTGCCGTGCTCACTCAGCTTCCTCCAAGGACTACACACTTGTAATTATAACAATAATATAAACTCAATATTCCTAAGGGTTTTCAAAGGTATGGCCGCTGGTTAGCAGCTCTATTATCTCATTAAATACAGATATCGAGCATTAGGGAGCGAGAAAGAGGGGAGACCGCCAGATTTATTGATTGTTCTAAGCACCACACACACTGCAGTGTACATAATGGAGAGAGGCGTGCGGGCACTTGCCCATAAAAGGTTCACTTGCTCTGGATCAGGATAAGCGATTCTGTGACCATTTTTCATAAGCGTCTCCGAGTATTTCTTGCTGTATGTGTATCGACCAAGAGCTTTCAAGGTCAGTGCTTGGTCATTAAATAACGCGAAATTGCAAGACTAGAACTTCGCATAAAGGGGACCTCTGTGTCGAGCGCGCTAAATATTGTGATTCACCACAACAAGTTCTGCTTAAGTTGTGACACCTTCGTAAACCACCGCGGAGGCTTAGTCAGGTTTGTCTTTGGTTGCTACTTTGTGCCGAATTGGCTACTTTTGGACCCGCTTGGCGACGAGACCTTCCTCTTGGTGTCATGGCTATTTACTGGCTATCATTTATATGTCTGGTGTTACTTATTTAAAATGGTTTTATTTACTGATAAATAGTAAGGACTCTGTTCATAATACCACTGCTGTTCTATTTGGCTGAAAATTTGGCGATAATAATAAACGGCATGGCTACATTGGCTACATTTGGCTCAAGTTCCGGTGCCTTTTCAATTCCACCCAATGGAAACCCTGCCGCTCAGAGGTCATGGCGCTCGGCTGCCGACCCAAAAACGCGCGCTCGACCTCGGCCACGAAGTTCGCATTTCGAAATATGGGCATTCCGCATTCCGTTGTTTGTCACTTAACTTTCTTGTCCCGTTAATCCAGAGATTGAAGAGAAAGAGAGAGATAAAAAAGGAGAGAAAGGCAGCGAAGCCGGCAAGAATTATAACATCCGGTTTGCTACCCTGCACTAACGGGAGGGGAAATGTGAAAGAAAGTTGGCAAGAAGAGTGGAGAGAAGAACATGCGCGCGAAAACTAACGAAAGAAAAAGCAGGAGAGGTGGTGCAGGGGCGCCAACACCTGTCAAACTCAAGTTCATCCGAGTGCAACACAAATAGCAAGAAGTCCGGCTTCGATGTGTACGCCAAACATTAAAGGCCCGTGTACGGTGCGACTCCTGGTGGTCTAAATTATTCGACGCCCTTCAGTAAGGCGTCTTTCATAGTCTGTGTCACTTTGAGAGATCAAGCCCTATAAACCAATCAACGTACAATACCAACATTTTGGTCACCGATATTCTCGTCCCATCGCCCATACGACTAGTTGGCGTGCACAAAAAAAAAAGGGGGGGGGGGGAGAAAGGCAGTGTTTGTAGAACATCTCTGGTTATTCGCCGCTGACTTTATACTTTCGGCAAACATCGCGAAAGGCTGCGCATTTATTTATTTTTTGTAAGCCTGCACCCTTTTGCGTTAATATCCAGTACTGGCGCGAAAAAGCGGATTGTTTTATTTTAGTCTTTATAGCCTGTGTCTCGTCGGTCTCTATGCTAATAAAGGTTATTGTGCTACGCATTTGGTTACAGTTATACGAATCGATTCTCGTCATTCGCTGCCGCGCTCCATTTAATTGGTATACACGCCTAATTAGTTCACGCGCAACGACGTTAGGTATTGAAGGCAATATCTTTTCAAGCCTCTTTCACCTATCCGTTTTTTTGCAGCGGGGTATAATGACGTCAGGGATATCAGGAATAATTCTAGACCTTGTCTAGCGTAGAGGCGTTCCTTAACTGGCTGCCACATTTATCCGCAAATTAGCAGCATCAGCTAATACTAGCTCTCACTGTCTAGTGTCGACTAACTGTTGTTTAGTGTTCACTTTCAATTCTTGCAACATTTTCTTTGTTAAATATTGATCTACTCAATTAGTTAGCCAAAGTTTGGTTTTTTCTTTGTCATCTTTATTGTTACAGTTTTTTTTTTCGCTTCACGGGAATCACTAAGGTATGTCTATATTCAGACTTCGTGTACCGGATAACTCAATGTAGTTTCTTTCTAAGCTTCGACGGCTTATCACGGGTGCAGAACTATATACTGAGAGAGGTTACAAAAGATAGCAGTATGGACCAACCGCCCGCACTGTGTAATGGAAACGAAGGAAGAATAGCGCTCTGAACCAGAATAAAGTTAATGCATCGTCATCATCATCATCATCATGGTTATCGCTTTCACTTTTCGTCAAGGCACGCGTGGGTAGCGAAAGTGTCAGTGTTTCTGTGTGACGGCGTGACTTCAACCGCACAACCCAACAGTTATGCAGCTGTAAGGCGTAGTTTATGGTGGATTTATTACGCGGCTTCGGTTAAAGGGACACTAAAGACAACTATTAGGTCGACGTTGGTTGTTGAAACAGCAGTTCAGAAACCTCGGAGTGTTACTTTTGTGCCATGGGAGGGCCTATTTTGAAATAAAATCGCGTTTTAGTGGTCCGCATCGGGTTAGCTCACTTCAAATTACCCGCCTCAAGAAGCGGACCGACCGGACCAATTCACGTCACTACCGTTGCCGCGCACAACGTTGCCCGGCTTTACTGCGCTAGTAGAAGCAGACCGAAAACAGCGGGAGCCACAGCAAAAGCAACGGCTATTGATCAATTTCCCACCATTGGCTTCGAGATTTCAGACGTTTTTTTTTTTATTATTATTAATATTCAACTGTTCCCCGTTACATGGCACGACATGTCCAGTGTAACTACGCGAAAATTGAATTTTCGAATCACTCGCGCCATTCCCCATAATAACGTCTGGTGCATGGTTCTTTTTTTTTTTCATAAATGAAACAGAAACGAACAGGCAGCATTTTATTGTGTCTCTTGATGCACGGAAGGTTTTTCATTTAGTGCAGCTAGATCGATTACCAATGATTAAGTGTAGGTGGTTCGTCTGATGTCATCGAGATCATTTTGAGAATGTCCTATGCGGCGCATGTGTTCTTGTGCATTTCCCTTAATTTCTCGGTTAGTAGGGCACTGTTGTTGATAATGTTGTCGTTTTAGATGTTGTCATACATTGAAATTTCACTCTGACATAAATTGTTATTTGACTTTAGTGTCCCCTTTAACAGTGACTCTTATAGAAACTTGGAAACACGTGGCTAGAAATATCCTGTTTCTGACTGTAGAGTCGATCACGTGTGAAGGCAGATCTCACCTTCGGCGCAGACGTTTTCCCACAGTTGTTCGCTTATGTGTAGCCGGATGTCATACCATACGCCCCCCACTACGGTGTGCTTCATAAACGTATCGTGGTTCTGAGAGATGAAACACCAACAATGAATCTTATCTATGCACCTACCATTATGTTGATGTACGTTTTCCGGCATTTAAGCTATGAAAACACTTTCCTGATGGCTTGTGAGCCAGGAAGATTGCTTGTAACAACGGAATGACACTATGAGCTCTTTCAGTTCAATAAAGCTCCGCTGTTTGTCATTACCGCTTTTGTTGTCCGCTACGCCTCTGAGATTTTCGTGCAAGGAACCAACAACGACGTAATTAAATGTGCAAACTCTTTCTAATGTTTTGGTATATGACAGGCCACCCGTATTAATAACGTACGAGGTTTAACAAGATAATTGGGAAAACATTGGTTGTGCTGATAAAGAGGGGAAGGAGCAGAGTATGCTATAAACACCGGAAATGGAGGTTGTGACGGCTTTCGTTCCCGACTCACGGTAACACGACGACGGAAGCGAGTCTCGCGAAAGGCAAAAACGCTATTTCCCGTTTGACCTCCTATAGTTAAACAACGAGTTATCACCGTCGGTGAGTCTAAAAAATATTGCGTGGACAACAGAATAGTTGGATTGAGGTTGAATGAATACAATGTTACTGGAATAACAGAAAACAGCTAAAGACGGCCAGCAAGCTTAGCCAACGCAACAATAATAATGCCTATAGTATTTTATCGGCCGAAACTATACAGTATTATCATGCGGCACGCTGTATTTAGAGGGCTCCAAAATTTCAACCATTTGCTATTACTTAACGTGCACTAACATCGAATAGTACACAGGCCTTCAGCATTTCGCTTCCATCGAAGTGCGACCACCGCGGCCGGAATTGAACCCGCGACCTTCGAATCAGCAGCCGACCACCGTAACCACTGCACCACAGAGGCGGACGCGTAGCCAACATGACGTAGTGCTCGTAGCAGTAATTACGGTAGCTACCAGAAACCAATGAGCACATCGCGAATTAGATCGTACTTTGTTACAGATTGGTATATGTTTAGGCAGTACGAGAGTGAGTGAGGTTAATGAAAGAGGGAGAGATAAGAAGAAAGCTATTTTCTGCCTCCCGTCAGGAGGGCATGGCTCAACATCTGTAGTATACGAGAGAACAAGAAATGTTCATGGAGCAGGTTCTCTCGTTTTTTTTTGTTTTTTATAGAAGCAATCAATGAAACCAACTGAGAGTTATCCCATGGAAAGCAGAATAATTGTTGCTTTTAACGTTAGTGTAAAGATTTTGACCTCAATTGTGCATTTTAATTACGCGTTCCATGTTCTACCAGTAGCGCTACGACGAAGCACCTTGTCGTCCACTTTGTGGAGTATACTTATGCCCGCTTCATCCCTGGTAGTGTTGGCCCAGGGGTTAAAGGACTGTGGGTTCAAATTGCACTTAGTGTAAGAGTGAATTTTCCTGTACTTTGAATTCTTAAAATACAGGTTAAAATCATCGCAGTGTTAAAACAACAACGACGTGTAATGTCCCGCATACGCCTTGCTTGACTTAATTGCCTATTGGTTGTGATTTAAGGAAGACATTTTTTTTGTTGTTGGGATGCGACGTTTGCTACGAAAGTTTGAGATACTAGACCTTTCTCCTAAGAGAAGATGCTTGGTTCATGGCTGTACGCGTCGCAGGCCAGCAAAGCGACGCGAGCACTGCTAAGTTTTCTAAAGACGACCGGACTACGCGACCGCTTATAAGCGTGCAATGGACAAGGTCACATGTACACACACGTTCCCTTTACTTCTCTCTCTCTCTCTTCTCCTTTAATCCCCTCACCCCTTCCCCCAGTGCAGGGTAGCAAACCGGACGTGCGTCTGGTTGACCTCCCTGCCTTTCATTCCTTCCCTTCCTCCTCCTCCTCCTCCTTGCGACCAGGCGACGCGTCCGGCGTGCGTCGAGGGCGCTCGTATACTGCGGTGAGGTCGCGTGCCGGGAGGGCCTGCGGCGCTGCGGGAAGTCTTCGGGAATCATAACGGGACGCCGCGGGAAAACGGGCGCCGCTCCTCCCTTCGAGCCGCGGGACGGCGGCTGGTCAAGGCAGCGGATTCGCCGTCGTAAAAGGGAACGGCAGAAGCGTCGTCGAGCCCTTCTCCCTCACACCGTCCCCGTTTCCCTGCCATAAATTGGCCTCTCTCCCGCTAAGAGTGCACCCTCGTCATAAAAATGAAAGGCAGGAAGAAGGAGAGATGGAGAGATGAACGGTGGATATAAACGGAAGGAAAGAAGAATTCAGGGAAAGCAAGGGAAGTGGGCACGCCCAACAAAGGCGCGTTGAAAGAGGGGACAGCGGGAAGAACCGGGAGTCACGTCTTTCTCCTGTCACGCATGAATGCTGACGTTACGAATGCAGTGAACCAGCCGCGCTGTGACAGAATTATCCGAGGGATCGCGCAGGTTGTCTGCGGAAAACTTTCCTCGCATATCCACCAGCCGAGTGAAAAGGGGGGCATTGTTCCGGGGAGAGAATGAAGCTAGCGCGCTCTGTTGTGTTTTGGGATGTGTTTCGTTCTGTAGCACTGTAATGGCAGGGTTGCAATAAAAGAGGAACGCATATTTCGAAGCTACGTGGGAAGCTAGCGGGACACTCCGAGGATACGGGCATAAACGCTCGACGGAAACGCGAGGCTACAAAACGCACCCATGGAATTTCACGAAATTGCACAGAATTCAACAAAAACCAATTATCGTTGGAAAATGCAGCAACATTTGTAGAGTTTTCTGTTCGTATATAGGTGAATATATTAGGTGTGTGCGTTGTAGTCTATTGCACAGCAATAAAGAAACAGTGAAACGGCCGAAAGTAATAATAATAATAATAATTGTTGTGCTCATACCACAATATAATTATGAAAGACGCTGTAGTGGAGAGCTCCAGAAATTTCAACCGCTTGAGTTTCTTTATTGTGCACCTAAATCTAAGTACACGGCACTCCAGCAATCTACCTCCGTCGAAATTCGGCCGCCTCGGCAGGGGGTACATTGCCATACATTGCCATTTTTACTAAAAATTAAAAAAAACACATAAATTTTGCCATGAACTCAAGAAGTTTTTATTTTTATTTTTATTTTTTTTCCTCAAGGGTCCCTAACAGAAGGGACATTACATGAGGGGTGGGAAGAAGATTTTGTTATGCGATACTCACTCTTCTGCTTAATCGTTTTCTCTTTCGCCATGTCATTCTCTTTTTAGTCTTTTGTTTTTTTTTCCTTTTCATGTCATGCTATCATTATAGATATATATAAATATATTTTACAGTTTATACTTTTAATTGCATATAGTTGGTGAGAGCATCGTCATTTAATTGTATCTGTGTTTCATATTTTAACCTTGTATTCTCTTATTTTCGCACTGTTGTTGCCAATCTAATACTTATGTTCACATTTCATAGTAGGTCCCATTTCAGTGTATACTACGGGACCTCCTTCTGTAATTCTTTTTTGTACATCTTACCATGAAACAATAAAACTTTATTTGATTTGATTTGAATTGACCCTGTGACCTCCCGTAGAGCAGTCGAGCACCATTGTCACCGTGGCGGGTGAGCGAAAAGAACTAAGATTGACATACGAGAGACGGAAAGTTATTGCGATGAGAAGAGGGAATATGTGATAGAGCGGTATCCTGCTACAACAAACAAGAAATTTCTCGGCTCCGAATGTTCCATATGTGTATTACCTGCCCTCCCGAATAGCCAACAAACGCAGAATCGATTGTTTCGCGGTGCCCGCTATAGAAACAGAGGCTGCAGTGCGCTTGGTCCTGTGGCGGTGGTCTGTACTGACTCTTGCCGAGCCATGGAGATGTAATTGGATGAGTTCGGCACGAACGTAGAAAGTAGGCCTAGGCCTACTGCCACCGAGGTGTCCGTGCACGGAGTCGAGGAAGCCGAGACGTTCGGCTGGAAGAAATTATAATGTAAAGGCGCTTGTGCAAATCTACGAGCCTCCCAGAATAAACATAATCTCTCTCTCTCTCTCTCTCTCTCTCTATATATATATATATATATATATATATATATATATAGCAACATGGCAAGGCATTAAAATGCAGAGAAAATGCGAAAGAGCCGGTGGTCTGCAGGTTATAAGTACGGGTGGGTCCTCCCAAACATGGGCTTAGCCTGGGGGGGGGGGGGGGAGCCTGGAAACCTCGCTACCCCGATATTATATTGTTTTGCATGTATACGTACGACACGAACTTCCGCACGAACGTACATAAAGCATGGTTGAATCCCTGCTTGACTCCTACCTAGTCATCTTCAGCGTTACTATCAGCCTTACTTAGATTCACGTTTATACTCACGTCTACTCACAGATATCCCGAAGCAGTCTCGTTCATACTACGTTTCAATATTTATTATTTAGAAGCGTGAATTACGTTGAGGGGAGACTTGACCTGCCCCCGCCAACTCTACCAGGGAATTGCTTGATTATTATGCTGTCATCTCTTCCAACAAAAATGAGCTTACTGGTTTGGAAGCACTCGACACTCGTTTTCGAAGACACCATATCAAACGGCACCAAGAAGAGCACTAAATACGTGAGATATTGGTGTTAAAGAGCATTGATACTATGGAGCCCTAGTGATTCCGGGCGAGTATAATGTTTTGGTCAGTTTTAGTCCGGGTGCGTCCAGAGCTCGAATTTCATTTCACGGGAAAGTCTGAGTGAGCTACACAAGTTTTGCCGACCTATGTCTGCTTCCCATTCTCCCGGAAAAACTCCTGCTTATACAACCTTGCCCCTAATGCCGATTACTGTTTACTTCCCGTTCATAGCAGTAATAAGTTCATTCATTCTGTATTCAGTGATTCGGCTGTTTCAGGGGTGAAGCTCCTCTTGGTCTAAGCCTATCATGCGTGACGCGTAACCGAAAAAGAAGAGACGAGAAAGAAAAGAAGGCAGTGTCTCTCGAACAGTATAATAGACGGCGCTGTCTCATAGAAGTACATAATAACTGCAGTTGAGTGAGAATATTCTAGATGACACTGTACCGCTACTCTCCGATTGGCTGCTGCGCGGGATGTGCCTGGGTACGCGGGGAACGAGTGCCTCTCTCAGTCTCTTGTATAGTCGCCGTACGTGGCGTATCGTTGGTGGAGCATGGACTAAGCAGGCCGTCAGGCGCGTTGAAGACGCTTGCGCTCGGCTTCCTTGGCTCGCGTCTCGTCGGTGTTGCCCGAGTGCCGTCTGCATTCTCGAACGTGATCGGAGGCATGAACGCATGCACGGATGAACGGACACACGGGCGGATGGATGGATGGACGCTTCGCCCCCCTCATCATCATTCACTACGTGAATATGCTGTGATTCTTTATCATTTGTTTTTGCTCCTTGCTCTACCATCTGTGCTTTGTCGTCACGAATGCGCGTGCTCCTATCTTGTAAGGTTGGTGGTTTGTAGTTTTGTGCTTTCACCGCAAAATTTGCGTTGAATTTCCAGAGCACGCGAAGTTGATTTCGCTCGCTGCAGCAGCCGCGTTTGCGATAGTACCACGCTGCTCAAACACAAGGAAGTAACTGGGACAGTTGTTCGCACTTGTCCCGTGTATACATGTGCGTTCGTTTCGTTCGTCCTTCTCTGTGTTTTAGCAGCGCGCTGCAAGTGTCGAACTGTGACAGTTGTTAGCGCTCGTCTTGTGTGCGATCTCTTCGTGCGTTCTTTGTGCTTGAGCAGCGCGCTGCAAGTTTTGAGCTGCTAGCCGTCTTTTGCGTGATATGCCAATTTGTAGCTATCACATTCATTGCTTCGCCCTTGTGATGAAGCTGACTTTTTTGTACTCCTGAATTTCTAGAGATCTTGCCCATTCATTAAAATTTGGAACAATACTGCTATTTATGGAGATGATAGCTAGGATATGTAAACACCGAGTATTCTGCCAAGCGGGCTTTTTTTTTTTTTTGATCCCGGAAGCGGTGCTTGAAGATGGCCCCGCGGGTATTCTTTCTGGCGCCCAACTTAGGGCCCTTCGTGTAAGCCACGGTACAGGGGCGTTTCGATTCAGCGTAAACACAAAACACGCAAGAATTAATGAATAATTTTAAAGCAACTTTGCCCTTCTCTAATTAAAGTATAATAATATACAGTGCCGTGAGGTGTGTCAAATATGACAGATACATTTTATGCAAATTTCTGAGAAGCGCAATTTACTTTGAGCTATGCATTTGTTGGTATCAATCAGATGAAATTCGCTGGCAACTGTAAACTAATGTGAATTATTCGTTTACTTTGGGCACTCTAAGAAGGGGAGCCTGCAGAATATAACATCAACTTCCCCTCTTTTATTCATTGTTTTAGTTTTTTGTGTAATTAATTCTGGATTCAGAAACTGAGTCTACTTATGCAGTTATCCACCCTGAGTCCACTTATTGTCGTTTTTACTTTGCCGATTATTTGCTGTTTTCCTGAATACAAAGAACTATAAATCAAAATTACGCTTAGTACATGATGCGTAGTATTCAACTTCTTTTTAGTAAGTGCATCGTATTGAAATCAGACTGGCTTATTCGATTCCTAAAGAAGGACTCTACGCCGCACGTATTTGTATAAGATAATTGGATTGTCGTCGTGAGATACAGAGTTGATTATTGAGCGCCTTTTCTCTTTTAAATTGTTCAGACATGTAGTCCCCAACCAGCCCAGCCGTACATGGCCATTGATTGTGCACTAAGTTGACCTCAGGGAATAACACATGCACACCTTCTGTCCTCGTCTGTATTTCCCCTTTCCTAACTTTCAACGTAGGACCGCAAACCGGACGTGCATCTAGTTGACCTCCCTGGCTTCTCTTTCTTTTCCTTGTCATCATCCTTCTTTGTAGGGCATTTCTCGAAAACAGTTGCAAAGAAAACAACGCGCAGATCTATGCTGCGACGCGCCTGCGTTTGTTTGGCCTGCATATATCTCGCGTATACGTATGCAAGACCATCGAATTGTTACGGCCTCGCCGAGCTGATATTTTCGCGAGACAGCTGATCCCTCGTGACATGGTCCCATTCCTGCATTCGTGACAGAGGGAGCAGACACGAGTGCGCAGACTCGAAAAAAAAAAGATAGATAGATAGATAGATAGATAGATAGATAGATAGATAGATAGATAGATAGATAGATAGAGAGAGAGATAGATAGATAGAGAGAGAGATAGATAGAGAGAGAGAGTGCGAGAGAGAGAGAGAGAGAGAGAGAGAGAGAGAGAGAGAGAGAGAGAGAGAGAGAGAGAGAGAGAGAGAGAGAGAGAGAGAGACGCAGATAGTGTTATACATCTCCTCGAATATGGCGCGGCGTTCCAAGTCCTTCTGGCTTTCGCGATACTCGACTTCGTTATTTTGTCAACACACTGAATGCAACAGTGTGTTGACAAAACACACTGTTGTTTTGGATTGCCCGGTCGCACACAAGCGTACAGTAGCGATGACCACGGTCGCGGTGCCTGCAACGGCACAGCAAGTGACATCTTCAGTGGAGCCTGTAAAGAGCGCCAGCACCTGCGAGGACATGTAGTTCCGCTTTGTTGTCGTTTGCGGAAGGCTATCCGCTACGCCCTGTCACCGTTTAAACCGCGCAATAACCAAAAATAATTTGGGGGTTTTACGTCCAAAAACGACAATTAAGAGAGACGCCATAGTGGAGGCCTCCAGAACCTTAGACAACTTGGTATTCTTTACTAAGTCCAAGCACACCGGCCTCTAGATAGCACTTTGCCTCCATCGAAATGCGGCCACCACGGCCGGGATTCGATCCCGTTGTTTTCGAGGTTTCGTCCGCGTCAGTCCCTCGACACGAGCATTCCCTTTTCACACCGGTACCTTCGAGTACCGCGCAGTCGCTTAGTAATATAGAGAAGCATTTTCGTGGCGAGGATACTTTTACACGGCCTCGCATCAGTGGCGTAGACAGATTAAAGTTACTGTATATGCTACCTTTAGGTAGCATATACAGTAACTTAGGTAGCATAAAGGTAGCATAAAGGTAGCGTATACAGTAACTCTAAGACAGGTGGTGGCACAGCGCCCCCTCCCCAACCTCCCCCGAATTTGTTTTCACCATGGCATACAGCGCCAAAAGGACAATTTTAAAGAGGTGCCCCCTTCCGCCCCCCTCCGTGCGAAAAAATTTCTGCCTACGACCGTGCCTCGAATATTCAATAATGAGTCGTTCAATAGGCCAGAATTCTTTCACGTGGCCTTGAATATAACACTCAATATTAATTACACTCAATACTAATTCTGTTTGACTGCAGTATATATTGTTCATTCTGTTCTCTTGATTGTAGGCTTTATTTGTTGTTCAAGGCAAAAGGTTTCTTTATTGTACTCTGCAGAATTTCGGCATTTGCTGTGGATGCGTTCTTTGCTTTTCGCGATGTTTCAGTTCGATGCCTTATGTACGGTAAATTTTGTAGGATTTGTGTGCTACGTATGACGAGCATATGGAATCGCTGTAGGAGCAGGAGTGTTTATCAGGCCACATAGCTTTTAGCTTCTTACTTCCTTTCTGTAGTGAACAAAGAAAAATGAAAATTCAATCAATCGTGCTCGCAAAACGCGGGCTCATTCGTCGAGCTCGCATTAATCTACTCTTCGTTACGTCCATTCCCGGCCTTGTTATCATCCTCGCGTGTTCAAAAGATGACATGCCACTTACGGGTACTGACTTTGTGGACGAGGTCTGTGCGGCTGGGTTATGTATAGCAGCAGTTGGTCGCCGTCTTACGGCACCACAAATCAACGGCTGCGCGCGACTGGCCTGCGGACAGCTTGATGCATGCGTGATGCGGAAACGAAGCGAAAGAGTAAAAAATAATAAAAAAAGTGAAAGAACTCGAACGTATACAGCTGGCCTCGTGCATTCAGTTAGCGCGAGATGTAGGGAGGAAAATGAAAACGAAGAACAAGCTGTGCTCATTTTTATGCGGCCGATTCTCGTGTGTGCCAGTCAACATGAGAACTGTGCGAACTGTAGTGAAGAGGAATGCCCACTACTGCAGCGACATCGACACGTGGGCGCGAGACACGAGCTAGGACTGCCTGATTGCTGCTGCGACACTGCCCGTATACTCGGCCTGCTCTTGCTGCTTCGATACCGACGCCGCTACCGCTGTTTACCTTGCATTTACATTATATTTTGGTGGAGAGTGCTGCGGTCTTCCCCAGTCCTGGAACTGCGTAGCCGAAAGCTGCCGTCCGTCATGCCTGACGACGCTGTCTTCACACCCCCACCGGCTTCGCCACGCAGGAGCTGTCCCGGTGCCCAGCTCTTGCGAGAACCAGACATCTTCAGCGGCACCGATGAGAAAGACGTTGAGGATTGGCTGGAATCGTATGAACGAGCCAGCGCTACTAACAAATAGGACGATCCCACAAAGCTTGGCACCGTGATGTTTTATTTAACGGATGTTGCCAAGCTGTGGTACAGAAACCATGAGGCGGATATCTGTTGTGTTCAGTTTCGGTTTCGATTTGACATGTGAGGATGCCAGGGGGCGCCGCTCTGGCATCCGGGAATTCAAGGCGACTGTAAAATAAAACGAGTGTGTGTTAGGTAGCCGTGGAGTGCGGTTGTGTGCTTTCTTTCGGCGCTACGCGCCAACCCGCGTGTTTGGGCTGGTTGATGTCCCCGCCGGCCGCGTACGTCTCCGTCGGCCGTCTTCTTCTTCTGCTTCGTCGGGACCAGCCAGCCCCCAACACAGCAATGGCGACGAGGACATGTAAGAACCCGTTTCGTTCTCCGTGTTCTTTTTCTTGCTTCTAATGGACCTACCCGGCTAACCCTAGACGCTCTTTGTTCTTAGCAAGGTGGCTACTGCGTGCTGCGTCGCTTCATTTCTTCATTCAGCTACTCTGCCTTCGTCTTCAAACAGTGTACTGGCGTCATTTTCTTCTCATCTGCATCTCTTCATTCTTCTTGCTTGAAATGGCGTCTCCTATTCCACCTCCGCTATTTCTTCATTCGCCCGGAGACCCGCCACTTCCGTGGGCGGACTGGAAGTTGGTATTTCAGGCGTACACAGACGCGGTCGGGGAGGACGCCAGCAAGCCCGAGCGTCGCAAGGCCCTGCTGCTCAACGCGTTGGGCCCTGCCGGGTTAAAGCTTTTCTATACTTTGGAAGCCACCAACGCGTCGCCGACGCCAGCGTCGGGCGATGCCTTCAAGACTGCAGTCGCTCTTTTCGATGAGCATTTTAAAGATATCTCGTGCGATTATCTCGCACGCGTGAAATTCCAAGAAAGGCGACAATTGCCTGGTGAGCCAGTCGCCGAGTTCATTACTTCTCTTCGAATGCTCGCCGCGTCGTGCGGCTTCGGCGCGCTCGAGGACGATATGATCCGCCATCAGCTTTTCATCGGGGTAGCCTCGCAAAACGTCCGCTGCCGCATACTTCAAAAGGGCTCCTCGATTTCATTATCCGAAGCCCTCTCGATTGCGCGAGAGGACGAGCTTATTCGCTCCCAGTTGGAGCAATTCGCTCCGCATTCAGTGCAGCAACTTTTTGCTGCCGGGGGCCAAGGCGGCGGCTCTTCGTTTCACGGGACGCGTCAACATGGCGGCCCTTCACCTGCGTCTCGGCGCGGCGGCCAACATGGACGCCCGCCTGCACAGTCCTTCCGTGGCGGCCAACATGGCGACCTCTCTGCGTCGCGGGGGCGAGGAAGCCGACAATATGGCGACCCCATTCCGCCAAACTCGGGTTTTCAGGAACAGCACGGAGCTCCTAATTCGCGTTCGCAATTTTCTTCTCCAAGCGCAACCACGCATTGCTTTCGTTGTGGATCGGCTCGGCATTTAGCCAATTTTGCGCAGTGTCCCGCGAGAAACCGCACTTGTCTTGCGTGCAAAAAAATCGGACATTTTCAGTCCGTATGCAATTCCCGTCCAGCAAATCTTCCGGAGCCAGTTTCTTCGTCCGCTCCTTCGAGCACTGCACAAACCAATACGGTCACTGTTTTAAATGTGGATGGCCTCGACACTACGTCCGAGCCCAGCATCGTAGTTTCAGTGGGCCATGTGCCCTTGTCATTTCTCGTGGACACTGGTGCCTCAGTCTCTTTAATCAGTGCCGCTGACTTCCATTGTCATTTTTCCAACATTCGGCTTTTGCCTTCACACGTCGTTCTACAGACATATTCCAAGGGAACGATTGATAATTTAGGTCAATTTACAGCTCAGGTTTCATATCGCAGTCGCACTGCTTTCATTACTTTTTATGTAACAGCCAATGGCAGCTCACTTTTGGGACGTGATGCAATCAGGGCTTTGTCCATCAACATCATTGGTGCGTCTATGACGTGTGCTCAAGTCGACGTCCAAGATGATCTTCCGGCCAACGTGCCTTCTGAATTCCACCACCTGTTCACCCGTGAACTGGGTTGTGTGCGCGGTTTTGTGCATAAAGTGATGCGTCGACCAGGTGTGTGCCCTGTGCGTGCCAAGCTGCGCCGCATTCCTCTTCTTCTCCGTGAGCAAGTCTCTGCGGAACTGTCTCGCCTTCAAGCCAGCGGAATCATCGAGCCTGTCTCTGCTTCCGACTGGGTTTCTCCACTGGTCGTCGTCAAGAAAAAAGATGGATCCCTTCGACTATGCGTCGACTTACGAGAACCAAACAAAGCGATCGTCGTAGACGGGTTTCCACTTCCTCACATTGAAGAACTGCTTCATCAGCTCTCTGGAGCGGTGTGTTTCTCCAAGCTGGACCTCGCGTCCGCTTATCACCAAGTTGAACTTTCTGAGTGCAGTAGAGACTTAACCACATTTGTATCGCACGAAGGCTTGTTTCGGTTTCGCCGCGTGTGTTTCGGGCTTGCATCTGCCCCTGCAGTGTTTCAGAAAATGATGTCAATTATTCTTAAGGGTTGTAATGGCGCCCTTTGTTACTTGGATGATATTTTGGTGTGGGGACGTACTCGCGAAGAGCACGATGCTAACTTGCATACTGTTCTCAACCGCATCAGTGAATGTGGCATGAAACTTAATAACAAGTGCATTTTTTCTGTGGATGAGTTACAATTTCTAGGACATAATGTCAGTTCCCGCGGCTTGACACCTGTTGAATCTAAAGTTCAGGCCATTGTCAATGCCCCACGGCCTACTGATGTTAAAACCTTGCAATCTTTTTTAGGTCTTGTGGGTTATTATGCCAAGTTTGTTCCTCACTATGCTGATGTTGTTGAACCACTGCGTACTCTACTTCGTCAAGCACAGCCTTTTAACTGGTCAGCTGAAGCTGAGCAGAGCTTCATTCAAGTTAAGTCAATACTGGCCTCAAAGCCAGCTGTTAGTATTTTCAATGAGAAGCTTCCCATCGTCATCACGACGGATGCGTCCGATGTTGGACTGGGAGCAGTGTTTCAACAACTCAGAGATGATCAGCTGATCACTATTGCTTTTGCATCTCGTACATTGACCCCTGCTGAACGTAGATATTCAGTAGGAGAGCGTGAAGCTCTCGCTTGTCTTTTTGCCTGTGAGAAATGGCATGTTTACTTGTGGGGCCGGCACTTCACATTACGTACAGATCACCAAGCACTAGTTGCTCTTCTTTCTGCAGGATCCGAAGGCCGCCGCCCCATTCGCATTTCCCGTTGGTGTGCCAAACTCATGTATTATAATTTCAGTGTTCAATATTGTAAGGGTTCTAATAACGTGGTTGCTGATGCACTGTCGCGCCTTCCTCTTCAGATACCGGTTACTGAAGAGTGGGATGAGGAAGTTGTTTCATTAGTTACTTCCTGCATTACTAAAGCTGAGCTTCAGGCAGCTACAGCTGCAGATTCCACTTTGTCTCAAGTTCTCAAATATTTACGTGAAGGATGGCCTTCCAAAGGTGCTCTTGCTTCTGAATTCTTGCCTTACTTCGCAGTCCGACAGGAACTGTCTTGTGTCGAGGACTTGCTTTTCCGCGATGAACGCGTGATTCCCCCTGCTTCTTTTCGTAACAAGCTAATACAGCTTGCCCATGAGGCCCATCCTGGCATTGTCCGCACCAAACAGAATCTCAGAGACAGGTACTGGTGGCCAGCCTTAGATAAGCAGGTCGAGCATGCAGTTACAACTGCCATATATGTCAGGCAGCTGACAAGTCTGCTAAACCTGCATTTTCTCCGTTGCAGCCAGTCGAGTGGCCTGATCGGCCTTGGCAGAAACTCGGCATGGACATCATCGGTCCCTTGCATAATGTTCCGCAGAATGCCCGGTTCATTGTTTCTCTCATCGACTACCATTCCAAATGGCCAGAAATTTGTTTCTCACATACGGTTACTTCTGAGGTCATCATTGAGTTTCTGTCTTCAATCTTTAGCCGGGAAGGTTTTCCTGATGCCATAGTTACGGACAATGGTCCACAGTTTCAGTCCCAACATTTTGAGGCTTTTCTTTCACAACGAGGAATTCAGCACTTGAGCTCATCAGTTTTCCATCCCCAATCAAATGGGCAAATCGAGCGCTTTAATCGCGTTCTGAAGGAACATATCCAGATCGCCCAATTAGAGCACCGTCCCCTCAAGCAAGTCTTGACGGAATGTTTAGCTTCGTACAGGTTCACACCACAAGGCACCACTGGAGTGTCTCCTGCGCAACTTCTCCACGGTAGACAACCGCGAGTTGCTCTCGACATAGTCTCTTTGCCTCGTAACCTAGCAGTGTCTTCTCCTGATCAAATTCGTACCAGGGTTTTTTCTCGTCAACAAGCAATGAAAAAGTATGTCGACACCCGTCGAGGTGCAAAGCAGTCCAAAGTTCGCACTGGTGATCTAGTCAAGGTTCGTGTGCCAGGCAAGCGGCCCAAGTATCGGGGTCCTTACGAAGTCTTGGGCCAGGTTAGCCCCACTTCTTTTCGCTTAAGTGATGGTAACATCTGGAATTCTTCGCGCCTTGTTATTTTAAATACGGATTCGCCTTCAACACCTAAAAGTCTTCCTCATCACGTTCCGTCCACGCCTTTCAACTATGCATCAGATTATTACCTGTGGCCTCCATGTACAGGCATTTCTTCAAGGGGGGAGGAGTTACCAGTCGGTGTCGCTGGTTCAAGTACACCAAGTCACACGGTTCACTTCGAACCTTCAGATACGGCTGAGACCGTTGAACCAGACTCCGGCCCGCAAAATTCTTCCGGAGCTCATGCTGCGAGCTCTGATCAATCTTCCACTCAAGGTGCAGAGACACCTCATTCTACACCCAAAAGGGCCCGCCCTAAGCGGAAGCGGCAGAAGCCGCGTCGGTTCGAAGACTACGTCACGTAGCACTACAAATCTATATTGTACTGAGTTGTATAGAATTTTTAGTGAATTTTCAGGACTTCCAATGTACATATTTCAGTGCATTTTCAAGACTCGTAGTGTGTGAGTTCAGTGTGCCGTGTTTTGAATTTTCATGTGTTCTAACGTTCATACCTGGTATATACTTTTGTATCGATTATGTATAAATGTAAACAGTGTATAGGTGTGCTTTTTTCGAGGAGGGGATGGTTGTTGTGTTCAGTTTCGGTTTCGATTTGACATGTGAGGATGCCAGGGGGCGCCGCTCTGGCATCCGGGAATTCAAGGCGACTGTAAAATAAAACGAGTGTGTGTTAGGTAGCCGTGGAGTGCGGTTGTGTGCTTTCTTTCGGCGCTACGCGCCAACCCGCGTGTTCGGGCTGGTCGATGTCCCCGCCGGCCGCGTACGTCTCCGTCGGCCGTCTTCTTCTTCTGCTTCGTCGGGACCAGCCAGCCCCCAACACAGCAATATCCCCACCTGGACTACCTTCAAAACCTGCATTGTAGATGTTTTCGGACGCCCTGGTGTGCGCAAACTTCGCGCAGAACAACGCCTACGAGGCCGGTCCCAACAAACTGGTGAGACATTCACCAGCTACATAGAGGACATCCTTGACCTCTGCCGGCGTGTCGACCGGTCGATGGCAGAAACTGACAAGGTGCGACATATCATGAAAGGCATTTCCGATGACGCCTTTCAAATGCTGCTCTCCAAGAACCCTGTCACTGTCTCTGAGGTCATTGAGTTGTGTCAGAGTTTCGACGAGCTGCGACGACAGCGTCTTCTCACTCGACGCCCTGACGTCCCGGATGACACCCTCTCCAGCCTGACCACCACGTCTGACCTTCAGTCGCTGCTATCGCAGATTAAGGAGTTTGTTCGTGCTGAGGTCGCTCGTCAGCTATCGCTGCTATCAACAGCCGGCCAACCAGCGTCACCTCTGCCAGCAAACATTCGCCAGGTCATCCAGGAGCAAGTTTGCGCGGCTCTGCCATCTGCCCGTGACACTTCACCCTTGCCGAGCCCTGTTGCCTGTGCCGAGGTAAATGCACCTCTAAGCTATGCTGAAGTAGCGGCTCGACCACCTCTTCAGACTTTTACGTCGCTTCCCTCAGCCGGGCCGCTCCGACCCACTCCTCGGTTCGCTCAGCCAAGGTCCGTCCAGAGTAGTGGACAATGGCGTACACTCGACAATCGCCCAATATGCTTTGCCTGTGGGCTACCTGGCCACATAGCGCGATATTGCCGTCGGCGCGTTCCTGTCTACCGACAGAGCTACGACTAGACCTTCGAACCTGCCCTTTATGTGCCACCGCGCCGTTCGTTCACAGGCTCTCAGCCACCCGACCAGATGTCATCGTACGCCGACCACCGCCCTCCTGTTAACCGCCGCTCGCCATCACCTCGACGCCGCTCGCCATCGCCGATGTGTCGTCGTCCTTCATCGCCGGAGCGGGAAAACTAATTGCCGCAGTTCCAGAGGCAGGAACTGCGTCGCCAGCAAAAAGACCAAGGCCTCTCACTTCACCAACGAATGTTCTGGACGTACATGTGGACGGCGTCGCTGCACTCGCTCTTGTCGACACTGGTGCCGCAGTTTCAGTGATAAGTGCTAGACTCTGCCGCTTGCTGAAAAAAGTTATGACGCCACTAGCTAGTATATCACTTCGTACAGCCAGTGCAGATCACGTCACACCAACCGCTGCTTGTACTGCTCGCATCGCGATTGATGGCCTCATTTATGTCGTTGAATTGCTAGTGTTGGATTCCTGTTCCCATGACCTCATTTTGGGCTGGGATTTTCTCTCCGCTAATAAGGCCGTCATCGATTGCTCGCGCGCTGAGGTGGCATTTGAGGTGTTTGACGACGCTCCATTATATGATGCTCATGAAACCGGGGACAAACTATTTGTTGCTGAAGACGTCATCATACCGCCGCACTCTTTTGCCCTTACCATGGTGTCTTGCAACTCTCTCGCCGAGTCTAGTGCCCTTTTCACGCCATCTGCTCTTTTCGTTCGTCGCAAGTGTTCGCCGCTACCTTATGCCCTTCTAGAACTTCATGACGGCGTCAGCAGACTACTCATCTCGAACCTGTTGTCATGTCCTATAACACTACTTCGGGGTGAGTGCGTCGGGCGTGTTTACACTCTCGACCCTTCTGCAATTATCGACATGCCGGCTGGTCCTTCCGCCGAACACGAAGTCGCCGGAGTGACCTGTGCCTCTTCGCCGCAGACTACTAGGCCGGACGTACTGAGCAGCTCCATCGCCGACACGTTAACCGTTTCGCAACGTGCTCAGCTTCTACGACTACTGAACAAGTTCCGTTATTCCTTCGACTGCCAGCATACTCCCCTCGGCCGCACGTCAGCCGTGTGTCACCGCATCAACACGGGTACCAATGCGCCATTGCGTCAAAGACCCTATCGCGTGTCCGCAGCCGAGCGCCAGGTTATCGATGACCAAGTAGCTGACATGCTCAAGCGTGGCGTCATCCAGCCTTCGAACAGCCCCTGGGCATCTCCAGTCGTTCTCGTTAAGAAGAAGGACGGGTCAATTCGCTTCTGTGTTGACTACCGTCGTCTTAACAAAATAACTCAAAAGGACGTTTACCCGTTACCGAGAATCGACGATGCCCTTGACTGCCTCCAAGGTGCGGAGTTCTTCTCTTCTATTGACTTACGGAGTGGCTACTGGCAAGTCCCTCTGGCACCTGAAGATCAGCCTAAAACGGCCTTTGTCACACCTGATGGCCTATACGAATTCTGTGTCATGCCTTTTGGTCTTTGCAACGCACCCGCAACATTCGAGCGGATGATGGACAATCTTTTGCGTGGCCTGAAGTGGAAAACATGCCTGTGCTACTTGGATGACGTGATTATATTTTCCCAGATTTTCCAACGCATCTCCGCAGGCTAGATGAAGCGCTGCAGTGCCTAACTGACGCCGGCCTTCAGCTCAACCTTAAGAAATGCCGCTTCGGCGCAAGTCAGCTCACCATCCTCGGTCATGTTGTATCTAAAGAGGGTATTCTTCCTGACACAGCCAAGCTTCGGGCAGTTGCAGAGTTCCCTAAACCTGCGTCTCTGAAGGATCTGCGCAGCTTTCTTGGCCTCTGCTCGTATTTCCGCCGCTTTATTCGGAATTTTGCTATGATCACCGCCCCCTTGACTGAACTTCTGCGCAGTAACTCGAAAAGTTACGCTTGGTCACCCGCCTGTGACGATGCTTTCGAAAAGTTGCGCCATCTGTTAACCTCGCCACCAATCTTGCGTCATTTCGACCCGACTGCTCCGACGGAGGTACACACCGATGCCAGCGGTGTTGGACTCGGCGCCGTGCTCGCGCAGCGTAAATCGGGATTCCATGAGTACGTAGTCGCATACGCAAGCCGTACCCTTACCAAAGCGGAGAAGAACTATTCTGTGACAGAGAAGGAATGTCTGGCAATTATATGGGCTCTAGGTAAATTTAGACCGTACCTATATGGTCGCCCTTTCGACGTAGTCACCGATCATCATGCGCTTTGTTGGTTATCCACGTTGAAGGACCCCTCCGGCCGTTTAGCTCGCTGGGCTTTGCGGTTGCAAGAGTTCGACATGCGTGTTGTCTACAGGCCTGGCCGACGTCACACTGATGCCGACGCTTTATCACGCTCGCCTATGTCCGCTGAAAGCTCTGCATGTTTATCTGCCGTGGACGAAATGGTTGCGTTCCCAGATAACTGTGACATGGCGTCTGAGCAACGCAAGGATGACTGGATCAGCTCTGTTCTGCGATTCCTTTCAGATCCGTCGACTTCTCCATCTTCTCGAACGTTGCGCCGTCAAGCGGCTCACTTTGAGGTCCGCGATGGCCTCCTTTATCGCAGGAATTACAAGTCTGAGGGCCGAAAGTGGCTACTTGTCATACCTCGCCATCTTCGTGCTGCAATATGTTCAGCTTTCCACGCTGACCCTCAGTGCGCACATGCGGGCATCTTCAAAACATACGCTCGCATTTCCTCCCGGTTTTATTGGCGAGGCATGTACACCTTTTTGCGCAAGTACATTCAGTCATGCCCACAGTGCCAACGACGGAAAGCTCTGCCTCATCATACCTCTAGTCCGATCCAGCCAATTCCTTGCCCAGCCAGGCCTTTTGACCGCATTGGGATCGATCTGTACGGGCCTCTTCCATTCACGGCTTCCGGAAACCGTTGGATTGTTGTCGCTGTCGACTATCTGACGCGATACGCAGAAACATCCGCTTTGCCTGCTGCCACAGCACGCGACGTTTCTTCTTTTCTCTTGCGGCACTTCATTCTCCGTCACGGCGCACCGCGCAAACTTCTCAGCGACAGAGGACGTGTGTTCCTCTCTGAAGTCGTCAACGCACTCCTCGCCGAATGCCGTATTATTCACCGGACTACCACCGCCTACCATCCGCAGACGAATGGATTGACGGAAAGATTCAACCGTACCCTAGGAGACATGATATCAAAGTATGTTGCCTCAGACCACTCCGACTGGGACCTCATTCTGCCTTTTGTGACATACGCCTACAATACTGCTCCACAGGCGACTACGGGCTTTTCACCATTTTTCCTGTTATATGGACGAGACCCTTCCACCACGCTAGATACCATTCTGCCCTACCACCCCGATTCCTCCGAGTCTACGCCCATCTCTGAAGCTGCCCGCCGCGCCGAGGAATGCCGTAAGCTCGCCCAGTCGTTCACAACCATCGACCAATGGAGACAAAAATCTCGGCGTGACGATAACCACCCGTACCCTAACTTTGTTCCGGACACTCTTGTGTGGCTTTGGGTTCCCGCTGTGCCTACAGGGCTTTCCTCGAAGTTTTTTTTCAAAATACCAGGGACCCTACCGCATTGTCTCGCAGACTTCACCAGTTAACTACATCGTCGAACCCGTTACGCCATCCACAGACCAGCGCTTTCGGGGACGTGAAATTGTTCACGTACAGCGGCTGAAACCTTATTACGACCCGCTCGTACTCTGTTCACCGTGAGTCGCCAGGATGGCTCTTTTTCCGACGGGGGACGAAGTGTAGTGAAGAGGAATGCCCACTACTGCAGCGACATCGACACGTGGGCGCGAGACACGAGCTAGGACTGCCTGATTGCTGCTGCGACACTGCCCGTATACTCGGCCTGCTCTTGCTGCTTCGATACCGACGCCGCTACCGCTGTTTACCTTGCATTTACATTATAGAACAAACAATAAAAACAAAAGATAAGAAAAAAAATAGTTGTCGGCCCGGCATGTCTGACAAGTACTTCTCGCGTTTTAGCGTGTTGTGTGAGCATACTATGCTATACTCGGTGACAACTTTTCTTGGCATTGGAGCGAAGGCTACAGAGCCAAATCGCGGACATCTTACCGCCAGTGAATGTAGTTCCACAACAGCACCCCTATTTTCACCGTGAAATACAGAGGTTCCCCCTTTATTTTCTACGTGGAGCTATTTGAGAAAGGAGGCAGCTCCCACCATTAAAATAGTCGTATTTACCCTTGATTTATTCGCTGTGACTTCGCGTTTTTGAACGCGCGAGGAAGTCCCGCCTTTTTATGTGCACCTCAAACGCTAAGCGGCGTCTGCGTCTACGTGAAACACCGACGGTGCGCCCCCGTCACTTTCCATAGCGTTACGAGACGCGCGCCAATACGGACTAGTTCGCGTAGTGCTACATGTGCAGAAGCTTCGCATCCGTAGCTTTCCCTTCAGTGCTAAGAAAAGTAGTCGCCGAGTATACGCATTGAGCCGGCATGCAGTACGGGTCAAGTGAGCAGAAATAAAAACGAGGAAGGAGCGTGACGAGGCGAAGACACGCCTACGAGACCCCGTTGGAAGCGTAAAAAAAAAACTGCGTTGACAGTGTCGACACTCACGAACGTCAAACCCTTTGGCCCTCTGTCTTTTTCTCTCTGTCTCCTTTCCCGCCGCGGTGGTCTAGTGGCTAAGGTACTCGGCTGCCGACCCGCAAGTCGCGGGATCGAATCCCGGCTGCAGCGGCTGCATTTCCGATGGAGGCGGAAATGTTGTAGGCCCGTGTTCTCAGATTTGGGTGTACGTTAAAGAACCCCAGGTGGTCGAAATTTCCGGAGCCCTCCACTACGGCGTCTCTCATAATCATATCGTGGTTTCGGGACGTTAAGCCCCACATATAAGTCAATCAATCAGATAACTTACTTTCCCATACAAACACGCGTTTGTGTCGCTCATTTTAGGCCAGAAACTCCTTTCTAGGCTGTTGCACCGGGGGTACAAAAGCCGACATCACAACCTCGACAGTGCCTTTTTGGGGGGCTGCGCATGTCAACGACAGACCAGATATAGGACTATGGCGGCGCCAAAAGAGCTTTCGCTGACAAGGTGCATATAATCACATTCTTCACTCCTACGTGAATCTCGGTTCCTCTTGCAAGTAAATTCGGGGCTCGCCTTCGCAGAGGTATCTTACGATAGCACGATTACGAAGAGTGCCCCCAAGCGTGACGATGAACATGCGATGAGGAAAAACGGCCCGCCAAGGATGGAGAACAATTTCTCTCAGGCAAATGAGTTTCTTCTTCACCGTAATGGAATAATTGGAAGCGCAAACCAACGGGACGCAAGAGAAGAGACAAACGAGCGCAGTCTTCTTCACCAACCGGATTGGTGCCCTGATCCGGCCGCCCCTCAGACTTACGTACATATAGGGCAAAAGGAGCCGATCTGTCCACTGTTGTGCCACAGACATGTTCCTTGTTCGGGAGCACGCCTCACGAGATCGAGCGCTGTTCCGACGAACTGATGGATGGATGGATGCTATGAGCGTCCCCTTTATAACGGGGTGGTGACAAGTATGCCACCAGGCTCGACAAAAAAAAACCTTTTTTTTCTTTTTTGATGTTGGCCTAATGCCTCTACTTCGATAAATTCTATCTTAATGGAAAAAAAGGTAAATTTTCAGCTTAAGTTCTCTGCCATTTACGGCACACTGTCCATATTTTATTTTTCCAATATTTATTTTTGTCATTTCTCTCTAATTTTCTGCCACCAATACTCTAACCGTCTCTTACTTATTTCAATCGCGGGTGTGTTCAGCTTTCCATTGTTGTCCCTAAAACCCAAGGCTTCCTGTAGGCTCGTGCCCAAACGTACACCTGGGTGGATATCTCCACATTCAATCAGAACATGCTCCGCCGTTTCCTTATCTTTCCCGCAGCATGTGCACTGTTCTTCTTCTTTACTGAATCTTGCTTTATAACTACGCGTTCTAAGGCAACCCGATCTCGCTTCAAACAGTAAAGCGCTTCCCCTTGAATTATCGTAAAATGCCTCCCTCCTTATTTCATTTTTGCCCTTTCGGTAGTTACTCAAAGCCGGGTTTTTCTCCATAGCTGCCATCCAGTAAATCCCCCCCTCCCCCCCTCCCAGCGCCGCCTTCCGCGCAGAAGAGCCGTGCAGTTCCGGGGATAACGTCGCTTACTCCGCCGAACCACCTTGCAGTTCCGGGTATGGCTGCGTCTCCTCAGCCGAGCCACTGTGCCGTTCCGGGGAACTGGTCTCGCAGAAGAGTCCCAAAACGCTATTTAAGGCCGTGCCGGCCCCATGTTAGAAGATTTTGCCCCAGCCGACGTTGTCGTGCTGGCCGGCTCTGTACAAACTACAACCTGCTACAGTAAACGCTACTTTTGTTGCTGTTTTCAAAACGGATTGCCTCCCTGTTTCGCCTGCGGGCTAAGGCTTCAGCGAAGTCCGCTCGACGACTCGCCGCTCTTCGCCACCGCTACCATCGCGACAGAGCAAAATTCTTAACACCACCGCGGTGGAGCAGTGGCTAGAGTGCGCGCCTACTGACCCGAAGGTCGCGGGTTTGATTCCGGCCGTGACGGTAGCATTACCATGAAGGCTGGACGCCTGTACACACTTTCCTCCAATATTTACTAGAGGGAACTCTCGCGCTGCGATCGTTCAGCCTCCATGGGAATGCTGGTAGCACACAGATATGACTGCAGTCTCCGTGCTTGCGGGCTTCGAACGCACACGTGTTTTTTTTTTGTTTATTGTGGTGTTTTAGTTTTGTTTCGAATAAAAGTTGAGAATTTCGCGAACCGATCAGAATGACTGAGCCTTAAAAAAAAGGTGAAGGTGGTGAAGCTGAACCTTTGCTGAACTTCGTCTTGCGACTAAGCGAATTCAGGCACCATCGAGACGAAAGAACGAAGATTAGACAAATCCGTGCACTACCCGTCATTCCTGTACTGGTTGAAGCGTTTGTAGATCCCATTGACGTTAGGGCCACAGTTCCATCTAGCGTATTTATAAGAAACTCTATAGACTCATGCACTGTGCGATATCAGTGCACGTTAAGGAACACCAGGTGGTCGAAATTGACGGAGCCCTCCACTGCGGCATCTCGCATAATTATCACCAGGAGCACTACCGCTTTGTCAATCAGTTTATTTTTCGAAAGCGGCTGTCATGCTACAAACGTGGAAAATGCACAGTACCATCAGCGAATGCTTTGATTGACTGATTGATTGATTGATTGATTGATTGATGATTGATTGATTGATGATTGATTTGTGGGGTTTAACGTCCCAAAACCACCATATGATTATGAGAGACGCGGTAGTGGAGGGCTCCGGAAATTTCTACCAGCTAGGGTTCTTTAACGCGTGCACCGAAACCTGAGCACACGGGCCTACAACATTTCCGCCTCCATCGGAAATGCAGCCGCCGCAGCCGGGATTTTATCCCGCGACCTGCGGGTATCGGCGAATGCTTTCAACACAAGCGAATATAACTGTATACGCTTCAAGAAAGTCATTCCGTACGCTTTATGATAAACAACGACCGTGCAGTATGTGTTGAAGAGTATACTTACCTTGTCTGTTTTGTTTTGTATCGTGAGAACGGAGGCCGCATTCACAGAACTTCTTTTTCGGAAGTGTGTTTTTTTCTATTGGTCAACCGGCTTCACTGGTGAAATGTCCGTCATCACGATTGACGGCAGTATTCTCTAACGAAAATTTTTAATGCGAGATATTTGTGTGGATAGGGGCCCAGTGCCACTAACAAGTGCACCTGTAGCAGCATGTATAGGTATACAGTACAGGCAGGCAAATGGCACGTGCGTCTCTAGTACCTTCACGTTTCCCATTGAGCTACGAATGCGGTTCGATAGATTGGCCAGATTGTGCAACAACCGGATAAATATGTGTCATTATGTCTCCGGGATCAGTTCAGTTCACTCCACCATGACAGTATAGGGCAGGGATTGACATATATCGCAATAATTTCCAACTGACATGTTGGTCCAATACAAATATCCCAATACTTTCCTACTGACATGTTGGTATGTCTACAGACACAGTCTGTTTTTTTTTTCTATAAGCGATGTCCATTTGTGATACGTCATAAGTTTGATATTATGCCTTTATACATGTACTATATTGTCATCATAGCAATTCATCATAGCAATTCATCATAGCGTGTCATCATAGCAATTCTTTGTTAGCTGGTGCACCTGAACTGTTGCGAGTATTCGGAAAACTTCCTGTGTTGTACTGCAATGATCGTGTGGTTGACAGTGTGATCTGGTGGTCGGCACGTATGCGTGGATGTATGGACAGATAGATCAATTTCTCGAGCATTTACCTATCTGCCATGACATCTGGTTACCGCGTGTATGCGTGCGGCCGATGTGGTTACAATCATCTAAGCCCGGCTTCTATGCAGCGACTAATACATTGATCTCGAGTGGAGAGGAACTATGAAAGGGCGTCCGTGGATCAGAAGATTGGAAATCGGACCAGCAGCAACCTCATTGTATTATGCCACAAAAGGGCGGATATTCCGGAGCGGCTATCCAAGCAAGGATTTGTTTTCGCATCGATCAGACGTCATACACAGGAGACGTATCGCACAAAGACGTGTAGCTCGAGTGATTCGATAACGTTGGGGGGGGGGGGGGGGGGGCTCGGCGGATGACATGTTGGGTGTCTTTCTTACACAGGGAAGCGAAAGCGTGATTTTTTTCCTTATTGCTTTTTTAATTTTCTTCTCTTTGTGTATATGCTGTGGATATCTACACTTAGGTACACAGAATGCGTCTGTCTGCCGTACCCGACGCGATAGGACACTCGGCTGCCATTCAAACTCATTTCCTTGGATTGACAAAGTGCGCTGATAAAATTCTATCGCTGAAATAAGTGCAGCTGAACAACCGAGTTAGTAGGTTCTCGCTCCTTACTTTTTTTTTCTGTCAGTCTTTCATCATTCGCCATTATGTTACGTGCTTCCATGCATGACTGCATGTACATTACTGGTTTACGTTAATTTCTGGGTCTGTCCATTCATCGGTACGTGGTCCAGCTTGCCTGTTTGTTTGTTTGTTTGTTTGTTTGTTTTGGTATGCAGCTTTAAATAAACAGTTCAAAGCAACTCGCAATGTGTCGAAATGATGCAAAGAAATGCCCGTTTTAAACTTGTAATGTGGCGATACTGAGATTGCTCTACAGAGCACATCGCTTGAATTGCGAGACAGAAATCTTGGGGAAAAAGGGTATTAACACAAAACCCAAAGTTATACGCGGATTAGAACACGTATTGACTATTCCACTAAAGGCACAGTTTGTAACGCAATCGCGCTGCCCAATCGTAAAGTGATCAGGTAATCTCCACGTACACTATGGGTATATCGCACAAGTTTTGCTTTCTTTCGAAGATATAGAAAGAAAAAACACAAACAACAATGAATTACAAACTCCGAAACGAGAACGGGGCGTAAAATAGGGGACAAGATACATCGACCTTAAAGGCAGCAGCGAACAATTATTGAAGCGTTTTCCGTGGATTACGGCATTTTTTGCCGAATGGAGCAATACAAAATAAATCTCAGTTCCTTATGACAGTCTGCTCAGCCGCTGTCTCTAAACGTAATGGAAAGTGCCAGCCTGTATACTTTGCACGAAGAACGTCATTTCCGCAACCCTTTTCCCTTCGCTGTACGCTTCTTTCCTTCGGAGCTCCAACTTTCCATCTATCTATACGGTATAGGCTGCCCATATCCCCGCTTTAGTCTGACTGATCACTGATATATCAAAATGATGACTGCTATATCGCTCGGTTAACCGCAAAGAATCACGTCCCATTTTCGTGCTTCATGCTCTTTTCCGTCCACCTTTCTACCACTGGCGTAGCTAGGAGGAAGGCGGGTGGAGGAGGAGCCAATCCGCCGCCCCCCCCCGAAATTTTTAAGTTTTGCATGTGTATGTAAATGCATGCACGAACACACATAACATGTGGATCAACAAGCCCCCTGCCCCTCAAAGAGAGGGAGAGAGAGGGAAGAAAAACATGGCTACGTCACGGCATACTCGCAATTCCACGTAACGGTACCACAGTATGCACCGAAATATGCATCCACGTCGTAGTGTTATTTGTTATTAACATCAACACTGCCGGCGCATTCGACGAATCAATTTCACCATCGCTTACTCGATCGATTTTTCAAAGGAGACGTGCCTCGCCGGTGAAAACGCCGAGATCCATTCCACAGCGGCGACGACAAAGACGCACTCCAAACGAACGGCGCTCGCTAGAAACCTGACGACCATTATAGAAGACGCGACTGCTTCCGGCGTAATGTCTCGACAATCTGTCGACGTTGAGCAGGGGCATTAACAAAAACTCCCGGCTCACGCTCAGAAAGGAGCTCGCGTGTTTTGTGGTCGCTGCCCCGTGCTCCAGGAAATTTTATGTGCGAGCGCGAAATGGGGTACTAGCCATACAGCCTGTGTATACCGTCTATCTATACCATGCTTCTCTGCCTTTCGTCGCCTATCCTTTGCTGCGAATTGCGCACCATACGACCAGGAGAGGTCGCTGGTTTTTAAAAGCGCACGGTGTGGCC